>CM032330.1:8770515-9370515 GCA_019022515.1 Quercus aquifolioides | reverse complement strand
TTGAATCTCCTTTATATGAAGATTGGGAGAGCTGCAATACCATGGTGCTTTCTTGGATGATTAACTCTATGCATGTGGATGTGTCGAGCAATATCATGTACTGTGAAACAGCAAGGGAGATGTGGATTGAACTTCAGAATGTGTTCTCACAAGGAAATGGACCTAAACTCTACAATTTGCAAACCGAGATCTCTCAAATTCGTCAAAACCAAATGTCTGTGACTGAGTTCTATACCAAATTCAAGCGATTATGGGATCAATTGCTGAATTATGAACCAATGCCAGAATGCTCATGTGGCGCCATGAAGACCTTGAGTAATTCTCATAACAAGGCTTATGTGATGAGATTTCTGATGGGACTAAATGAGAGTTTTGATACTGTTCGAAGCCAAATTCTCATAATGGATCCTTTTCCCTCAGTGAGCAAAGTCTATTCACTGATTTTGCAAGAGGAATCTCACAAGAGTTCTGGTCATGGAGGTTCTGGTTCTTCTCAGTCTGATACAATGGCAATGTATGCCAATTCCAAGGGAAACTTCAAAGGAAATGGGCGAAAGGAAAGGCCTTTCTGTACTCACTGTAACATGGCAGGGCACACCATTGAAAAATGCTACAAATTGCATGGCTATCCACCTGGTTACAAGCCAAAAGGCAAGCCAATAGCCAATGCAAATCAAGCATCTTTCAATTCTGGAGATGGTGTTTTGATTGCTGGGAATCAGTGTCCCATTTCCAAATCACAATGCGAGAAATTGCTAGCTTTTCTCAACTCAGGAACCACTGGGTTAGAGACTGCTCTTGGTGATCCACATCATGCTGCAAATGCAAGCATTTCTTGTATGGCTACTGGTGCAGGAGGAGTTTCTGGTGAGAGTTCTGGACTGATAGGATCTTCTTCACAATCTAAGGTCAATACCTATCCTGTTTTCAATCCCACACTCATGTCAGGTAATCACTCCAATTATTTCCTTAATCCTTCTTTTCAGCATTCCATTTTTTCTGCTAGAAAAGTTGATAGGACTGCCTTCAATGAATCTGATTGGGTAATTGACACAGGAGCCACAGATCACATGGTGCATTCTGTGTCCTGTTTTACCTCTGTTACTAATGTCTTAAACACATTTGTTAATCTTCCAAATGGAGAATCAGCCTTAGTTACACACATAGGAATTGTTGAAATCTCACCAAAACTTATTCTTTACAATGTTTTGTGTGTTCCTTCATTCACTTTCAATCTTCTCTCTGTCAGTAAATTGGCTAAATCCATTTCTTGTTGTCTCATGTTCTTTGGAACTCTTTGCTTCATCCAGGACCTGGCTCATTGGAGCACAATTGGTCTGGGTAAGGAGTACAATGGACTATATCTGCTGGAACAGAACAGCTCAGCTTCATCAAGTTGTTCTACTGTTTTTAATTCTGTTAATAATGTTCAGGCTGTCAATAATGTTCATGTGCAGCCACATATTTGGCATTTCAGATTAGGACATTTGTCAAATGCTAAATTGGCATTGTTAAAACATAATGATGTACCCTCTTTCAATGTTAATAAAATGGTTGATTGTGAAATTTGCCCTTTAGCTAAGCAAAAGAGATTACCTTTCCCTTCTAGTTCTCACATCTCTAGTCATTGTTTTGATTTAATTCACTGTGACTTGTGGGGACCCTTTTCAACTTCTACCATTGATGGTTGCAAATATTTTTTAACCATTGTTGATGATTGTTCAAGATGTACTTGGGTTTATCTACTTAAACATAAATCCCAAACCCAAGACATCTTGGAACAATTTTGCATCATGGTAGAAACACAATTTTCAAGGAAGGTTAAATGCATTAGAATAGACAATGGGACTGAATTCATCATGTCTATTTTCTTTTCAAAAAGGGGCATCTTGCATCAACTAAGTTGTGTTGAAACCCCTCAACAAAATGCTATAGTTGAGAGGAAACATCAACACCTCTTAAATGTTGCAAGAGCACTTAGATTTCAATCCAATTTTCCTTTGCATTTGTGGGGGCATTGTGTTCTTACTGCCACTTACTTGATAAACAGAACTCCTTCTTCTGTTTTGGATCATAAAACTCCTTTTGAAGTTCTTTTTGGTCAAGTCCCATCTTACTCTCATTTGAGGATCTTTGGGTGCCTATGTTATGCCTCTACCCTCTCTCACAATAGGACTAAATTTGATCCAAGAGCATCTAAATGTGTCTTTTTGGGTTATCCTATTGGGGTTAAAGGCTATAGGGTAATGAATTTGTCTACCAAAACCATTTTTGTTTCCAGAAATGTGTATTTTCATGAAAATAAATTTCCTTTTGCTACTGATGTACAAGACTTTTCTGATCCTTTTGATGCTGAGGATGCTGTTTCTGTTTCTGCTATAGATCCGTTTGTCACTCCTATCAGCATACCAGATGTTCCTATTGAGTCTTGTCCTCCTTGTAATCCTTTGGTTTCATCTTGCCAACCTTCTTCCACTTCTTCACTCAGTCCTAATCCTCATTGTGCACCTCTGGTTGCCTCTGATTCCATTGATACTGCTATTTCTGTTCCTAACATCCCTAGTGCAGATCCTCCATCAACCAGAAAGTCCACCAGAGCTCACAAAACTCCAGTGTACTTACAGGACTATGCTTGCAATTCAGCTACCATTTCACCATCAGCTGGTTCTTCTCATGTCTCAGGGACTCCTTATGACATAGCAGATTGTCTCACTTATTGTCATATGGACCCAACTTATCAGTCCTATCTCATGACTGTCAGTCATGGTCCTCAGGCACCTCAATACTTCCATCAGGCTGTTGCAGATCCCCTTTGGAGGGAGGTTATGGATAAGGAAATCCAAGCCTTAGAACACACTCACACTTGGGTGCATACCCCTTTACCACCTGGAAAAAGACCCATTGGCTGTAAATGGGTCTATAGAGTGAAGCTTAATCCTAATGGTACTGTCGAGAGGTACAAAGCAAGGTTGGTTGCTAAAGGGTACACTCAAAGGGAAGGGCTGGACTTCTTGGAGACCTTTAGTCCTGTTGCTAAGACTGTATCTGTGAGGGTTCTGATTGCCCTTGCTTCAGCAAAAGGCTGGCCTTTGCACCAGCTAGACATCAACAATGCATTTCTCCATGGTGATCTTGATGAGGAGGTCTACATGGATTTGCCTCCTGGTTTTCACAGCAAGGGGGAGCCTCTTAATTCCACTTCCACTTCCACTCCTTTAGTATGTAAATTGGTGAAGTCTTTGTATGGTCTTAGGCAAGCTTCAAGGCAATGGAATGCCAAGCTCTCTGCCACCATTATGCAGATTGGTTTCAAACAATCTCAGGCAGATCATTCCTTGTTTGTCCATGCAAATGGTTCTTCCTTTACAGCATTATTGGTGTATGTAGACGATATGATAATTACAGGAAATGATCCAGCTTGTGTTGCCAAGTTAAAATCCTTATTAGACCAGAATTTTGGAATCAAAGACCTTGGATCACTCAAATACTTTTTGGGTTTGGAGATTGCAAGAAGTGCTAAAGGTATTAGCATTAACCAACGCAAATATGCTCTTGAGGTTTTACAAGAGGCAGGAATGCTTGGTTGCAAACCTGTCAAGTCACCAATGGAGCAACAACTGAAGCTATCCAAGACAGATGGGGAGTTACTTCAAGATGCAGGGCAGTACAGGAGGTTGATAGGGAAGTTGATGTACTTAACCTTGAGTAGACCTGATATAGCCTATGCAGTCCACAGACTTAGTCAATTTTTGGCTCAACCTCGAATTCCACACATGAAGGCAGCTACTAGAATTCTTCAATACATCAAGAGCACACCAGGACAAGGAGTATTCTTCCCTGTTAACTCAGACCTGCAGCTAAAGGCATTTTGTGATGCGGATTGGGCAGGCTGCCCTGACACAAGAAAGTCTTTAACAGGTTACTGTGTTTTCTTAGGGGAATCCTTGATTTCTTGGAGGTCTAAGAAGTAGGACATAGTGTCCAGATCTTCTGTTGAAGCAGAATACAAATCCATGGCCACTACCACATGTGAAGTTGTTTGGTTGCTCTACTTGTTAAGGGATTTGCATATACCACATGAGAGACCAGTGCTGATGTACTGTGATAACCAGGCAGCTATACATATCTCCTCAAATCCTGTATTCCATGAGAGATCAAAACATATAGAAGCGGACTGTCACATAGTCAGAAACAGAGTATTGGATGGCACCATCAAGATGTTTTATGTCTCTTCAAGGAATCAGTTGGCAGATATATTCACCAAAGCACTTGGTGTTGAACAATTTTCCAGATTATTAGCAAAGCTGGGAGTTATTAACATTTTTACTCAGAGAATACAATATCCAGAATATCAAAAGCATAATCAAGAAACAAGAGCTTTGCTCTTGAGGGGGAGTGTTAAAACAGCTCAGCAAGATGCTTCACTGCATCAAGGAGAAATCCATCTTGCTAATCAAATCAGCTCACAACTTCCAGTTGATCAAGGCATTGATCAAACAGATGCTGTGATTATGATTGAAGCAATGCCTCACCATGATCAAATGCTAGACTCAATGCAGTAGATGATGCCACGTATGCAAGGATTTGGGAAGATGATTGAACACGTGGACATGAGCTGGAATGAAGAGCTGCAACAGATTTCCCTCTATTTTAGGAAGTTAGTTATTTGACAGTTGTACATTATTGCTCTTAATCTCTGTGTATAAATATAGAATCGAGGCTTGTAAATAGTTTAGTTGTATTCATTCAATCTTTGATCAATAAAAATTCAGTTTTCTATTTAGATTGAGAGCACAAAACTTTATAACTTTGCAATGCAGTCAAGTTGGAGGATCGATGTTCAATAGATTCAAGGATTTCTTTGGCAACCTTGCACTGGTCAAAAGGATCTGAAACACAAACCCACACTTTTATCTCAAAATGGGCTTGTACCTCCTGATCATTGTAGGCTAATTGGGCAAGAGTAGTTTTTCCAATACCGCCCATTCCCACCAAAGAGATTACATGGAGGTGTTTATCTTTTTCAGTACCCTTGCCCAATAGGGCGCTCACTAGATCATTCTTAACCTTATCACGACCAAGAATTTCAGACACATCAACATAAGAAGTAGTTTTTGGTCTCTCAACTACTTCTTCAATGGGGCTACTCAATTCAAACCCGTACATCTCCCTCTCTTTGTAAATCTCATCTAATTTTTCGTTAAGTTCTTGTATCTTATGAGCAATATCACATGCAGTAAAAGATTAGGAACTAAGAAATTGAAGTTTGAGATGGAGATGAGGGGCCATACCTTCCTCTTCTTAGCAGTACTAGTTTCAGCTTTTTCTTTTTCTTCGAATTCTTTTTGTTGTTTCTCAATCTCTGCTTTGATCATGACAGTGTTCCACTCATCCAACACGTCGTCGATCTCGTACGATACGCCTTCGAGCTTATCTAACCAAAGCTTCATAGCTTCCTCCTTCAGCTGCCTCTTCTCAGCATCATTGAGCACTGCCTGAATGGTACGGAATTTGGTTTCAAGCTTTTGGACTTCTTCCTTAACAGTTACCGTCAAAGTGAACTCTGAAGAAATGAAAGAACCAAGCCGCTCCATGATAGCAGAAAGTAGAGCACCAGCCATACTTTGGAAATGGAAATTTGCTAAATAACACAATACAATAGAAGAGTCTGTGAAAGGGTTCGTAGGTAGATGGTCATGAAATGAATGATTATTAAGGAGAAACCAAATAGCAAATAGTGTAGCTGCTCAAACTGCATGCAATAATGATGTTGAGGGCCCACGTTCTGATATCTCAAAAGCAAGGCCAGCCCTTGTCAATCAATGAAGAAGTCCACACTGTACATCACCAGTTCACATTGGAATCCATTCTATAATCTCAAAGTAAAGCCAGCTCTCCTCAACGAAGTCTAGACCATACACCACAACTCTCCACGTGGCATTGTGAGTGGTAGAAGAGTGTTTCTGCATAAACCATTATCATCTTTTTTCTATTCACGAGTTGTGCCGCAAATTATGTGGGATCAGTATAACTTTTCAAATGGATAGAGTGAAGCGAATTTCTTCACTTATTTACAAGGTAATTAGGGGATGTTTGGAACTGTTATTTAAACTACATCACACGTATTTTTACACACTTTTTTATTTATGCATATTTTCACAAAATAACAACAAATTATTAGAAATTTTTTATCAAACAAGTCCCAACTTTTTAAAGTTCTCGTACCAGTGGAGTGTCGCCAAACCCTTCTAACTCTCTATCTTTTTATTAAATTTTAAAAATTTATCAGTAGTTGTTTATGCTCTTAACATCTATAAAATTTTGTTTAAATTGAATATTATTTACCATTTAATCAATAAACTTATTTTTTATTCAAAATTTTAAATGACAAAAATTTAAATTTTAAAAATTTAATTAATAATATATCTATTACAGTAATTTTTTATTTTATTAAAATTTTAAAAATGTCACGGCATTCAAGACATGTCAAGTAGTAATTATTATTTCTTGTGTGATCATTAAATCATTTTTCATGAATTGGGTCAAAATGGAGCTTGTAGGATCATTTAGAGGCGCAGTGTTTTTTTTTTTTTTTTTGGAGATATATATATAGATGGTGGAAGAGGTTACTGTAGTTTAAATCACAAACATGAAGTAACAAATAATATCATTATTATTGGGTTATCACTTAAAACCATGTGTAATGTTCTAGCAATTTTTGGACAATATGGGGGTACAAGTTGCTGGGAAATTGCCTCAAATTCTAATTGTGACTTGGAAAGTCAATTAGATTTCCTAGTTGAAGAAGGAAAAATTAATTTGGGTTTTTTTGGTGTGAAAGGAAAGATTATTCCTTGGTATGGAATGAAAGTCTATTCCTTATTAAAGAGGTAATGTATTCCTAGTCCAAGAGAGAATAGATTCCTTATTAAAGAGGTAATGTATTCCTAATCTAAGAGGGAATAGCAAAAGAGTCTTATAAATAAATAATGCTACAAAGAATTTGATGGCTTTGGCTTTGGTTTTAGCTTTGGCCCAAGAGTCCTCCCTATGAGGAGAGGGAAGATAGAGCGTGAAACCAAGAGAGAAAAAGGGGATTTTCGATTGGGAGGAACGCGAGAGGAAGGAGAGAGTAAGGTATTTCCACATTCGAAAAGATAGCCAAGGAGGAGAGAGCAAAGGGTTTGTTTCGAGAAGAACACACAAGTGAATTGAGAGAGCAGCCAAGAGGAAGCCACTTAGAGAAAGAAGATAGCCAAGAGAGAGAGCTGTGCATGGAGAAGAAAAATAGAAATGAGAGAGCAAAGTGTTGCCGCATTTAAAAGAGATAATTAGTGTGTATGAGAGCAAAGAAAAACAAGAGAGATTTCTTTTAGTCTTGAGACATACACAAGAATTATTGTAATTGATTTAATAATAGTGAAATTATTCGGAGTTTGTCCCGTAATTTTTCCCTTCAAAGAGAAAGGTTTTTCATGTAAATTTTGTATTCTTGTGTGTGATTGTTGTTTTGGATTGCTAATATTGTTGATAATATTATTTGGGACCCAACAAGTGGTATCAGAGCTAAGGTTAGAGTGGAAGCGATGACCGGAGAAGAAGGCAAGGCTTCAGGAATTGAGAAGTTTGATGAAATAGACTTTGGATACTGGAGAATGCAGATTGAAGATTATCTTTATGGGAAGGAAGTTGCATCTATCTCTTTTTGGGAGGAAACTTGATACTATGAAGGATGAAGAATGGAACCTTCTTAATAGATAGGTATTGGGAGTTATTTGATTAATTCTATCAAGATCAGTTGCACACAATGTTGTGAAAGAAAATACCGACAGTGGTATTAGAGCTTGGTTGATTTAGTGGATGACTCTTTGTGTGAATTAAGATGGAAGAGAAGGGATTGCTTTGATTAAGGTGGAGCTATTCCAAGAGGAAAAGAGGACTACTTGATTAAGGTGGAGCTATCCCAAGAGGAAAGAAGATAGTTGAGGATAATTAATAGAATTTGAGTCAAGGTGGAGATTGTTGGGAAGTTGCCTCAAATTCCAATTGTGACTTGGAAAGTCAATTAGGTTTCCTAGTTAAAGAAGGAAAAATTAATTTGGGTTTCTTTGGTGTGAAAGGAAAGACTATTCCTTGGCATGGAAGGAAAGTCTATTCCTTATTAAAAAGGTAATGTATTCCTAGTCTAAGAGGGAATAGATTCCTTATTAAAGAGGTAATGTATTCCCAGTCCAAGAGGGAATAGTAAAAGAGTCTTATAAATAGACAATGCTACAAAAAATTTGATGACTTTGGCCCAAGGGTCCTCCCCATGGGGAGAGGGAAAATAGAGTGTGAAACCAAAAGAGAAAAATGAAATTTTCTCTTGGGAGGAACGCAAGAAAAAGGAGAGAGTAAGGTATTTCCGCTTTCGAGAAGATAGCCAAGGAGGAGAGAGTAAAGGGTTTGCTTCGAGAGGAACACATAAGTGAATTGAGAGAGTAGAGAAGAGGAAGCCGCTTAGAGAAAGAAGACAGCCAAGAGAGAGAGCTGTGCGTGGAGAAGAAAAATATAAAGGAGAGAGCAAAGTACTACCGCCTTTGAGAGAAATAATTAGTGTGTGTGAGAGTAAAGAAAAATAAGAGAGATTTTTCTTTAGTTGTGAGACATACATAAGAATTATTGTAATTGATTTGATAATAATGAAATTATTCAGAGTTTATCCCGTGATTTTTCCCTTCAAAGAGAAAGAGTTTTCCACGTAAATTGTGTTCTTGTGTGTGATTGTTGTTTTGGATTGCTAATATTATTGATAATATTATTTAGGACCCAACACAAGTTATTTTGAACCTTATTGAACCCAATATATAAGAGAAATTGTTTTAACCTGTCATGAATTCCAGTGCTTCAAACAAACAGACAAACAATGTCAATGCCACGTTTAAAAATAAAGTGTGTAAACTCTTTTTTTGTAAAAAGTAAAATAATTGGATAAATAATTGACTGACTTCTATTATCTTCAAACAGATTTTAGATTGTGTTTTATTTCATAAAAATTAACATAACATACTTGTAGTGACAATACTGATTGGTGTTGTAGTGACAACTCACCTCAAAATACATATCATATTTTTGCAAATTCAATTGTATTCTTCCCATCATGAGCCTTCTTGAAGAAATGTTTCACATAATTTGAATACAAAACTTGCTTATATAATGCTTTCTCACCCCCTGCAAGCACTTCTGGAAAAGGACCAATCATGTCATATGGCATAGGATTAACAAAAATAGGAACCGAAATCCTATTCTTGCTTCCACTGGCAACCACACGGTGCTCAATGCTCTTGTACCGACCATTGCTCATTATTTGTAGTGCATCGCCAACATTGATCACAAGGGAGCCGCTTATAGGTGCAACATGAACCCAACTATCATTTTTTCCTTGCGCGTAGAGTCCACCAATATCATCTTGAAGGAGGATAGTAAGGGTTGACACGTCAGAGTGACGACCTACTCCCACAGTGAGCTCAGGGTTAGGACATATAGGATAGTAGTTAAGGTTAATCCTCTTTGAACCCATTAAGAGAGATTTTTTTGTCTCATCAATTTCTTTCACATTTATCCTCTTCAGTAGTGCCTCTAATAGCCTTTGGATAACTGGTTCAGACCCTCTCATATATTCCAGAACTTGATCCCTAAAAGCAAACAACAATTAGTCCACCAAAAACTATATATATACATAAGCATGTACTATTTGATCCACAAAATTATGTTTTATCTTTTATGATACTCAAATTAAAAAAAAAAAACTATAGAAATAGAAATAGAAATATATATATATATATATATATATATTATGATGATGAGATCACTATTGATCTTCAATCAAACATAGAGAATATAATTAGATGTAACTAAAAGTTATGACTTGTTATAACATCATATTGAGTTAAACCTCTTTTTTTTTTTTTTTTTTTTTTGAGAAACCATATTGAGTTAAACCAGATAAAACTAGAACTTAACCCATTTAATGAATTATATATGTACGTACGTACACAAGTATTGCATCTATATTATATGTCATGTATTTGTTGTGTAAACTAAATTGAGCAAAGTTAAGCTCTATTACTTGCACGCAGAAGGCCACAATGCAGAGGCCTCATCCTCGGACACATAAAACATGCTCAGGTAATCTTTCCATTCAAGAGCCTTCTCTGCTTCAGGACTAAAGCTTGTGCCAAACCGCACGCTGTTGGAAGGTGAGTTCTCTTTTGTAAACTTCCTCTTCTCCTCAGCCGGCAAATTGAAGAACCTATGTGTTGCGTCCTTCACATTCTCCAGCACTTCAATGGGCACTCCATGGTTGATAATCTGAAAGAAACCCCACTTTTCTGCAGCATCACAGATTGATTCTGAGACTTTTGGTTCGTCCCAGTTTGACATATCAATGATGGGTATAGACTCTTGAGGCAAGATGTTGCTCACAGTGATCCTTTCTTCTACAGGTTGGATATATTGTTTAGGGAGGGTTTTGAGTCCCATTTCTGAGAGACCCTTTACTCCATTGCCATTTGTTACGACAAAGTCAGTGATATTTGAGGACTCGCTGATAGGTGTTGCAACTATTGGAGCCATTCTTACAAGAAAGGAACAAAGAGAGAGCTTAGTATTTAGCAAATGGCTTGAAACTAAGATGTTTGGTGTTGTTGTTGGCGGTGCAATTTGCATGGCATTCGCACCTATTTATATAGCACTGTCTTAAGAATTTTAAGGTTAATTTCTATTTATTTAATATATGCCTCACTAACTCAGTTCTTTACCGCACTTCAATGGGGGGAGTGTACTGGTCAGAGAGCCATGGAGGGGGTGTTTGGTAGATTACTTCTAACATATTTTCACACATTTTAAATAATTTTACACATATTTTAACACACTTTTTTACTCACACATATATCAAAATCACTCAAACAACATTACTTAAACTAATCAACCCAACACGCCCAAAGTCTTTATAAAGAAAAGTTTAGAATATTCCTCAAACCTAGCCTCCTAGCGAATTGGAGCGTTTTAAATGAGGGCATTTATGTTTCAAAAAAAAAAATTCTATAATTATAATTATCAAATTAATAATTAAAATTAAAATTTCAGCCAATTAAAATATTAAATAAAATAAGGAGAGAATTTGATACATATTTGTATTTAACAATTGCTGCATAAAAGATTAGGTGACAGTAAAAAATAAGTGACAAGTAACCAAAGGTTCACCTAATCATGTGCATTATTGCACATGACTTTTAGACACTTGTTGCTACATTCCGATGCCATACAAGATTAATGTGATTTGATTTACTTTGACTTTTTAATTAAGATGTTAAAGAAATTTATATATTTCTTTTACCATTTGCTTGAGATTTTGACAGTAAGTTTATTTTTAGGGGTAAAATATTAAAACTATTTGTGAGATTTGGGCAAATGACAAGTATTAATAATTTTATTTTCAAAAATATCAAAATTTGCTCCTAATGTCCCTTCTTAACACAATTAAAAATTTTCATTTCTCTACTTGTTTTATTATTTACATATTATTGGCTACCGACGCTCAACTCACGCATATAAGTTTTATTATTTACCTATTATTGGCTACCGATGCTCAACTCACGCATATAATTGCAATAATGCAACTCACGCATATAAGTTTTTTTTTTTTTTTTCCTTTACACTTTACTTTTGAATGTTGTGATCATTAGCGGAGCCCCACTAATTTTCACGGCCAAAATAAGCTTGACCTGACTGAGTGCTTTAAGAGACATGCTTGGACTAACATCTGAAATATTGAAAATTAAAGTTTGAATATTTGTTGATAAACAGGCAAGTTCTATAAAAAATGAGGGACAGTAAATAAACATAAAAGTTAATTGAAATATTATGGTCGAACTTATGAATAGTATCAAAAAATATAATGAGACCTATAAATAGTAGAAAAAATAAACTGAATAGTAAAATAAATTAATTGAGATAGTAAGGCCCTATTTCGTAGAATAGTTTAATAATATATTTTCAATTTTTAAATAATATTACATATATTTTTATATATTTTTTATCCACACATATTTTAAAAAAATACAAATAACGTTATTAAAACAACGTTAGCAAACGATACCAAAATAATTGAAGTCCCATCTAACCAAAATAATAAGAACACTGCCTGAATGGTACGGAATTTGGTTTCAAGCTTTTGGACTTCTTCCTTAACAGTTACCGTCAACGTGAACTCTGAAGAAATGAAAGAACCAAGCCGCTCCAAGATTGCAGAAAGTAGAGCACCAGCCATACTTTGGAAATGGAAATTTGCTGAATAACACAATACAGTAAAAGAGTCTGTGAAAGAGTACGTAGGTAGATGGTCATGAAATGGTTGATTTTTTATTTTATTTTATTTTATTTTTTAATGAAATGGTTGATTATTAAGGAGAAACCAAATAGCAAATAGTGCCGGTTTGGATAGCTAGTAAAGTTGCGTTGCGTTTCACTTGTTGCGTTTTCTCCCTCTTTTTTTTTTTTTTTTTTTGGCCGGCTTTTTTGACTTTGGGGGACAAAATTCACTGTGCGTGTACTGTGCGTGCACTGTTTATGCACTGTTCACGCAATATTTAATATTAAAAATAGGTCCCACAATACTATTTACACATTTAAAAATTATTTTGCTACAGTGTAGCTGCTCAAAGTGCATGCAAGGATGAAGTTGAGGGCCCACGTTCTGATATCTCAAAAGCAAGGCCAGCCCTTGTCAATCAATGAATCAGTCCACACTGTACATCACCAGTTCACATTAGAATCCATTCTATAATCTCAAAGTAGAGCCAGCTCTCCTCAACGAAGTCTAGACCATACACCACAACTCGCCACGTGGCATTGTGAGGGGGTAGAAGAGTGTTTCTGCATAACCCATTATCATCTTTTTTTTTGCTATTCACAAGTTGTGCAGCAAATTATGTCATTTTACGTGGTACCAACATAACTTTTTAATGGATAGAGTGAAGTGAATTTTTTAACTTATTTACAAAGTAATTAAGGGATGTTTGGTATTGTTATTTAAATAACATTATACATATTTCTACATACCATTTTACTCATACATATTTTCACAAAATAACAACAAATTATTAGAATTTTTTTATCAAACGGGTCCCTACTTTTTAAAGTTCTAGTACTAGTGGAGTGTCGGCCAAGATGAAAAAGCAAAAGGAAAAGGCAAACTCTTCTAACTCTCTATCTTTTTATTAAATTTTAAAAAATTATCAGCAGTTGTTTATGCTCTTAACCTCTATAAAATTTTATTTAAATTGAATATTATTTACCATTTGATTAATAAACTTATTTTTTATTCAAAATTTTAAATGACAAAAATTTAAAATTTAAATATTTAATTAATAATATAGCTATTACAGTAATTTTTTATTTTATTATAATTTTACAAGCATCTAAGATATAATAAGAACATTTAATTTAAAGTCTGTTTGTGATCTGCTTATTTTGTTGAAAGATAAAATTTAACTGAAATATTACAATAAAATCCATAAATAATATCAAAAAATATAATAAAATCTATAAATAATAGAAAAAATAAATTAAATAGTAAAATAAACTAGCTGTTTATATTGGACAGTAAATAATTGAAGTCCCACCTAATCAAAAGTGAAAAAAGAAAAAGTACAGTAAAGCAAAGTATCCATTGCCCCTTGGAAGTGGAACCCACCATCTCAAAAGCCTGAGGGCCTACTCTGGTCACTGAAGTCCACGTGGTGCATTATCAGTACACAACTCACACTGATCTTTTCTTCAACCCATCGAGAAGCTAAGTAAAATGAATTTCCACACACTTACTTCACTCACACTGATGCATGGGACCCTAACTAAAAGACATTACAAGTTCAGAACCCAGTAATGGAAATGCCATTAATTTCTTGTCGGTAAGAAAAACTTGGGAGATCTTTTTATTTTTCACAGTTGGGATGTTAAGCCTGATTGGTAGGTCATTTTAAGCAATATTTTGAGCATTATAAATATACTTACACACATTTTTACGTACTTTTTTATTTACACATATATCAAAAACATTTAAATAACATTACTCAAACTCCTCTACTAAACACTTTTAAAATTTTCCTCCAATTATATTATTCCATCATTAATGGGAAATTTTCTCTTTCCTTTCCCTAATAAATCAGTGATCCTTATTTGAAAAAGACATCACCTCTTAGTAATGTTTATAGAGATAAGTCTAGATTCACGTATTGGAAAATGCAAATTTTAACATGCAAATTTTAAATTGAAGATTTGATCACTTTCTCGTGAATGGATTCCATGAATCTGACCCTATTTCTACTCTAATTTATTTTAAGTTCAGAGAGGTGGGTGAGATGAGTTAAGGAAGTGGTATTGGAGTTGTAATGGCTCGAGAAAATAAGAAGAAGAGGTGGTTGAGATGAGTAAATGAGGTGGCTGGAATTGTATGGGTCTAGAGAAAAGTCAGAGGGAGAGGTGGGTGTCTGTACTTAAGAGAACTTGTGAAGTTGGAGGTAAACCCAAAGAAGAAAAAGCTTACAACTGAGCTTGGATTTGACAAGTCACTGACTTGGGTCCCACATACTTGCATCTAATTACACACATACCATCCAAACTCATATCTTAAAAATTGGAAACAGCCTCAGACGTGAACTCAGTTTCCGTTACAAACACTAACGGTCAACGTGAACTGTGAAGAAATTAAAGAACCAAGCCGCTCCACATTCCACAATAGCAGAAAGTAGAGCAGCAGCCATAGTTTGGAAATGGAAATTTGTTGGATAACACAAGACAATAGAAGAGTCTGTGAAAGAGTACGTAGGTAGATGGTGAAATGGTTGATTATTAAGGAGAAACCAAATAGCAAATAGTGTAGCTGCTCAAAGTGCATGCAAGAATGAAGTTGAGGGCCCACGTGCATTCACATTGGAATCTCAAAAGCAAGGCCACTTCTGGTCAATATGGAGAAGTTATATGCTGTACCCGGCATATATGTCGGGTACCTCACAAGGAGGCAGGACCCACACATTGTAGAACCCACCTCTTTGTGAGGTACCCGGCATATATGCCGGGTACAAGATATCCAAAATCCAATCAATGAATAAGTCCACACTGTACATCACTAGTTCACATTGGAATCCATTCTATAATCTAAAAAGCAGAGCCAGCTTAATTGGAATCCGCTCTCATCAACGAAGGATGAGGCTGACGAAGACTTTTTTTGGTTTCAACAAAGCTTTTGAGATTTCGCAACGTGAAAAGCTTGACTGCAAAGGCAAAGCAATGACCATCGGTATGATTATTAGAAAGTTCAAAGAGTTAGAACTTGATTGATTGAAGAATTTGAGTAATATTGTTTGTAATTTTTTGAATTATGTGTGTGTAAAAATGTAAGTAATGTTGTTTAAAAACTGAAAATGAGTTGTTTAACAACTCTACCAAACGCACCCTTATTTTTCCATGATATTGTTACAATGTAAAAAGCTAAAATATGGTACCTAGAAGGCTAGAAGGTTCAAAAAGTATCTGGACACAATTCATACAGAGAGCAAGACTGCGCTTAAGTGCCCATTTGTTTCAGCTTTTAGAAGCTGAAACGCATGTTTTGAAGAAAGCTGGAGTCCAAAGCCCGTTTGGTTTAGCATAAAACGCGCAAGCCATTATGGAGCTCTGGAGGTCCATTTTACAAAAAGTCCATGCGCGTTCTCAGCTATCCGTTGGGCTCTTCGAGCAATTACCAAATTACCCTTGATAAATCATGTTAATTTCCTTAGTTCTCACGCCTGTCCCTCATTCCTCTCATCTTATCTCTCTGTTTTGCCCTTTGCCCTGAAACTCACTCACGCCTCTCATCTCTTCTCTCTGCTCTGCCCTCTCCGTGCTGCTACAAGCCTCTCCATGGTAAGTCTCTCTTGCCTTTTGTCATCCGTTGAATCTTCTTCCTCTTTTTCTTCTTTCTTCGTCTTCTTCAACGCGCACTGATCTGTATTTTTTTTTTTTAAATTTTATTTATGTCTAATCTGATCTAAGAAGTACATTTTGAAAGTAGAGATTTGATCAACAAAACACCAAGCAACACTGATCTGCTACCAAAAACCACCAGGTACCAACATTGATATGAAATTATTTTTTTTATTTTTTACCGAGTATGGGAAATTTTTTTCAGATCTTGCATGCTTTGTTTTTGCTAATGATCTATTTGTTCTCTTGCCGGGTATTGAAAAAATTTGTGGGTACGTGCTTTGTAATTTTTTTTTTCTTTTGTGGATGCTCTGTCTTTCTAAGTTATGTGATATCTGACAAAAAATTGGAATTGGGTATTATTGTGTTTGTTGATGATTGGTTTTATTGTGTTTGTGAGCTTTGAGTATGTGATATTTGTCTTTTGTGAATGCTCTGTCTTTGAGTATGGATTTGCTTGTTGATGATTGGTTTTATTGTGTTTGTGAGCTTAGATCGATGATTAATTTTCTGGGCTTTGTTTGTTTCTCAAGAAATTTTTTGAAAAGATAGGAAATTTGGTCTTATACATGTGCTTATTGTTCTTAATCAGTCATTGATTTTAATGAAACTCTCTGGGTTTAGCTCAGCTAGTTTTATTTTTGTGTATCTTACTGGACAAGATCAGCTCTGATTTAGTTCATTAATAAATGTGTTAACTAGGATTCGTTTGTGAATAACTTGCTCCTGAATTATTTGTATAAGGTTTTTCTACCATTTGGTGATGATGGATGGGTTCATTAGGTTGTGTGGTTGAGTATATTTTGGGGGAGTTGGGGTGTTGTCTGGGCGGACATGGATTTGAAAATTTACGGGTAAGCTGTAATGTAATTTGCTTTTCAACTATTGAAGTTGAAGGAATGAATAAGGATATGCATATAGTATATTGTATAGGGATTATTGACAGATTTATAAATTCAACTATTAGATCATGTTTGTAACTAGTTCACTAGATTGGAATATTATGAATTCTATTTTTTGCATTTCTTATGGTTGGTTAACTTTATAGATGGGTAAAAACACCACTTCCAACCCCGAGGCAAAAAAGGCTAGAGCATTATGGGATATTAATCCAACGTGGACAACTACTTTTTGTAACCTTTGTGTGGAACAGATTCAAGCCGGGAATAGATCAAAAGGTGTTGCCTTTAGTACTGAAGGTTGGACCAATTTGGTGACCAAATTTTGTGATGAGACCGGTCTAAACTATGATAAGGACCAATTAAAAAGTAGGTGGGATGTATTAAAAGGTGATTGGAGAGTGTGGGAACAATTGAGGAATCTTGACACAGGTTTAGGTTGGGATGCAGTGAAGGGAATGATTCGTGCTAGTGATGACTGGTGAAAGCGGAAGTTGAAGGTGAGTTGAGTATTTTATTAATATGTAGTTAGTTTGAGATAGTTTTTTTATATTATTGTTATATGAGTGAAATTACAATTACATTTTGTGGGAATTACCCAAAGCTAAAAAATTTCTAGAGAAAGGTCCACAGAATCTAGAACAACTTGATATAATGTTTAGGGATGTTGCAGCAACTGGAGTAGCTGCCTGGACCCCTTCTTCAAATACATTCCCTCCAACAATGCCATAAGAGGATGCTGGTGATTCAGATGGTAGCTCCGAATTTAAGGATGATCGATGTGACATGAGTTTAGACATTGATAGTTTACAGCAAGGACATATTAGTCAATCACGTAGTTCAAGACAAAAGCGAACTAGTGAATCAATACCCTCACAGAAGAAAAAGAAGAAGATAGGAGGAGTTGCAATGTTGGACAATTGTATTAGTCAATTAATAACTGTATGTCAGAATAAGTCTAAAGGTACTTCTCGAGAGTCACCAAGTTCAATTGATAATGTCATGGCGATTGTGAGAGCACTTCCTGGAGTGGATAGTATGTTTGTGGTTCAAGCTTCCTATATCTTACTAAAAAGGTCACGTAGGAAGATGTTCCTAACTTTCAAGGAGCCAGAGTCATAGCTGGAGTGGCTACAAAGAATGATTTGTTGGAACCAAAAGAAGTGACCAACCTTATGTGGTACTCTATATTAGCTTAGGACTAATATTAACTTTATATTGTATTAGCTTACGACTAATATTAGCTTTCTGTTATATTAGCTATGTTGTATTAACTTTAAACTAAGTTATGTGATATTTAGTATTAGCTTTGGACTAATATATGTGTAATGTAAACACATTTGGAATTTTCGTTACAGTGTTATGTACTTGATGTTCTGAATTGTGTTGGTATGCAACGTGTTTCCAGTCAAGTGGTTGGTTATGTACTTGATGTTCTGAATTGGGACCCATTGTTGCCTTTTGTTACTTTGTTGATTATTATGTTGATTTATATTAAGTATTAGCAATGGTTGATTATTTGTTACTTTGTTGTGTAGCCTAAACCAATATGGATGATTATAATGGTACTTATGAGAGTGGCCATTTTATGGAACTATTAATGGATGGGGATTACAGAAATTACTGTGATAATCATGATGGTGGTGATTATAACAATACTGACAATAATAATGATGGTGATAACAATGATGATGATGATGGTGAGAGTAGTGACAGTGATGATGACAGTGACAGTGATTCTGATGATGATGATAGTAACGACGATTTTGATGAGGAGTTTTACCAGCTTGTGGCAGTTACCTGTGAAGCAGTTGTGACATATTTCAATAAGTACATTAATAAGACTCATTGTTATGATTCTGAATAAATAGGGTGGGCTTGGGTGAGACGTTGTATGGAAGGTAATGAGAAATTGTGTTACAACATGTTTAGAATGAAAAATGAGGTGTTTCAAAATTTGTGTCAAGTTTTACAACATGACTATGGGCTTCAACATTCAAGGAATATAAGGTTAGAAGAGTCAGTGGCAATCTATTTACTGATACTTGGTCATGGAACATGTAACCGAATGGTTCAAGAAATATTTCAGCATTCGGGTGAAATCATAAGTAGACATTTTGAGAAGATGATCACTCTGTTGGGTGCTTGCTTTGCAGCTGCATATGTAAAGCCTTCGGATCCAACTTTTAGTGAAGTTCCAACCAAAATACAAGACCATCCAATTTATTGGCCACATTTCAAAGTATGTGTACTATTGTATATTTGAATAAGTGTTATTGTCTATAAGATAATACAATGCATGTGGAACTGAAAACTATTAATGTTTTTATTAGGATTGCATCAGTGCGATTGATGGCACATATGTGATAGCGATTGTACCTATTGAGAAGTCCATCCATACTTTGGAAGAAAGGGATATCCAACCCAAAATGTGATGGCTGCATGTGACTTTGATATGTTATTCACATTTGTTTTGCCTGGATGGGAAGATGCAGCACACGACACCTCTATTTTTCTTGACACTATTCGTAAACAAAGTAACAACTTTCTGCATCCACCACCAGGTTTGTAATTGGTTAATCAATTGTTCATTACAATGACATATTGTGTGTGTGTGTGTTAATACAATTGAATTTTTTTTTCTAGGGAAATATTATGTAGTTGATTCTGGATACCCAATGATGAAAGGCTATTTGGCACCATACAAAGGGATATCATACCATCTTCAGGACTTTCGAAGGAGGGTGGAAGCCTTAGAACTAGACATGAAAAATTTAATCATGCTCACTCATCTCTTCGATGTGTGACTGAGTGCACTTTTGGTGTGTGGAAGAATAAATGAAGAATTATCAGAAACATGCCATCTTTTCCATTCCATATCCAAATACTTATTGTATCTACTACTATGGCTCTTCATAATTTTGTTAGACTAAATGATAGGGATGATAGGGGCTTCATAAACGCCAATCGAGATTCAATTTCTAGAAGAGAACATAATAATGAAGCAGGTAGCAGTTATGAGCAGAACTCAGGATCTTTAACAGACCCTACGATGGTAGTTCTTCGTGATTCCATTGCTAATTCCATTTGGGGGGATAATAATTGGTAGTTGTCTTTTTATTTTATTTTATAATATCATGTAGTACAATTTAAACTTGGGTTATTGGTATGTATTTTATCATCTTTTTTACATTTTTGTGTTGTACAATTTAAACTTGGGTTATTGATATGTATTTTATATCTTTCTACATTTTTATGTAGTACAATTTAAACTTGGATTGTTGGTGTTTATTTTATCATTTTTTTTACATTTTCATTTTGTGCTTCATGATGATGAAAATTATTTAGATTTAATTAATATTAATAAGAAGTCATTAATGGTAATAACAAATAATTATGACACTAAAAAAGAAAAATTGCCCAAATATTATTAAAATAATACCAATAATATATATTTATTATTATTATTATTATTTGTTAGTAAGTATATGAAGTAACTGATTTAAGTATGAAATAAACTCACATCCCAAAAAAAAAAAAGTATGAAATAAACTCCCTTATATATACATTGTCCTTTTTGGTAATTTATTTCTCAAATTGCCGCTTTTATAAATGCTACCTAGACATTCAGTTTTTTCAAAAAGTACTTTTTAACAACTTTTACCAAATGCTCAGCTTTTTGAAAATGCACTTTTTTATTATGTACTTTTTGAAAACTCCACTTTTTCATTATGTACTTTTACAAAAAGCTGAACTAAACTCACCCTAAGTCCCATCTACCTTACAGATACTTTGAGGTTTCTTGGAGGAAGGCAGTGGCAGTTTCTTTTCGATGAAAATTATTTTTGAGGATGTTTTTATTTTGTTGGAATTAGAGCAACTATACTAGCTCGTGGATAGTCTTTTAAAATACAAAAAATGCTCAATTTAGCACATTTTAGCCCAAAAACCCTCTACATTAGTCTTTGTAAAAATGTCTAAATATACACAATGGTCTTGTAAATGAACAGTAACTGTGCATATATACACGGTTACTGTTCACCGTGTAAATAATTTTTTTATTCTTTTTTTTTTCTCTCCTCACTCTCTTTTTCTCATTTCCTTTCTCAACTCACTCTCACGGTTACTGTTCACAGTGTTAAAGAAAGGAATATTTTATTTGAATAAATGTGTATAATAGACAAATTGATGTAGGTGTTTTGTAAAAATAGGTGTGTAAAATAGAAAAAATAGGTTTTAGATGTACAAAATGGAAATTTTTTTGCACATACTGATGTGGATGCTCTAAGCTAACAGCTGTGATGAAAAGTAATAACTATAGTACTCAAATTTGGTTTGTTTACTTTGTTATCAAAATCAAGCTTAACACAAAGCTCAATTTTTATTTTCAAACTTGATTTTTTTTTTTTTTAAAATTCTTAGTTGAAATTAAGCTTGTTCAAGAGCTTTGTTATGTCCATTAAAGTTTATTAACAAAACATAACTTTTACTTATAATTGCTGCATAGCAGCAGCATAATAGTCACCGTAATTTTTATTCAAAATTTTCTCTTTAAATTTAAAATTGCACATATTAATTAATCACAGAAAATATTTCTTTTAAATAATATTCACAAATAATCAATTAACAAAATGAAAAAACAAAATCAAACCTTATATATATATATATATATATATGGCATAACATTTAATGTTGTTATGTTTATGTTGCATTACCTCATTCGCCATGTCATATTTTATTTTTTTCTTTATGTTTTCTTTTCATTTTTTATTTTAAATTAAAAAAATTAAACATATAATATTTCACTTAATTTCAAATAAATAATTTTTCCCTCGTAAAATGTTATAAAAGAAACTTTACAACTGACAGTGCATCAAAAGAAAATGGAATACAAAACACGTGCTAATTTAGAAATGCTAAATAAAATACAAAAAAAAAAAAAAATTAATTAGGAAATCAAATCAAAGGTAATATAAACAAACTAATAGATATGGATGTAACAATTGGACTCATAAAGTGTCCTCATAAAGGAAATGCTACAATCCATCAAAAGAAAAATAGAATATGAAATACATGCTAATGTAGAAACATTTAATTAAAAAAATAATTAATTAGGAGATCAAACCAAACGTAACATTTTTTTTTTTTTTTTGAGAAAGAACAACCGTGCTACTGCATTATATTAAAAAGAACGAAGGTCATGCAAAAAGAAAGAAACAATATCCTGTGGAACATGCTCCACCCATACAGATAATGGAAAAGAATGTCTAGCTCTCTGGGCTAAGGCATGTGCAACTGCATTACCTTGCCTAACAACATGAGAGAAAGAAATACTCTGAAAAGAGTTTTTTAAAATAGAGATGTCGTGGATGAGGTGGCCTCCCTGCGCTAACTCCCAACCACCAAACTGAATTGCTTTAATCACTGAAGCAGAATCTCCTTCGAAAACAACCCGAGTAGCATCTGATTCAAGGGAAAAAGTCATCGCTCTCTTGGCAGCCAACAGCTCCAATACCTCCACAGTTGGAGGCTTCTTTACCTTCTCGGATATGGCAGCCTTAACTTCACCCCTGCAATCTCTAATAATCACTCCTATTCCAGCTTCATCGGACTCACTAAACATTGCTCCATCGAAGTTAATCTTCCACACATCATCTGCAGGTGGACACCATTTTCGAAGGCCTGTGCGAACTGAGGCAGAAGGCAAACAGGTCAGATTATTAAAGTCACGGAGGTAGTCTCGGGCGAATTTCCTAATCTGTCTCAACGGAATGGTAGCTTCATCCAGTCGGAGCTTGTTTCTGTGATACCAAACAGACCATGCTGTAGCTGCAAAAAGAGCGACCTGATGTGGCTTTGTCTGCACGAATTTCAGCAGCTCAGAGAAAGAGGTCCATTGATCTCTTGAACCATACACCCACCCAAACTCTCCGTTCCAAACCTCCCTTAAACCTTCGCAACTCCACAGCGAATGTAACACATCCTCTGAGCCATTTAAACAACGTTGACACACTGATTCTTGAACAATTTTCCGCTTCAACAAATTTTCCTTTGTTGGTAATGAATTTGAACATGCCTTCCAAATAAAATGCTTGATCTTCCCCGGGACCTTTATCTTCCAAATACTACTCCAAAAATGCCTTTCAGTATCAGAAATTCGGGATTGGTGCAACTCCTCATTTTGCCACTCACACAGAAGCTTATAGCCCGATTTTACTAAATAGGTCCCTGTTTTCTCCTTCGGCCAGATCAGCATATCAGCTTGAGGGGTTGAACATAGAGGGAGGGATTTAATGAGTTTTGCATCCGGTGGGTAGAAATGGCGATCAATTAAATGAATATTCCACCAACCGGTGGCCGGGTTTATAAGCATGGCTACAGTTGCATCCGGCCCAAAGTCAGATTGAGGAGAGGAAACCTTACCACTGTCTGAGGGTAACCAAGCATCTTGGAAAATCCTAATGGACTGCCCATCACCCACCCTCCACCTTGCCCCTTTCTCAATCAAATGTCTTGCCCAAAGTATGCTCTTCCATGCAAAGGAACCTGAGGATGATTTGGCTTCAAATTGAGAACAATTAGGGAAGTACTTCGATTTGAAAACCTTATAAAATAAGGAGTCCGTATCATGCAGCAACTTCCACACTTGCTTGGCTAACATTGCTTCGTTGAACTTGCAAAGGTCCTTAAAACCTAACCCTCCGTCCGCCTTTGGTTTACACAACATCTCCCACTTTGTCCAATGGATTTTCCTCCTATCACCCTTTTGACCCCACCAGAACTTACGGATGAGCATTTCAATATCTTGACAAAGGCCAACCGGTAAACGAAAACAACTCATAGCAAAAGTCGGAATGGCTTGAACTACTGCTTTCAATAAGACTTCCTTCCCGGCCTGTGATAACAATTTTTCCTTCCAACCTTGTAACTTACCCCACACTCGGTCTTTTATATAATTTAGACTGGCCCTTTTATTGCGCCCCACCACTGCCGGCAAGCCTAAATATTTTTCATACTCTCTGATTTCAGGAACCCTCAACAAATTTTGTATTTGTTCCTTAGCGGACATAGGAACATTCTTACTAAAAAAGATGGTAGTTTTATCAGAGTTTATTTTTTGACCCGAGGCAACTTCATATTTCCTTAGCATCTCTTGAATTTTTAGCACATCTTCCACCCTTGCTCGACAAAAAAGGAGACTGTCATCTGCAAAGAAAAGGTGAGAGATTTTTGGCCCGTGCTTACAAAGAGAGAATCCCTCAATATGTCTTTCCTTCACCGCTTGCTCAATAAGACCAGTCAAACCTTCCGAGCATAAAAGAAAGAGGTAAGGGGATAGGGGATCCCCTTGGCGGATACCTCTTGTCGGAATAATGTGACCCTTGGGCTCTCCATTAATCAATATCGAGTATGTGACTGATTTAATGCACTCCATAGTCCATCCAACCCACCTTGAGTGAAAACCCATTTTCTCCATAGTCCGTTGGAGGAAATTCCACTCCAACCTATCGTATGCCTTACTCATATCCAACTTCAGAGCCATATATCCCATTTTCCCTGATTTCTTCCTTGTCATGTGATGAAGTAATTCAAAGGCCACAAGGATATTATCAGATATTGCCTTGTTTGATTGAAAGGCGCTTTGAAAATCTGATATAATATGAGGCAAAACCTTTTTCAATCTGTTAGCAAGCACTTTTGACACAAGCTTATACAGAATATTACAAAGAGCAATAGGGCGGAATTCAGTAACAAACTCAGGACTTTTTACTTTAGGAATGAGAGAGAGAAAGGTATGATTCAAACCTGGCAAAATGGTTCCATTAGTCAAGCATGAGAGCACTGCTTCAACCACGTCGTCTCCAATAGTGTTCCAAAATTTTTGGAAGAAAATAGGGGGCATGCCATCGGGTCCAGGGGCTTTAAGGGGGGCCATTTGCCTTAACGCAATCTCCACTTCCTCCCTAGAGAAAGACCCAACCAGATTGGCATTCATCTCATCTGTCACAACCGGTCTAATAGACTGCACAACTTCCTCAATTCCAGCCGAGCCTGATGAAGTGAACAACTTAGAGTAAAAATCTATCACCATAGCTGAAATATTCTCTTCACCCAAAGCTAATTCCCCCTCAGAGTTTCGGAGTTCACAAATCTTATTCCGCCGGAACCGTTGAGAAGCCCGACTGTGAAAGTATTTTGAATTCCTATCCCCGGATACCATCCAGTGTTCATGACTTCTTTGTTGCCACATTTGCTCCTCTAATCTCAGTAAATCACTGACTTCGGATTTAAGCCTCAAGAGAACATCAACGTTTTTTCCTTGAGCTGCCTCCCTCTCGGCTGCCTGAAGCATTTTCCTTTTTTCCTTCAGCTCGACAGAGACATTACAAAAGGAGTGTTTACTCCATTGTGTTAATTTTCGTTGGCACACTTCAATCTTTGACACCACAGCTTCCATGGGTAGACCCGGTACTACCCTGTTCCAAGCTTCCACCACTGTATCATGACAGCCTCTGTTTTCCAGCCACATCTGCTCAAAACGCCAGGGACGTTGAGATTTTGCGCCAATCCCCTCCGGCAAAATCAGAATCGGACTGTGGTCCGATGACACACATGATAGAGTTTGCACTTTCGTAACCGGGAAGATATCAATCCAATCCGCCGTGCTCACGGCCCTGTCTAATCTTTCCCACACCATCCCCCCGTTTGGAAAATTTTTTGACCAAGTAAACTTGTTTCCCACATATCCCAAGTCTAACAAATTGCATTCATCCAAAACTTCCCTAAATTTTTCCATCTGTCCATAAGGTCGCAGACGACCACCTTGCTTCTCATGGGACTTAAGAAGCTCGTTAAAGTCACCGCCACACAGCCAAGGTAGGGAAAATTGACTATGTAGCTCACGTATCAAATTCCAAGTTTCCATTCGAAGTTGAGTTTCGGGCGCCCCATAAATTCCAGTGAAACGCCAAGCATTATCCTTGCCCTTATTTATCACTACATCAATGTGATTCGGAGAAGAGGATTCGACTGACAAATGCAAATCCTTTTTCCAAAAAAGCGCTAAACCACCACCATGAGAAATTTTAGAAACCCCATGATGATGACCAAACAAAAGAGAGTCACGAATACTACCAAGCCTTGCTTCATCCAGTAGCGTCTCGGCCAGGAACACCACTGAGGGATCTTGTGCTCGGACAATATCACCGAGCTCTTGAACTGTCTGTCGGTTCCCAAGCCCCCGACAGTTCCAACATAAAAGATTCATGGTCCCTGGCGGGGCTGGGAACCAACCGCCACCAATAGCATATTGCGTTCATTTTCATCTTGGGAAACCGGTTTTGATTTCTTTGGTAACCCACGATGGTTGAGAGTTGAAGGCAAAACTCTTTTTTTTTCCCCTGCATGCACGTCCAAGATTTCAGAGATTCCTGAGGCAGTCCGTACAATACGTGTCCACTTATGTCCAGGTGGATAAGTGACCTGTTGAGAAGCTCCCTGAGACGCTGAAAACTCTCGCAGAGGAGATTCAGCTGACTTGGACTCTAGAATAGGAAAATCCCGATTTGCTGATAGTAAAGGATTTTGTAGTGCATGACACTCCGGAGAAATGGGACTAAATGAGGTACTGGAGTCCTGATTAGGTAAGGACTCTTCATCCATATCAATTCCCTCCATACCATCGAACTTATTTAGCTCCTCATCAATCTCTTGTAATTGCCGAGCAAAATTTCCTTTTTTAACGTTTTGACCCTCAAAACCAGGAGGAAAATCCTCGCAAATCCTGGAATCATTTTTTGAAAAAGGATTAGTAATAACGGGAGGAGAGATTTCAGAAGTTACCTTCTGAACATGCTCTGCCGGAGCAGGCTGAGTTACCGGAGGATTTTGTTGCTTAAACGTGGGCACAGGTCCACTCCCTGGGTTTGGACGTGAACTCTCCTTTTTCTGTTTATAGAAACCCGGAACTACAACTGTGGATCGTCGGGTTGGATTGAACAAAGGTGCTCGTAACCAAGCTCCATACTGACGATCTTCAACGAATAGAGTGCCTTCGCTATCAATCCATAAATCGCAGTCTTTATCACCATGAGTAATGCACCCGCACCAGTAACAGATATTAGGCAATCGTTCGTATTTAAAGGAGACCCAGCCTATTGAACCGTCATCGAGAGTAATCTTCCGTCCACGACTGAGAGGTTTTGAAATATCAAGAGTAACTCGTACTCTCCAAAAATCGCCACCCTCCATAACAGAGGAATCTGCTGTGCAAACTTCTCCTATACCTGAACATAACCCTTCAGCCACCCCTTTATTTGCAAACCGGATAGGAATATCATACACTTGCACCCAAAAAGGAACCCTATCAAAAACTAAATCACGTACAGGAGTGCTCTTATCGTACCGCTGAATGACCACCAAAAACTTATCAAAACTCCAAGGTTGACTCGCTAGAACTCTATCGGTATCGAGTTTATTATCAAAAATGAAAAGAATAATGTGATTGCCAAGGTCTTTAATCTTAAAACCGTTCCGAGAGCGCCAAAGTTGTGAGAAATTTCTCGCAATAGCATCTGTATTAAGAACTCTCTTGGTGAAAAACTTGGCAGCCAAAACAAATTCCTCTGACCCCATCTCAGGACGAAGTGAGAAACCCTCTCCCTCCGGTCCTTGTAGGGATAATCTACTCCAACCTTCAGTAATCTCTTCCATTGTGAAAAGAAAAGACAAAGTGTTTCCCAAACCCCACGAAGAAAAACCACTAGCCTATAGCAAACAGAAGTCTACAGGGACAATACAAGCCTTCAAGAAGAAGGGACAAAGAAATTCTACAGCCTAGGAGAAGTTAGGGAAGCCCTAGCTTTCACTAGCGACAGAGAAACCTATAAGGAAAAACTTTTGACTTAAGCGTCCGTTTGAAAACAACTTATTTAACACCAAACGTAACATAAAAAAACTAATAATTGTGGATGTAACATTAAAAGACAATGGTCAATTAATTAAGACAAAAAAATTAAAATGCAACATGGGCAGAAAAAATTGGAAAAAAAAAACGTTAAAATGCATTAGAGAGGAATGGATTAAATTTGATGCCTCTTTTAAATTCCCTAGGAAGTTAAACGTCAATTAATCATAATCAAATAGGGGAAAACAATAGGAAGGAAAGAAAAAAAAAAAAAAATCAATTAGTAACCGTTAATTGGAAAACAACGTGACTGTTAGGACTTAGGAGGAGTATAAAACAAAACAAAGATGACAACACGATGAACATGCTAAACATGGAATTGCTACCATAAAAATCCACCTTTAGGACATTAGGTGATGATCAATTGCTAAGTTATCTATTTTTCTTCTAAAGTAGTTGTTTTTGGTCGTTTTGGGTGATTATGCTGGTATTACTAACTAAATTCTCTTACATCATTTCATTTTTTGGTCACTAAAATTATATTTAATTTCATACAGGTCACAATTTTAGCAAGTGTTTTTGAACATATATACATTCATCTACTTAGATGCATGTATTTGCATTTAATTGTTGAATTTTGATATTTTTTATATGTAGTAGGTAGTCAAATTTTTACGACCTCTCTTTCCCTTCAATTTTATATGTCCTTTCTCTTTTCTTTCTTACATGGGCGTTTTCTAACAACTATTATTATATTGTCCACAACAACATGAATTGGATCTATAGTTAACCTTTTATGTTCAGGCTTGGTGCATCATAAAGAGATTTGCTTTTCTTAGTAATGTTCAACCCTCATAGTCATTATAACCATTTTGAGGAGGAGGGTAAATTCTAACCCAAGTTTTTGTCTACCCACTATTTTCTTAGCTAATTTCTTAAAATTTAAAATTGTTTGTTAGCTCCATCTTGCTAGGTTTTTTTTATTTTTTTATTTTATTATTATTATTATTATTATTTTATTTATGATCATTGGTTTATATATTATACTTTAGGCTAAAGCTGAAGTCCTTGAAGAAATCAAACAAGAGGTGACTCCAAACCTACTACACGAATTTTCAAAGAACAAAAGTAGTAGAGTTAATTTGGAAGAATTATTACCCTCTTAAAATCAATTAATATCAATGTGATTAAGCTAAGGGTCTAGTTAACAAGTGTCATTAGGGAATTTGTTAGTTGTTGCTTTGAGCAGAAGGTAATGCTGTTATTTCTCTTTATTTTTATAATCCAGGTTAAAATAAACATGTATATGCATAAACAATTCAATCATGAATACATTTGTTTTTTTTTTTTTTTTTTTAAATTTTATTTCCCTTTTTATGCTATATTATTGATTGGCTATGATCTACTACAAATTTAGCTCCTCAGTTTTTCAAATAGTTTAAATTGTGTTAAAGGAAAAAAAAATGTTCATTGTATTGTTTTGGGAGAATATTTAATAATTGATTCTAGTATATAAGTTTAGTGATTATCAAATTATAAAATTGTTACTGCTTTTTGTTTGTGTATTTTAAAAGTTTGAGAGTTATATCTTTGTATATAATAGTTCTTCCATGATTAAATGGAAGCAAGGTTTTTATATAATGATCATTAATTTTTCTAAAAGTTCAAAATAATGTTGGCTTCCATATGAAAATCAAAGATTCATTGCATGTTCTTATGAAAATTATACATTCTTAAGTTTTTTTATTGGGTTGCATTTTTATACTTGTCTCACTATATTAAGTTATTGCAAAATATCAAAATGCATGCATTATGTTTCCTTGCCTTAAAAATAAAAATAAAATTAAAACAAAAGCAAAAAACTCTTACATGAATTTAAAACACTTTCAAATAACAAGTATAGACCGCTTAACTTACGAACTATATATTATACTATATTTGTAGGGGGTGGATTCGAGCGCTCTCTAAGGACTGAGAGAGTGGACCCAAGCCCAACTAACCCTTCAATAAATTTGTAGAGTATGGGCTCAAGAGCTAGGCCTTAGTAAAGAAGGCAACGGCCATGCATGGTTGTACGTGATTGCTAACAACTAAAACGTGGGTTTGAACACACAATGTGGCTCCTCGGACGTGCCTTATAGAGCTGGAAATTCTTATTATCTCTTTTCAGGAAGGTTACAAGAGTTGAGAGAAAATACTTTGCTACAGTATTCCTTTTTCTCTGGTTTTTCGTCCGTCCCCTTCACTAGAGGGATTTTCACATTATATACTCCTCACTCAGTTGATCCTAGCCCTACATTTGTTGATCAATCCGGTTTCCACTTGAGTGTCTGTCCCATCAGCCGCATTCCCATACCTCCAGTGGGTTGCAGCGCTCAGGACGGCACTGTTCAGAGGTCCTATCCTCATTAATGCGGCCAGAGCATTAGTTGAGGGCATTTAATGTGGAGGTGACAGTTCACCTGGGACTTGCTCCTCCGCCATGCTTCAATGTCCGGTGATTGGTTCCTGCTATTTGCTCCTTGGATGCTTGGGGAGACTCCCCTTAGAGGTGTGCTGTATGCCCACTTTCTGGCCTCGGCCCACCGAGGATGTAACCATCCTCGGCAATGTTCCTTGGGTCCTGGGCTCTAAGCTTTCGTCCTCGGACCTCGGATCGTGGAGGCGTCCTCGGCATGGGCCTCTGGGCTTGGCTTGGAGTGGGCCGGGGTTGCTGACTTATTCTGGCCCCACAATAGCCCCTCAAAATCATGCTGTCCGCATCCTCGGGCGGAAAGGAGGATTTCGATATCCCCGGACCTGTTTCGTGTCTAATCAAGTCTTATCCCTCGTCAGCGTTGGCGCCTTTTCAACTGCCCAGGGTGCGTTACTGGTGCTTCGATGTGCGTAACGTGTCTTGCATTAAATTCGGGCGGCTTTATGCTCCCCACGTTCAACGGGCAGATGACAATCTAACGGTGGAGATGCGTCTGGCACTTATGGGCGGGAAAACTTGCGCAGCTCTTCTTTCTAGGGTATAAGTACCCATTAGAGCCGTTTCTTCACTTTTCATTTGCAATCGAGAGCTCCTGCGCCTCTATTCTGAGTCCAGCCAAACTTCCACCTCCATCTCCAGCACAAAAAGCCAGTCCGAGGAGCTCCTCCTCATTTCTGTAAGTCTCTCTGTCTCTCTCTGAGCTTTCTCCCTCTCTACTCGTCCTTCTCTTTCATTCGTTCATCTTTTAGTTCGCTTAGGCGTCATCTAGGATGGGTAGACTTAAGAAGTTTGTTGGCACTGAGGAGGCGATGGAGAAATTCATCGCCGATTACAAGATACCGGCCAATGTGGGCTTAAGGTATTGTGAGGAGGGGGAGTGGTACCTCCAGAGGCGAGAGGGCGAAGTGGTGATTCCTGTCATCGCTTTCCTTGAAGGGGGGATGAGGATCCCCATGGGGCCAGTGATGAGGGGTTACCTCACCTACTTCCGGTTGACCCCCACCCAGTGCGCCTCCAACATGTTCAGGATTTTGGGCAGCGTGGACGCCCTTAATGAAAAGATGGGTCTGAGGCTGACCTATCACGATGTCAACTACTGCTACAATCTTCAACATTTGAAGAACAAGTCCTATTACATGAGGACGAGGGACGACAGGGTCCGGCTGATCCAGTGCCTCCCCGAGTCCAACAAGGGGATGAATGAGGATTTCCTCATAGTGTCCGGAGCGTGGCACGATGGCCTTCATTGTCCGACGACGGAGGGAGAACCAGGTGGGGCCATGGGAATAAAAGGGGATTTATAGATTCTAGCCTCTTCCTCTGCGTTATTTCTTCTTGTATTGTTTTGGCTTCTAACCACGGACGTGTACTTTCTTTGCAGATCCGCACTCCTATGCGCGCCATTTCAACTTGATCAATAGGGAAGACTTGCAGAAGGCGCTCAGGTCGGCGAATTTCGAGGACGAAGAAGACCACCAAGTCAGAGCTGCGCACAAGATTCTGGGGTACACTCCGCTCCAGAAGTCATTTGCGGCCCCGAAGTACGTGATCAGAGCAAAGGATCCTCGGCTGCAGAAAATAGCAGTGACCGAGGACGGGTTTGAGTTTCCCGAGGACACCTCCACCTCAGAAGGCGTCACAGTAGCAGTCCCCTCGTCTTCCCATTCGTTCCCAGAGGCCGCAGAAGAAAACTTAGAGAGGGAAGGGGAACCTGTAGATTTTGGTACTGCCGAGGAGGATTTCGGCGTTTTTCAGCAACTCCATCAGTCCGAGGACCCCTCTGGAGACTTGGGTGATCCTCGTCTAACCGAGGCAGACCTCTTCGCGGCACAGACGTCTTCCCGGCGCAAGATGGGCTACAAGAAGAAGTACCAGCCAAGCCTGTCCGAACTACTAGAAGGGCAGCCGGGGAAGTCCAAGCCGAAGTTTGCTCCCCCATCTCCAAAGAATCGCCCTGTTCAGACCAGGTCGGCTTCAACACAATCCAAGCTTCCTCCTCCTCCGCCTCAGGCGAGCCCGTCATCCAGGCACGAGCCCGCTGACCCTAAGTAGAAGAAGGACAAGGGTAAGAGGACCCTTGAGGACAAATCTGGGCCCACGCGGGAGGGCGAGGGCAATCAGCGGCCATCGAAGCAATTGAGGATAGGCCCCTCAACGCAGGAGAAACAGGTCGCTCCCCCGCCCGAGGTCCAGGCCTGGCTCCCCGCCCCGATGCTCCGCGGGGCTCCCTTGAGGGATGACTCCTCCCTCAGGGACTTTAAAGATGGCGAAGGCGCGTACGTGGCCGACGCTGTGGAGAGATGCCTGCTCTTGCCTGCGGACATGGCGGAGCTAGGAACCATGAGGAGTAGGGATGTCTTCCTCTGCCTCAAGTGGTATTTGGGGATGGTAAGGCCTTAACGCTTGTGCTTTTTCTTGCCTTTTTCTTGCTTTCATTTCTTTTTGAGCTCGGCTAATTGCAACTTGTCTGTTTCATTTGGCAGGCTGTACAGGCCACCTTCAGGCTGGAAGAGGCGGCCAATGAACATGGGAAGGCCCTGGATCTGGAGCGCGATAGGCGCTTGGTGGCTACCAGGACCCTCAAGAAGTCGGAGGAGGACCTTGCCAAGGCCAGGGAGGAGCTGAAGGCAATGACCCAGGCTAAGGAAAGCGCAACGTCAGGCCTTGAGGGTGCCTAAAGGCAGGCCGAGACTCAGACAAAGCGTCTGGGTGAGGCAGGGAAGCAGTTGAAGCTCGCCGAGGATCAGATAGCTGGCCTGGCGAAGAAAGTGGCAGATGCTGAGGAGGCCAAGAGGGTGGCTGAATGGGCCAAAGGGGAGGCTGAGAGGGCCAAGCTTGAGGCAGAGCAGGGCAGGGAGGAAGCCTGGGCCACTAAGCAGGAAGCTGAGGAGGCAGCCTTTACTGCCGGGGCAGCTGAGACAGCAGCTGCCTACAAATCCCAAGTCCCTGGGGTATGTAGGCGCTACTGCTCCGAAACTTGGAGCGAAGCCCTCAGGCAGGCTGGAGTGGAGGCTTCTTCTGACTTGTGGAAGGAGGAGAACGTGTACTACCCTCCTTTTATCCGCGAGACTGCCCACGATGGCTCTGAAGCCGAGGAGGCTGCTGTGGAAACTGCTGCTACTCCGGGCGAAGAGGCCTCGGATGCTGGGGTTGCTGATGAGCCAATCCAAGGGAGCAATCCTCCCGTGGTGGTTGTGTTGAGTGATGGCTCCAACGAGGACGCGCCTCAGCAGGTTGTAGAGCCTTCCCCCGCTGCCCAGGTCTCTTCTGCCGAGGGGGCGGCTATTCCTGCTGTGCCTCTGCAGGCCATTCCCATTAGTCAGGGCTCAGGGGACCTTGAGGCAGCTACTGGCCACCCACCCACTGAAGCAGCCAATTAGGCCCCATGGCCCTTCTGCCTGCTGCACTTCATTTCTGCATCTCTTTCTTTTTTATTTTATTTTATTTGTAATGCGACTTCCTGGGTGCAATTCCCTTGTGTTTAATGAAATGAAAACTTTATTTCCTTTTCTGTTTGTTGTGGCTATTTCCTTACTTGCACGCTATTCATTTTTTCGTATAACTTTGACTTCAATTGTACCTCGGCCAATCGCGGCATTTGATAACTACAACGTAAGGGCTTGTATGCTCGGGCGGAATTTTGAAGTAGACACTTAGGATCTTTTAAAGTGGTTAGTTTCCCTTTGGGACTGAGTCCGAGGACCATGCAGTTCCCTGGTTCTGTCTAACACTTGGTTTTCTTAAAGTGGTTAGTTTCCCCACGGGACTGAGTCCGAGGACCATGCAGTTCCCTGGTTCTGTCTAACTCTTAAGCTTTCTGAAGCAGTTAGTTTCCCCATAGGACTGAGTCCGTGGACCATGCAGTTCCTTGGTTCTGTCTAACGCTTAGCATTCTTAAGTAGCTAGTTTCCCCATGGGACTGAGTCCGAGGACCATGCAGTTCCGTGGTTCTGTCTAACACTAGGGTTTCTTAAAGTGATTAGTTTCCCCATGGGAATGAGTCCGAGGACCATGTAGTTCCCTGGTTCTGTCTAACACTTAGTTTTCTTAAAGTAGTTAGGACGCGAGGCAAATAATTAAGATATGCTAACAATACGAATCAAAGTGACTTCTTTATTAATAGTAGTACCTTTTCAGGTTGTTTACATTCCATGGACGAGGTACAGGTCTGTCATCTAAATCTTCTAAATAGTACGCTCCTATCCCCGCCACCGAGGTGATTCGGTAGGGGCCCTCCCAGTTGGGTCCGAGCTTTCCCCAGGAAGGGTTCTTGGCAGTTCCTACAACTTTTCTCAGCACCAGGTCTCCCGGTGCTAGTGGTCTGAGCTTTACGTTGGTGTCATATCCCTGCTTGAGCTTTTGCTGGTAGTAGGCCAGCTGGATCATTGCTTGCTCTCTTCGTTCGTCTACCATGTCCAGGCTCCGCCCCAGCAGCTCATCATTGCTGCCTGGGGTGAAGGAGCTCGTCCTTAGTGTCGGGAAATTGGTTTCCAGGGGGATCACTGCCTCCGCACCATAGGTCATGGCAAAAGGTGTTTCCCCTGTTGAGCGTCGGGGCGTAGTCCGGTACGTCCAGAGGACATGGGGCAGCTCTTCTACCCATCTCCCTTTGGCGTCATCCAGTCTCTTCTTAAGCCCGTTGACAATGACCTTGTTGACCGCCTCGGCCTGTCCATTCCCCTGGGGGTAGGCTGGCGTTGAGTACCTGTTCGTGATCCCAAGTTCGCAACAGTACTCCCTGAAGGCCTTGCTATCGAACTGGAGTCCGTTATCCGAGATGAGGGTATGAGGGACCCCGAACCGCGTAATTATGTTCCTCCAAAGGAATTTCTTCACGTCTACATCTCTGATGTTGGCTAGTGGTTCGGCCTCGACCCACTTGGTGAAGTAGTCCGTGGCCACCAACAGATACTTCTTGTTCCCTGGTGCCTTGGGGAAGGGTCCCACGATGTCCAAGCCCCATTGGGCGAACGGCCATGGACTGGATAACGGATTGAGGACCCCTCCTGGCTGATGGATGTTTGGGGCGAACCTTTGACATTGGTCGCACTTCTTGACATATTCTTGGGCCTCTTGCTGCATTCCCGGCCACCAATATCCTTGAGTGATGGCTCGGTGAGCCAGGGATCTCCCCCTCGTGTGGCTCCCAAATATTCCCTCGTGCAGCTCTTCGAGTAGTAATTTCGCCGCTCCGGGGTGGACGCACAGTAGGTATGGTCCAGAGTAGGAGCGCTTATATAGCTTGTTATCCTCGGACAACCAGAACCGAGGGGCCTTCCTTCTAACCTTCTCGGCTTCTGACTTGTCCTCGGGTAGGATATCTTCTTTTAGGAATCTCACTATGGGGTCCATCCAGCTGGAACCCACCTCAATCTGGTGGACGGGGATTCCTTCCCTTGGCACTTCGCTTGCCCTCCCCAGATGTTCCACGAGTATTATCCGAGGCAAATCCCTTGTCGAGGAGGTTGCGAGCGTGGCCAATGAGTCGGCATGGCTGTTCCCGCTCCTGGGGATATGAGACAGGCTGTAGAGGCTAAACCCCAACCGCAAGCGCCTGACTTGGTCCAGGTATTCCTGCATTCTTGAATCCCTGGCCTCCATCTCCCCGTTTACCTGGCCTACCACCAACCTCGAGTCCGAGAACATCTCTATCGACTTTCCTCCCATCCTTTGTACCATGATCATCCCCTGTAGTAATGCCTCATACTCGGCCTCGTTGTTCGTGGCCGCGAATCCGAGCCTTAGGGATTTCTCAATGACATGATCTTCAGGGGATACTAGGACCAGCCCCACTTCGGACCCCCTTTGGTTTGCCGCGCCATCCACATACACTTTCCAACATGGTGCCTCTGGGATGGAGATTGCCCCAACTGATTTCCCATCACGGCTCTTATCCTCGGCCGTCACTTCTACGATTGGTTCGGCGAACTCGGCCGTCAAATCCGCCAGAACCTGGCCTTTTATGGAGGTCCGGGGCATGTACTTGACGTCAAAAGCCCCCAAAATTGTGTTCCACTTCGCGATTCTACCTGTGTAATCAGCGGCCCGGAGCACAGACTTCAAAGGCAATTGGGTTAGGACAACCACGGTGTGAGCTTGGAAGTAATGGGGGAGCTTTCTCGTGGCGTGGACTACAGCCAGGATGGCCTTCTCTAAGGGTAGGTATCTCACCTCCGCTTCGTGCAGCGACTTGCTGACGTAGTAAACTGGCCTTTGAACGCCATTATCTTCCCGTATCAGTACTAGGCTCACCGCATGGGGCGCCACAGCAAGGTACGCGTATAGGACCTCGTCGACCTCAGGATGGGACATGATAGGCGGTCGGGAGAGGTAATCCTTGAGTTGCTGGAAAGCTTTGACACAATCCTCAGACCACTCAAACCCTTTCCACTTATTGATCAGGAGATAAAAGGGCCTACACCTGTCAGCCGACCTGGAAATGAACCGGTTCAGCGCCGCGATCATCCCAGTAAGCTTTTGGATCTCCTTGGGATTCTGCGGAGGCTTCATATTGTGAATGGCCTTGATCTGGTCGGGGTTGACCTCGATCCCGCGGTGGGTGATCATATACCCCAGGAACTTGCCAGAGCTTACGCCAAATGAGCATTTTGAGGCATTAAGGCGGAGCTTGTGGTCTCTCAGGACGCCAAATGTACGGCCGAGGTCTTCCAAGTGCTCGGACACCAACTTGCTTTTCACCACCATATCGTCAACATAGACTTCGACGCTCTTGCCCAACATCGGCTCGAACATTCTCGTCATCATCCTCTGGTAGGTGGATCCGGCGTTTTTCAGGCCGAACGGCATGACCTTGTAGTGGTAGTTCCCAGTGGGTGTCACAAATGCCGTCTTCTCTCGGTCCTCCAAGGCTAGGGGAATTTGATGATAACCCTGAAAAGCATCCAGGAAGCTCATCCGAGGATGGCCTGCAGTCGCGTCTACTAGCTGGTCTATTCGTGGCATTGGGAAGGGGTCTTTTGGGCATGCTTTGTTCAGGTCTGTGAAGTCTACACAAACCCTCCACTTCCCACTTTTCTTCTTGACCACCACAGTGTTGGCCAACCATGTGGGGTAGAAGATCTCCTTGATGGCCCCCGCGTGCTTAAGCTTATCGACCTCTTCCCTGATCGCATCAGCGTGCTCCTTCGACGGGCGCCGAGGTGGCTGCTGCTTGGGGATCACAAATGGGTTGACGTTGAGGTGGTGACAGATGAAAGATGGATCAATCCCAGGAGCATCGCAGGGGTCCCATGCGAACACGTCAAGGTTCCTCTTGAGGAATTCAAGTAACTCCTCCTTCTCCCGTGGAGGCAGCTGGATCCCGACCTGGAAAAACTTCTCCGGATCATCGCCAATTATCACCTTCTCCAGGTTTTCGCATTTAGCATCCTCGGCAGGTGCATCTGGAGGTGCCACCTGGGTCTTTGATTGCTATGAGTTTTCCTCGGATGGGGCCGAGGACTGTGCATCGATCCGATGGGATATGGCAGACACTGTGCAATGCCTAGCCGTGGATTGGCAACCTCGGATCTCCAGAACCTGGTCCCCTGACAGGAATTTCACCTTCTGGTGCAAGGTGGAGGCTACGCCATCCAGGGCGTGCAGCCAGGGCCTCCCTACGATGGCTGTGTAGGGAGAGTATGTGTCTACCACTATGAAGTTCGCCTCCACCACCACTGGGCCTGTCTGTACGGGCAGTCTGATCATGCCCTTTGGGATGACGAGCTTCCCATCGAAGCTCATTAGGGGGGAGCTATAAGGTGTGAGGTCTTCCTGCTTTAGCCCCAGCCCCTTGTAGAGGTTTGGACACATGACCTCGGCTGCGCTGCCACCGTCCACCATCACCCTTTTCACATCGTAGCCCCCTATTCTGAGGGTGACGATTAGGGCGTCCTCGTGTGGTTGGATGGTCCCAATCTTGTCCTCCTCCGAGAAACTCAGGGCTGGGGGAGGATTCCTCCTGGACCTCTTTGGCCCCGTCCGGGGGTCCTCGGCGGGCAGTTGGGCCAAAGACAACACTCGCAAAGGGGGTGTGCCCGTCCTTCCTGGCGCAGCCAGGATTATATTGATCGTCCCGGTGGGTTGCCCCATGGCGGCGTCCCTCCGAGGCTCTTGATAGGTCCGGTTTTGCTGGCCGCTGGAATGGTGGAGGAGGTGCTTCAGCCTCCCCTCCTGGACTAGCTGGTCCAGGTGGTTCCAAAGATCCCTGCAGTCCTCCGTAGTATGCCCGTGATCCTGGTGGTACTGGCAGTAGCGACTCTGATTGCGCCTTCCAGGTTCCCCAGCCATCTTGTTCGGCCACCTGAAGTACGGTTCGTCCTTTATCTTCTCCAGCACCCTGTGCACGGGTTCTCGGAACACAGCGCCTACCGTCTGTGCGTTGGTCGCTCCGGATTGCCCACCGAAATCCCTCCTCGGACGGGCATTGTCATAACGGTCCGACCTGAAATCCCTTCTCTCCTGGGGGATAGCCTTCTCTTTGCCCTTGCCTTGCAGCATATCTTCCTCCACCCGCTTGTACTTGTCGATCCGATCCATCAGCTGCCGCACGCTGGTGGCTGGCTTACCGGTTAGGGACTTCCTCAGGCCGTGCCCCATAGGTAATCCATTCTGGAACGTGTTGATGGCAACAGCATCGTACTTGCCGTCCAGATCGTTGTAGATCTCCCAATACTTGTCCGAGTAAGCCTTGAGGGTCTCCCCGTCATGCATGGACAGGGACAGCAACGCGCTCATGGGCCGAGGAGGCCTGCTATTGGTGACAAAGCGGGAGCCGAAAGCCTGGGTTAGCTGCCTGTACGAGTCTATGGAATTCGTCCTTAGACCGTTGAACCACCTCATTGCCACAGGTCCCAAGCTGGATGGGAAGACTTTGCACATCAGCGCCTCGTTCTTGGAGTGGACAGCCATCCTTTGGTTGAACTGGCTTACGTGCTCCACAGGGTCCGTTTTGCCGTTGTAAGCAATGAAGGTTGGCTGCTGGAACCGCCGAGGAAGCTCCGCGTCTCTATACGACGCGTGAAGGGTGACTTGGAGAGCCGGTCCAGCGCCCTGCTCATGGCGTCGCCTCCTAAGTCCCTGGGGGTTGGGTTGGCACGCCTACGCCTCTGGTAGCGCTCTTCCTCGTGGGAGAAAGTCTCGCTAGGGGGCGTTCTTGACCTTTGCCTGTATTCATCATCGTTTTCGTCATCGGAGGGCAGGTCAGGGCTGGGCTCGGACCGTCTTCGTTGCGCACGGCGCAGCTTCCTCTTTAGATCGTCTATCTCGCGTTGCATGGCCACCTTATCGTCCCTTCTCTGGGGAGCGTGGCTGTGGGCCTCTTGTGAACGCGTGGCCTGGCCATCGTCGCGCTTCTGGGGAACGTGCCTGTCCCCTCGGCTTTCGCTCGCCGTTGAAGTATGCACGCTTCCTTCTCGAAATCGCCTGTTGTCGTTCTGACCGCCCCCGGGGTCGCCATACTTACCCTGATGCCGTGACTTCGCCGGTTCAGGTCGATTGGGAGTTCCTTGGTGAGGGCCTGATCCTACCATGTTCGACTGTTGTCCTTACCAACGCACAAGCTCTTCCCACAGACGGCGCCAATTGTAGGGGGTGGATTCGAGCGCTCTCTAAGGACTGAGAGAGTGGACCCAAGCCCAACTAACCCTTCAATAAATTTGTAGAGTATGGGCTCAAGAGCTAGGCCTTAGTAAAGAAGGCAACGGCCATGCATGGTTGTACGTGATTGCTAACAACTAAAACGTGGGTTTGAACACACAATGTGGCTCCTCGGACGTGCCTTATAGAGCTGGAAATTCTTATTATCTCTTTTCAGGAAGGTTACAAGAGTTGAGAGAAAATACTTTGCTACAGTATTCCTTTTTCTCTGGTTTTTCGTCCGTCCCCTTCACTAGAGGGATTTTCACATTATATACTCCTCACTCAGTTGATCCTAGCCCTACATTTGTTGATCAATCCGGTTTCCACTTGAGTGTCTGTCCCATCAGCCGCATTCCCATACCTCCAGTGGGTTGCAGCGCTCAAGACGACACTATTCAGAGGTCCTATCCTCATTAATGCGGCCAGAGCGTTTAGTTGAGGGCATTTAATGTGGAGGTGACAGTTCGCCTGGGACTTGCTCCTCCGCCATGCTTCAATGTCCCGTGATTGGTTCTTGCTATTTGCTCCTTGGATGCTTGGGGAGACTTCCCTTAAAGGTGTGCCGTATGTCCACTTTCTGTCCTCGGCCTACCGAGGATGTAACCATCCTCGGCAATGCTCCTTGAGTCCTGGGCTCTAAACTTTCGTCCTCGGACCTCGGATCGTGGAGGCGTCCTCGGCATGGGCCTCTGGGCTTGGCTTGGAGTGGGCCGGGGTTGCTGACTAATTCTGGCCCCACAATATTAATTATACATTGTTGGAAAATAATTATATTATTTTAAGATAGATTTGGGACTAATACTTATAAGTTTAATATACCATTTTCAAATTTTCATTTGGGACTAATATATATATATATATATATAAGCTGCAGCGTAGAGAGAGTACCCATAGTCTCTCTCTCTCTCTCTCTCTCTACTTTCTTTTGGTGGATTTTTGTTCTTTCTTATAACTCTAATTAAGGTTGATTTTTTTAAAAAGTGTTTTGGTATTATGCTTTTTTTTTTTTTTTCATTTCCTGTCACAAAGTCTTCTCCCTCCATTTTATAGCTTTAGTTGAATTTTGGTTTGGGTTAATACCTTTTTTTTTTAGAATTAGGAATTTGAGTTTATGTCAAAACACAATCTACATGGTTATGAATATGAATAGGCCTACCAATTGTTTGAGTAATAAATTATTATAAATTCAATCTTTTATTCATTTAGTTTTATTTTAATTTCAGTGAAGATAACATCATAATTTTGTAATGAGTTTTGATTATCATGATAATTTCTTTATTTTTAACAAGATGAGAAATGTAAATAATAAGTTTGAAATTTATAAAGTTTAGTTGGATATTAGAAAAATATAACACATTACAACACAAGTTAGAAGAATGTAGTTCACCTTAAAAAAAGTATTAATTAAACACATAAAAAATAATAGAATTATATATTAGTAAAGATAAAAAAAAAAAAAAAAATAGACAAACTTAAAAATAAAAGTTGTATTACATATTTATATATTCAACAAATTGTAGTAAAAGTTGTATTACACAAAATAATGTTGGGTCCCAAATAATATTATCACAAATATTAGCAATCTAAAATAACAATCACACACAAGAACTCAAATATTTACGTGAAAAACCCTTTCTCTTGAAGGGAAAAAATCACGGGACAAACTCTAAATAATTTCATATCCATCTATATAATACTAAAAGCTGAAGCGTAGCAATTAATGTTGCTACGCTCACGTTGAGCCAAGTCAGCAGCCATGTCATTACCATCTTTTTACTTGAATTTCTCCTATAATTTTAAAATAGTTTTTCTAAATTTTAAAATACTAAAAAACTGACAATAATTCTCAGCCTACTCTCCACTCCACTATAAAGCCCAATCTTTATAACTTTAATTTCACAATAAAGCTCAAGCCCAAGCCCAAGCCCAAGCTTGTGTCTCATGGTTTCAAATTCCCTTTCTGTCTCCTCACCTTCTGGTTTACTGCGTTTCACGATTTCTGTCTCCCTACCTTTTAAACGGCAACCCTTCATCAGTGTTAATTTTTCAGCGGTTTCAATTCCTCAACGACAACCCTTCAGCTTTTGCTAACGCTAGCCTGTAACAGCAGTCTCTCTATCTTCCCTCCTTTGTCTCTTCCTCTCCTTCAAATATATTAACTGACAAAAGGTGGATGATTCAGTTCAGGTATCTGTGCTCCATTCTTGTGACTGCCCCGCATAATAATTCAATGTAAGGATTAGTTTATTTTGATTGAATTTTTTTTTCTTTTAAAAATTTGTTATTGCCATTTTCGTGCTGTGATATAGCTGATTGTTATGTTGATTTTTCTTTGTATTTGATTTTTTTTAGGATGTTGAATTTTTGATTGCTGGGTTTTTTAATTGGAGCTCTATCTCTTTTGTATTGTGGGTCATATATGGGTTAGTGTGATTCTAATTTCTTCATGTAGTGCTGTTGTGTGGATACCTCAACAATTTGGTTTTGTTAACATGTGAGGAGGTTCTTGCTAGGGATACGCCAACTGGGTTTTTTAATTGGAGTTCTACCTCTTTTGTGTTGTGGGTCATATATGGGTTTATGTAGATATTGTTTAATGAGAGAGGCTGAATAGTTCATGCAGACTTATTTCCCATATGATATGAGCAGTTGCCCCAAATTAATAAAAAGTGAATTAGAGTGGTCCAAAATTTCCCATATTCGATGTTTTGGTATTGACGCTATTAAAATTCGTCCCTAGCTGCGCAGATTGGTCCAAGACAGATCCCAGTCGTAAGTTTTCTCATATTGAATCAACCAAACAATTATCAAAGATTGCCAAATTCACTTTCAATTTCTTTTTTTTTCTCTCTTAAATTTCCGGCTATACTTTAAGAAGTAATAATAAAATAGAATGTTTTATTCTCTTCAGCTGCAAATGATCGAAATTCAAGAGCTGCATGTGATGACAAACCAAATAAGAGAAGCTCCAGATTTGTTTGTGCAATGGTAATACAAAAACAATGTGGTTAGTCCATCTTCTACTCTCTCTTTTCTTTTATAGATTTCTTAATTTTTTTTTCTCTGTTTTATTTCCAAGTGTAATTCCCAAATTTTGAATGTGCCTGTAGGGTTATTTGATGATTATCCAATTGGGGAGAGGTGAGAAATTTTTTTACCTCCAAACAAGTTCAGGTATTTAAATTTCTCCTTCTGCCCAAGTCATTATTTTCTTTCTCAACATAACACAATGCAAGACTTATGCAATGATATATTTGTCTAGCTTAGATTATTGGGAGAATTTGTGTGAAACAATCTTGGACAATATTAAGGGTCTACTTAGATCCATAGGAAATTTTAGGAAACATATGCATAATTTTTCAGATCTATAAAATTTTCACTTGCCCAAACTCAAACACTCAAAAAAACCTCATACAGTCTAAGTTTCATAGACTACAAAAAATCTTTTTTTACAAATTCCTGATGCAATATACTATTCTTGATATAAAGTATGCATAATAAAAGAACACCAAAATCAGCTTAAAACTCTGCAGGGCAAGGATTCTGTTATTATAAAGAAAACAAACTTTTCCCTATCCTAGCTGCCTTGACTAAGTTAAGCAGGAAGTATCATATTATTTTTTCCTTTTCTCGTCTTGGATTTTTCCATTTTGCATGATAAGTAATGTCTATAATTCTGTTTATCAAAAGCAAAAAAAAAAAAAAAAAAAGTCTCTAATTCCGTTGTTTTACTATTTCATTTTTCCATCTACTCTACTTAATAGAGTGGAGAGTGGCCCCATTTATGATGACTCAATTCTTGATAGAGCCTTATGCAGGAATTGGAGTCTCAATTCTAATATCCCTTAAGTCCAAGTAATGGAATGGACTGGATTCATCTGTATAGTTTTGTACAAGTGATTTTGCTGTAATTTGGGTTCTCCTTTGCTGTAACAGTATCAGTCTTTGTGTTGTATATGGAGGTTGCAAGTTGCAGCTAAAGCTGCAATATGCTATACAGAATGATGCAGAGCTTGCTCTGCTGTCTGGTTGTTTGGCTTGCGCCAGTGTTTTTTTTTTTTTTTTGTTTGTTAGATAGGGATTAATTTAAAGATTTTGAGTTTATTTACGTTGCATGCATCATGTGAGTTGGGTTGGGTCTTCTTCTGTGTGATTTCAACGTCTATTTGTGTAGGTATGTGTAAGTATTTTCTGTCATTTTTGTGTGTAAGTATTTGGGTTGGGTCTTATCCTGTGTGATTTCAACAAACATGTAGTGTAACAGTATAACTTTTGCTGTCATTTGTCAACCACTTTGTTTTATGGCTACTGAAATTGTTGTATAACTTAATCTGGTCCTTTGAATTGATTCAGTTGTGGACCTATTTTACGTGTAATTTAATAATTTTGTAGAATTTGAGTTTGATTCATTTCTATCTGTTTAAAAGATTCAGTTTTTGGAAATTCTGAGAATTGGGGTTTTATATATCAAATTTTTTTTTTGAGATGTGGATTTGTTTATAAATCTATTATAGGATGCTAGGTCTTGTATATTAATATTTAAATTGTTGTAATCTAAGACTTTTTAGGGATTTTTATAGGTTTGGGGTCATCTGGAAGATGGGTTTGATTGAATAAAGAAAGGGGCTGTTTGGCACAATATATGTGAATTCATAAGATTTTAGCAATAATTATGTTTTGTTTGGTTTTTGAGATAAGGTTGGAATAGAAAATTAATTTGAGTTTTTGACTATGGTTTGATTTTGATGGTCAATGTAACATAACCTTGTGCTATTAGGGAGCTTGGTACTACTTTTCATTTTAGTCCTACAGTGGCTATATAGCTTGGGGACTGAAACAAAATAAGTAGTAAGATTAAAGATTTTGTTTTGTTTTTTTCCAAGCTTTTTCCTCATCAACCAGAGAGTTGTTGTAATTTGATTCAATGGACCACCTTATGCTGTTTGATGACACATTGGGCAACAGTTTGGATTTAGAAGTTGAGTGACAACATAGTGGATAAAGATGTGAGTGATGAAGAGATTGAAGTAGAAGAATTGGAAAGGAAAATGTGGAAGGATTGTATCAAACTCAAGAGGCTTAAGGAAAGACAAAAGATTGCAGCCTAACAAGCTGCAGAGAAGCAGAAGCCCAAGCAGACCACTGAGATTCAGCTCGGAGGAAGTGGAGCATAGGATGGGATTCTCAAGTATATGCTGAAGCTAATGGAAGTTTGCAAAGCTCTCGGCTTTGTCTATGGTATCATTCCTAAGAAGGGTAAGCCAGTGAGTGGTGCTTCTAACAACATTAGAGCTTGGTGGAAAGAAAAGTTGAAGTTTGATAAGAATGGGCCAGCAGCCATAGCCAAGTATGAAGCGAAATGCCTTGCCATGAGTGAGGCAGAAAATAATTAGAATGGGAACTCTGAAAGCATTCTCCAAGACTTGCAAGATTCTACTCTTGGGTCACTTTTGTCTTCTTAAATGCAACACTATGACCCCCCCTCAAAGGAAGTACTTGCTAGAAAAGGGAGCTCCGCCACCTTGGTGGCCAACTAGAAATGAAGATTGGTGGGTAAAGTTAGGGCTACCCCATGGTCAAAGACCTCCTTATAAGAAGCCACATGATTTGAAGAAGATGATGAAGAAAGTTGGAGTATTAACATGCTGGATCTAAATGAATGCAATCACATGCTGCAATCTTATAAAAAAAAAGTTGTGCACATCACTTTCAAGGATTCTGCAATCACATGCTGCTGAATGCAAATTTAACTTGAAATGTCATATTTACATGTTTGCACGTACCAAAATAAAAATGTCGCCTTAAGTTTGATTGCTCATATGAATATTTATTCTTGGTGTGCTACTACTTTAAAGTTTAAAGTAGTGAGAAGGGAATTTGAATTGTGCATGTCAATCTATAGAACAAATGGGGTTTGATGGATAGCTTAGTGATATTGTTATGTTCTGGTCTTTTGATGGTTGAATAATAAAAGTGATTGACTTTGCATGGATTGTAGAAGGATTCACATTTCTAAGATATTTCTGAATGCATTTTTTTTTTTTTTATATAACTATTTGCTTTGTCTTTGCCCATTAAACAATAAGTTAGATCAAGAGTTGCACTTATCAAGTTAAAAAAAAGAAAAAAAGAAAAAAGAAAAAAAAGATCAAGAGTTGCATATTGAGAAATTGATTCTTTCTCTCTTTGATCTTAAAAAAAAGAATCAGATTCAATTCCAGTTGCATTAACAAATTCTATTATTTTATATGGATTGTAAATAATATAAAATGTCTTTTTTAATGAATGTTTTATGAATTATTATTTATATTAGTTTAAAATATTATTGATTGATGATTGTGAAAGGGGGGGTTTTTAATTTTTGCTTTGTTTTATGCTTTGTCAATGGGTATCATGACAACAATCTAAAATCGACCTACCTTTGCAAGTAGAAAATTTGAATGGAAAAACATTTGTTTTCCAAATATAATTAAATGAATATAATCTCAAGTTTGGATAAGAATTCTACAGTTAAGAAAGTTTTTGACTCTGTTATAGAAACTAACAAACACATTTAAGCTTGAGAAGTGCATATTTTTTTAATATAGCAAAATTACAAATTTGATATCTAACTTCTACATGTCGTAATACATTTCTTAATGTGTTTTATTGACGAGCTTATATTAGTGGTACTTCAAAAGAATGTAAGAACAACAAAGGAAGAAGATACAAAAAGTACTTTAAAGTTGTCTTTCAATTTAATGGAAATTAATATTTTAGCATTTATTGGATATTTGAGGATGTAGAGGATTGAAATCCTAATTTTATTTTGATTTATATTTTCCATTTCATGATTTTATGTTTCATATAAAGGATATAGGAATCCTAATGTGAGATCAAAGATGAAGAAACAAAGAATTGTTTAAATCTTCATACACAATAGCTTTCCCGTGCATCGCACGGGTTAGCGACTAGTTACAATAATTTTTGTGTATATCTCACGGCTAAAGAAAAATCTCTCTTGTTTTTTCTTTGCTCTCACACACACACACACTAATTATCTCTTTCAAAGGCAGCAACACTTTGCTCTCTCCTCCTCGACTATCTTCTCGAAGGTAGCAACCATTTGCTCTCCCCTCCTTGGCTATCTTCTTGAAGGCGGCAATACCTTGCACTCTCCTTCCTCTTGCGTTCCTCCCAAGCAAAAATCCATTTTCTCTCTCTTGGTTTCACGCTCTATTTTCCCTCTCCCCATAGGGAGGACCCTTGGGCCAAAGCCAAAGCCATCAAATTCTTTGTAGCATTGTCTATTTATAAGACTCTTTTACTATTCCCTCTTGGACTAGGAATATATTACCTCTTGGACTAGAAATATATTACCTCTTTAACAAGGAATAGACTTCTTTCCACACTAAGGAATAGTCTTTCCTTATATAACAAGGAAATCCAAATTAATTTTTCATTCTTCAACTAGGAAATCTAATTGACTTTCCAAGTCACATTTGAAATTTGAGGCAATTTCCCAACAATCTCCACCTTGACTCAAATTCCATCAATTGTCTTCAACTATCTTCTTTTCTCTTGGGGTAACTCCTACCTTAATCAAGTATTCCTCTTTTCCTCTTGGAATAGCTCCACCTTAATCAAAGCAATCCCTTCTCTTCCATCTTAATTCACACAAAGAGTCATCCACTAAATCAACTAAGTTCTAATACCACTGTTGGTCTTTTCTTTCACAACATTGTGTGCAACTGATCTTGACAGAGTTAATCGAATAACTCCCAATACTTGTCTATCAAGAAGGTTCCAGTCTTCATCCTTCATAGTTTCAGGTTTCGTCCCCAGAACAGACACATCCAATTTCTTTCCATATAGATAATCTTCAATCTACATCTTCCAATACTTGAAGTCTGTTCCATCAAACTTCTCAATTCTTGAAGCCTTGCCTTCTTCTCCGGCCATCGCTTCCACTCTAACCTTAGCTTTGATACCACTTGTTGAGTCCTAAATAATATCATCACAAATATTAGCAATTTAAAATAGCAATCACACACAATAACACAAATATTTACGTGGAAAACCCTTTCTCTTGAAGGGAAAAAACCACGGGACAAACTCCGAATAATTTTACTATTATTAAATCAATTACAATAATTCTTGTGTATATCTCACGGCTAAAGAAAAATCTCTCTTATTTTTTCTTTGCTCTCACACACACACTAATTATCTCTTTCAAAGGTAGCAACACTTTACTCTTTCCTCATCGGCTATTTTCTATAAAGCGGCAACCCTTTGCACTCCCTTCCTTGGCTATCTTCTTGAAGGCGGAAATACCTTGCACTCTCCTTCCTCTTGCGTTCCTCCCAAGCAAAAATCCATTTTCTCTCTCTTGGTTTCACGCTTTATTTTCTCTCTCTCCATAGGGAGGACTCTTAGGCCAAAGCCATCAAATTCTTTGTAGCATTGTTTATTTATAAGACTTTTACTATTCCTTCTTGGATTAGAAATACATTACCTCTTTAACAAGGAGTCTATTCCCTCTTGGACTAGGAATACATTACTTTTTTAACAAGGAATAGACTTCATTCCATACCAAGAAATAGTCATTCCTTTTATAACAAAGAAACTCAAATTAATTTTTTCTTCTTCAACTAGGAAACTTAATTGACTTTCCAAGTCACATTTGAAATTTGAGGCAATTTTCTAATAAATAATACCCTAGAAGAACTCTACTGGGAATTAGGAAGTAAAAAATATCACAACAATATTTTAAATTTTGTTGTCCGTGGGTTGATGAGATGTTTTTTTTTTTTTTTGAGAAAATGAAAAAGAAGTCATCAGTGTGAACAGATCATGAACCGCGTGGACTTCATTGACCATATGAGCAGCTTCTATTTGGTTTCTCCTTTCATCAACAATTTTACTCTTTCATCAGTCTCTTGTTTTATCCATTAAACTTCAATTTCCAATTCTTCTAAAAAAAAAAAAAAAAATCAATTTCCAATTATGGATTGGGCGGATTGGGTTCAACAAGTTTCAGAAATTAAGACAAAGCTTTTTTCAATGATTACTTCAGAGTTCAAGTTGATTGCAAATGTTAAGGAAGAGGTCCCAAAGCTTGAAAGCAAATTCCATATCATCCAGGCAGTGCTCAACGATGCAGAGAAAAGGCGAGTGAAGGAGGAAGCTGTGAAGCTTTGGTTAGATAAGCTCAAAGACGTATCCAACCAGATGAAGATTGTGTTGGATAAGTGGAACACGGCCACCAAGATCGTAGAAGATAATGAGAAAAAAGACGAGGAAGAAGAAGCTGCAACTGGTACTGCTAAGAGGAGGAAGGTATGGCCTCTCTTCAACTTTGATTTTTCAGTTACTAGTCTTCTTCAGCATCGTGATATTGCTCATAAGATAGAAGAACTTAGTGATAAATTAGATGAGATTATCAAAGAAAGAGACACATGTGGGTTTGAATTGACAAGGAGCATTGAAGAAGTTGAACGACCAAAATCTACTTCCTTTGTTGATGTGTCTGAAATTCCGTGTCGTGGTAAGGTTAAGGATGATCTAGTGAGCATCCTATTGGGCAGGGGTAGTGAAGAAGAAAGAAACCCCCACATCATCTCTTTAGTGGGCCAGGGTGGTATTGGAAAAACTACTCTTGCCCAAGTAGCCTACAATGATCCTGAGGTGCGAGCCCATTTTCAAATAAAAATATGGGTTTGTGTTTCTGATCCTTTCAATCAATGCAAGCTTGCCAAAGCAATCCTTGAATCGATCATCAAACACCTAACATGACTACATTGCAAGGTCTATTGGATGGAATTTGTGACAAAATTAAGGGAAAAAAGTTTTTTCTTGTCTTAGATGATGTGTGGACGGAAGACTTCACAATGTGGGAGCCGTTCAGAATTACACTCAAATATGTTATCCAAGGCAGTAGAATTCTAGTCACCACACGCAAAGTTAAAGTTGCAGAGATGATGAGAAGTGCACGCATGATTGATTTGGGTGCATTGCCTGATGATCAAGTTGAAGAACCTTCACATGAGTCTTCAAATACATTGCTAGAGAAGCTTGGTAAATGTATATGGGGCTGACACAGCACAACTCAAGAAGAATATGAACAAAAATGTCACTAAAGAAACTCTTATTGTTAAATGAGAAAAATGGTTTTGTATCAAGATGCATTCCAATTGAATAATAAAGATACAATTATGCCTTAATTTGTTTAAAGTATGCATTTATATTTGTGGAGAGAAGAAAATGAGGATGAGTAGGCATTCTGAATGGTACAATGGTGCCGAGATTATTAGATTATTCAAGTCCCTTAAATTTGTAAAACAATGATGTTTTAGTTCCTAAGAATGGTTCCTAGTAGAGATGGAAGACTTTTGACTACAAATAGACGATAATACAATTACATCTCTTGCCACATATATATAAGACATGAGAAATGATGGACAATGTTTGAAAGACTGACAATAATTACCCATCTTGTATTTGGGACCAGTGAATAAAATTTGGGAAATAAATGTCGTGTTAAAATAACTAGTGGGCAGGCAAACAAGTAGAAAGATTATCTAAGAAGTGGGCAGAACATTTCCCTCTTCAATTATATATAATGAAGAATATTTAACAATCACAAAGATCTCAATCGTGCAATACCTCTTGCATTTCATCTGGATATCTCAATTTTCTTCCTTGTTCTATGTCTGCTACAACTCTTCCTCTATCTTCATCTAATACACTAGACACTCTTAGAGGCACATCTCTATCAGTTGAGAAACCAACTGACAAATTGGTTTCAGCAAATGGTGAATTCTCTGCCAGGGTTTCCCTGTTGGAGATAATGCCTTTTGCTTTTCCATATGGTTAAACAAGTCCTCAACTCCCACAGTTGTTTATATGGCAAACCAAGATTAACCTGTTGATGAAAGAGGTTCAGTGCATTTTATTTTGAGGTGCATCCTTGCCTAACAATTTTCAACAGTATAGACAACTCTTCTCCAATAGGCTTTAGACTGCATAAGTTTTACAAATGAGGTCATTGACTTAAGATGAAGGGGAGAAAACAGAAAACATACTTATGAGTAAAGCCCGAGAAATGAAAAGTTTCAACTATAGGTATATTATTGCCGATCAAATGGAAATTTTTTACTTTTGAAAACAAAATGATTTTATCAATGGACAATAATGGTCAAACTTCTCTTCTATTGCCCTTTTCTAGAAAAGAACAATTATACTCATAATGATTAAGCTTTTCTAACCTCCATCCATCCCAACATCAATCCAGTGTTTGATTCCCCACCCATGAATTCTAGGCTTCCAGCAATTTCTCGTTAAAGTGTACAACATATTGAAAATTTAGAAAGTTCTTTTGTATGCTGGATATAATACCATTATTTCAATGAAACATTTTATGTAAGACAATTATTGATATGAACAATATGTAAAAGCAGGCTTGGACTAGACCTCTAATACCCAGTAAGTTGCTATTCGTTCACTATGAATTTAAATTCACATAAACACAGCAGAATGACATTGAGCAATATTTATAGTAATGATACAAAATTCATAATGCTAATTACATAATTATATTGTTCTACTTCTCAGATAATATGAAAAGGCTAACAGAAAAGCACATTATGAGAAAAATAAGACTTAATAGGTACCTATTGAGATGAGATATGCAGTACCAGTCTACCAGAACCCAGAGTTTATTTGGTTCATGTACTTGGAAAATAAGTTGCTGACTGTGCAGGAAGGCTGAAGCCACGAACTCAGGAAATAGTATAGGCATTTGAACTGCAAAAGAAAGACAAGATAACTAAACAACAAAGGTCTTTAACTCTTTATGCACATAGTCACCATCAATTTTGATGTTTTGAAACAATAGCAAGCAATTTAAATTTTGATTTTTAGACTTCTTTGCAAATACCAACCGTTGTTCATCTCAAAAAAAAAAAAAAAAAAAATCAAATCAAATGTTGGTTGTTGAATGAAATTTGTTTTTCATCACAATGGTGTGAAAAAAAATCATTTCACAGTCAAAAACAAAAAAACAAAAACAAAAAAAGAAAGAGAAGCAAATGAGAGTTGCAATTTTAATTTGAAGGTACTATTATATGTTGAGTACAAAAATAGTCAATGATAAAAGTATATATCTTTTTTGACTTCAATTCTCCTACCAAGAACACTGATGCTACAACTGCTTGGGAATTTTAATATAATAGAGGTCATATTAGTCTACAAACCTTCCTGATGATGGGCAGAAAACACAGGACATATAAGAAATTCTAGAAACTGCCTTGAGAGGAAAAGAATTGATTCCTTTTGATTAATTGATAAAATGAAATTGACTAGATAATATTACACTGAGACTCTGTTTATATACACGCAGTAACAGAGAAGGAGGGAAAACAAATCTAACTAACTTTTAACAAACTAACCAATTCTGATATTACAGCTGTACAGTACTATTCACTCTCACGTGTCTACTTCCTCACGTGCCAATCACTTATGTGGAACGCTGTCGTTTGCCTTCAATTTTCCTTTCTTCTTTTGCTTATACACTCTGTCGTTTTGATCATCCTTACATCTGAGTTGTTCTTCTTTCTTTGCTTCTGTATTTCTTCGCTTCATTCCCTCTTTCTCAGTTGCACATTCAACAGGACATAAAGGCTTAAAAGGACGAAATTGGAGGTCGATCTTTCAGATCATCATCACTATAAAACCCACCGCTATAGTGGACAACACCATTCTCCATGCTTGTAAGTTCTATCATGAGTTGTTTTACCATGTTAATTACCCTTGTCTTTGATTTGAACCATAGTATTATACCAACAGATTAATGCGGCAAAAGAAGGACGAAAGAAACCAAAAAATTGCATGTCAAATAAAGAATCTAATACAGAATCAGATTAATATTTGAAGTACACTGAGAACATTTGGTCACTGCACATATTAGTATGTAAAGTGGGAATACTTACTTCCTAGGCAGTTCAGAATCCTTGCTTGCATCTCCAATTGCTCGCTGAACTTCCTTTTTCTGTCCTCAAATCTCCCACGTATAGTGTGGATTGATTCCTATGGCAGGGATAGAGCTCCCTTCTAAACTACTCTTCTATTACGCTTTTCTAGAAAAGAGCAAAGACACTTGCAACGTGTAAGCTATTTTAAACTGCATTTGGAGATCAATCTAAGGATTTGATACCCAACCTACCAATTCTAGCAAATTCACAATAAGTACACCATTCTCAATAATATACAAAATATTTTGTGTACTGGATGTAAGCCCATTATTGTAATGTAACATTATATGGACTTGAGCTGAAAGGCAAACTGGTATTATTTGACAAAATTTTACTAATTGTGTTAGATTGAGATAAATCAATTCACGATGTCTAAAAAAGAAGAGCTTGATATTCTTAAATTGACAAAACAATATGGAAAAGGGAAGCTTTAACTAGACCTCTTAAAACAATATGTAATTTGCAACGTTGACTATGATTTAAAACTTAGATAACCACATGGTGGAAAGACGTTTGAACAATTTTTTTTCTGACCTATCAAAAAAAAAAAAAAATGTTTGAACAATTTTATGGCAATAATATAGAAATTCAAAAAAGTGATTACAAACACATACAAATCTATTGTTTTACATTTTAGATAACATGAAAAATCTATCAAAACAGAAATAAGAAAAGAAAAATAAAAATGCAAACCTTGAATGTAAGCCCGATGATTAGGAGAAAACAGAGGATATTAAAGCTACAAAGGATGAAATTGGAGGTCAATTGCTCATCACTGTGGAACACCACACTGTATCGCACAACACCATTCTCCATGCTTGTTGTAGAGAGGGAAAATTTCCGACCTATCACAAGCTGACACGTCACACTACCAAGTCCACAAAATACAGCCAATTACAAAGCGTCACGTATTGCTGCTAGGTTTTGCTATCACTACTCAGAAACCAACAGAAATTTGCCAAGTGTCATGCAAAGACCAATCACACATCAACACACGTGTAAGCGATGACACAATCAGTCTAGCTTGTGTAAGCGATGATGTAAGCGAACCAATCAAGCTCTGCCACGTGTCACCAATCAAGCTCCGCCACGTGTCACTCATCCACCCTTAAACTCCTATAAATAGAAGCCTTCTTAAGGCATTTGAGTAGATCTGGAGATCTGGAGAGAGGGCACCAAGCCATCTGAAGCACAAGCAGCATCAGAGAAGATTCAGAAGTCTAGAAGCTCTGCTGGAATCAAGCCCTGAAGCCTTCAGCAACTTCAAGAACTTCAACCCTCAAACACGAAGAACATTCGAAGCAAAATCATCCAAACTACCTGCTTAGATCTCAAAGTTCACTGGAATCAAGCTCGAAAGCCTCCAGAAACCTCAACAAACCACAAATCAGCGAAGCTCTACGGATTCAAGCCCCTAATGCCCCGAAGAACTTCCACCACAAACCTTCAAAAACGAAGAACACAAAGAACACGCGAAGAACACAAAGAACGTGAAGAACAAAGGATTTCTAACAAGCTTATAGCCAGAGATTCATTGTAATTCCGTTTCAACAATCTTCGATCCATTCCTCAACCAAATTGAAGGATATTTTGTGTTCAAGTCAAAATCACATTACCACAAATCCAATCAACAAATCTTTCAAGGAGATCGAATCAGAGGATCACTCTTTTATAATCACAGAGAATTGTACCACACATATCATCAATACAAATTCGCATTTGTGAAACTATTTTACTTGTTTGACTCATTTCAAACCGAGAAATTTAGTCGTCCACACTTGTAACTTCAACCACGGGCTGTGCCTAGCTTAATTAGCTTCATCTGTGATTTATATGAGGAGTGACAACCATACACGATAGAGAACCTATTAAAGCATCAGAGCAATATTTGAAGGACAAATTTGGGAAATTTGTTCCTGGGAAATATTTGAATGTAAAACAGGAAAACTTACTTCCAGGGAAGTTCAAAATCCTTGCTCGCATCCCCAAGTTGTCGCTGAACATCCTTTCTCTATCATCGGGATCTGGTGGCTGGGATTCAGGGCTTATTCAGGGTAACTAGCATCACTAAAAGTAAGAAGTTTGCAAAGCAAAATGTAATGTTTTAAATGATTAGAATAATATACTTTTAATCACAATGGGCAACAATGGTAATGATCTAAAATAAATATAAGGCCTAGAGGCCTAACCTCTATTTCAAGGAGATATAACATGTTAAGGGGATTTTCAAGTCTAAGCATTGAACTAGGGATGAGCATCATGAGCCATACACGAGCAATCCAAAGAGTAGTTAGCAAAGCTTTCTCTTTGTTTTTGCATTTTTATAAATTTTTGGGTGACTAGTTGTACAGACTATTTCCAACAGCAGAATGTCAATTCCTACAATGGACTTCACTACTATGCATTAGATGTTGAAAGCCCAATTACAAACATTAGAATCAACAAAAACCAGCAACTAATTCAACTTTTTTGCAAGATGAGGAGCATAAAAATAACCCAAAAAGTAGAATACCAATTCCTACAACATAACAGAGCTATCAAAGACTTTATGCAAAGGAGAAGCAACAAAAAGCATGGATTTGAAAATCAAACAAACAAAACGGAAATTAAGGGAAAACTATATCATCTACCATATCAGGGTTTTCCTCTCTAAGATAGATCTTGTGTCTGTGTCCAATGCTCAAAATAAAAATTGGTCAATTAGCTAGCTCACCTTTTATGAGCCACCATATAATATGGATTACTCTAGAGATGGCTATGATACACTTCCTTGCTGCAGAATGAACTGATAAAGGAGTATCTTCTGTAGTGCTTTCTAAAATGTGCATCCATGAGTGACACCTTGCTTCATAATAAAATGTACTTCCCCAAATCTGATGTTTGATGGAAATAAGGCCAAAAGAAAATTAGTTATTCAGCATGAGGTTTTTATAGATAGAGAAAATTATAAGTAGAAATAGAAAGATGATTAAGCAGAAATATCGAGATATGCCATACAGTAGAAGAGTACATAATCCAAGGTATTTTGTCTCCTCTTCTTGCCTAAATCCTTGATGGTCACCTTGTGCACTTCACACACTTCCATGAACGAAATACTTCAAACTCTGAGACAAGAAATAAGTATACAATATTACTTTATAAATAGATAACTTGCAAGTACCTAACCCTATAACTTTAATACTTGATAACTACCAAAAACATTTTTAAGCTTTGAATGCCCCTGTTTCTTCTTTATAGTAGTATTTAGAATTGTTATACCCAATGCACAAGACTCATGCTTTTTCCCCAGCTATACATGGTTTTGGGTGGAGGACACTTACCATTGCACCATGGTCTGACTTCTAGTATTACTCATAGAATGAAGAAATAATAATTTTCTAGCATTGATAAACAAAGAGAAAAGATTATCTACAAATGTTACTAGCATCTTTGAAGTCATAACAGAGCTTTCTACAAAAAGTCCTATGATATGATGTTAAGATTGAATGAGGGCCAAAGAGAGAAATTTTTACATGGAACAAAAAACAAATGCTGAAATAAATTAGAAAAAAAGAAAAAGAAATAGAAAGAATAGAGTAACCTATACAGGAAACAATATTTAGGAAGTTTGAACTGATCCTATCTTCTCCTCTCCACTTTTTACGGTGTGCTTTTCAAAATGGGCAACTATGGATTGCAACAAATAGCAAGTATTTATCAAATGGTCCCCTCTTCCCTTGGTGGTCACATCCCACTCTTCTCTTTCTTTATTGACAAGAAACCCGTCATTAAAAAGTCAGTTTATTTTACTATCTAACTTATTTTTAATATTATTCATGACCTCAATGCACTTTTTGATACTATTCATAAGTCTCACTGTACTATTTCAGCTAAATTTTACCATTATTTACAGTACTTTCAATAAAAAGTTTTTAGTTTCAACAAAAAAAAATCCCAAACGGACACTTAAAAAGTGCAGTGGGACGATAAATAGTACCAAAAATAAGCTGAATAGTAAAATAAATTAGTTTTTAAATTTTTGTCAAACACACTCTAAGACAAGAAATCTAAGTGCATCCAGATTCAAACTTTTAAAGTTGTAACATCAAATCCTGAAGATTAGCAACTATACATTCAGTCTGGGTTCTTTTTAAAAAATAATAATAAAAATTCTTCCATAACATTCACACGTTCCGTTAACGTTGCAAATAGTGGGCCTAAATTTGACAAAGTTGCTAGTAATTTCTTTAGTGGAAGTTTTTGGGAGATAATTAAAATAATTAATTGATATTTCAGCCAAATGATAGAAGTAGCAGAAGAGGAAGAAGTTACCCTTTATTGGTTCAGACTTGCTCACACACAGATTTCAAGAATTCATCTTCATGCCCTTAAGAAGGCGATTTCTTACTGCCCTGAAATCAGGAAAATGAGCAAGACCCTTATAAAATGTTAAACTGCAAATGAAATAGAAAGAGGTAGGCATTTGAATTTAGTTGTTTACTTTTAAATGCAAATGAGTTAAAATTTGGTGACCCTGTTCATTTGATTAGTCTATCTAAAATTCCAGCCTTTTATTTTTTTTAAATTATTTGTGAAATTTTATTAAACCCATCAAGCAATTTTGGATACAACTCAATATAGCTGAGTCTAAGCAACAACAATAAACCACGCTAATTCAAATTTATGTGAATATGTTAAATTTCATCAATCTACGTTGTTAGTAATTTATTTTCCGTGGGAATTTTAACTAGAAAATAAAAGAAGAAGAAGCAGAACGAGTTACCACGTCATATCCTCAGGATCATCAGCTAATTTGATGATTGGGATGTGAGAAATGTTGTGCCAGTCCTCTCCTGTCTCTCTTTGGCAACGTTTCTTGATAATTGGACAGGCACTGATCTCCAGTTCCTTCAATGGAGTTGTACGCAGGAAATCCGGCAATGACTTTAACTTTCTGCAGTAGAGAATTTTCAACCTTTGAAGATGTGGCATTATAGTAATACATTCTTCGTCTTCTTTTCCTCCTTCTCTCGTCCCTCCAATCCATTCTTCCCACTTGCCCAAACCATAAAACGTGAGATATTTCAAATTTGGGAATATTTTCATGTCTTCTTTCTTGTTTTCAGATTCTATTCCCAAAAATTCAACTCCCACTTTTTTCAATCTCTCCACAAACACTATACTTAATGATTCAAGGCATGGAATCATCCCCAAAGGAGGCAAACTCATTAACTCTGTGGCGGAATAGAGACAAAGCTCTTTCAAATTGGTTAAAGACGCCAACCAAATTGGAGACATTGAGGTGCCCCCGTAATAACTAATGCGTAACTTCTCCAAGTCTTGAGGTGGCTCTAACGCATTTAAAATTAATACATTACTCTCAATTCTTCTATCATTCGGAGCAAAGGCAATCAGACCATTCCCTTTATTAAAAGATAGAGACAAATCACGAAGGTGGATCAAATTTTTTAATTCTTCGAGTTTACATCCTTTGCTATCCTCATCACTTATGAGGACACTATTTAATGTTCTAAGAGAAATCAATCTTCCAATCCCTCTTGGAATCACTAAATTATATCCAGTAAGAAGTCTTAAGTTAATTAATTTACCTATTCCTTGCGGTAATATTCTGGGCTGAGAAATATCACTCTCACTAAGCTTCAAAAATTGTAAATTGCATAGATTACATATAGTTTCAGGCAATACCCATTTGCCACAAGAAAAAGCCTCTTCGCACCAAATCAAATCGAGATACCTTAAATGTATTAAATTTCCTATTGTATCCGAAAATTTCATTCCGAAGTGCAAAGTTAATACCCGTAAACGGCTAAAATTCTGGACTAAATTGGACATGTTATAGTCACTATAATTAAAAAAGATGACAGTGCGAAGATTTTTGGATCTATCAGTAGATAGAGGAAATTGGGATGCTGTTGAATATCCCAAATGGCGAGCTTTAGTAATTGATTGTGCAAAGTAATGCACTATATCATGCATTTTGTACCTCGTGCCAAACCGTATATATTCCCTATATTTTTGGAAGAAAGAGCGAATGACTAAATTTTCAAAGTATTCTCGTGCCATGATTTCCACTTCCATATTTCCCTTTGACTCAAAAAATCCATGTGCTATCCACATATATACCAACTCATCAACATCAAAGACATGATCTTTCGGAAAGATAGCACAATATGAGAAACATTGTTTCAGTGGTGATGACAAATCATAATAACTTAGTAACAATGGTGCAAAAAGACCTCTTTCAACATCTAATTCCCACAAATTGTTATTCAAAACACTCCTCCATTCTTCTCTACTATTCTTAAAGCGCATGAGACTCCCTAGACTCTTTGCAGCAAGGGGCAAACCTTTGCACTTCTTTGATATTTGTCTGCCAAAGTCTTCTAATTGCTCACATTGCTGAGGATCCTTATCAAAAAATGCTATTTTACTAAACATCGACCAACAGTCTTCCTCTGACAATTCATCCAACTTGATCATATTTGCACTTTCCATCATCCTTGCAACTTTCTCTTTGTGTGTTGTGATTAGAACTATACTACTTTGGGAACCACAATTTTTTAGTGCATTTTTGAATGGCTTCCACATTGCAAAGTCTTCAGTCCACACACCATCAAAGACAAAAAAAAACTTCTTTTTCCCAACTTTTTCACAAATTCTATCCAATAGACTTTGCAATTCAGTAATTTTGGGGTCACCACCTGCAAGAGCTTCAATGATTGCTTTGGCAACCCTACATTGATCAAAAGGTTCAGAAACACAAACCCAAATTCTTTTTTCAAACTGATCTTTCACCTCATGATGATTAAAGGCTAGTTGGGCAAGTGTCGTTTTTCCAATACCACCCATGCCCACCAAAGAGATGACATGGGGGCGTTTTTCTTTTTCAGTACCCTTGCCCAATAGGATGCTCACTAGATCGTCTTTAACCTTATCACGACCAAGAATATCAGACGCATCAACATAAGAAGTAGTTTTTGGTCTCTCAACTACTTCTTCAATGGCCCTACTCAATTCAAACCCGTACATGTCCCTCTCTTTGTTAATCTCATCGAATTTTTCGTTAAGTTCTTTTATCTTATGAGCAATATCACGATGCTGAAAAATATTAGGAACTGAGAAATTGAAGTTGGGGGTGATGGGCCATACCTTCCTCTTTTTAGCAGTACTACTTTCAGCTTTTTCTTCTTCTTCAATTTCTTTTTGTTGTTTCTCAATCTCTGCTTTGATCATGACAGTGTTCCACTCATCCAACACATCATCGATCTCGTACAATACGCCTTCGAGCTTATCTAACCAAAGCTTCACAGCTTCCTCCTTCAACTGCCTCTTCTCAGCATCATTGAGCACTGCCTGAATGGTATGGAATTTGGTTTCAAGCTTTTGGACTTCTTCCTTAACAGTTACAGTCAACTTGAACTCTGAAGAAATTAAAGAACCAAACCGCTCCACAATTGCAGAAAGTAGAGCACCAGCCATACTTTGGAAATGGAAATTTGCTGAATAACACAAGACAATAGAAGAGCCTGTGAAAGAGTAGGTAGATGGTGAAATGGTTGATTATTCAAGAGAAACCAAATAGCAAATAGTCTAGCTGCTTAGCATATAATAATGAAGTTGAGGGCCCACATTCTGATATCTCAAAAGGCCACCTCTGGTCAATCAATGAATAAGTCACATTATACGTCATCACGGCTCCTATTGTATTATTCAATTAATTTTTAATTTTTAATTTTTTTTACATTTTTAGTAAAAAAATTTCGTTTTAACTAAGAGTTCGTTTGAATACAACTTATTTTTGCTGAAAATTTATTATTACTAAAAACATTATAGCAAAATAATTTTTAAATATATAAATAGTGCCGTGGGATCTATTTTTAATATTTTTTTTGAATAAAGTGATTGTGGGTCCCATGAACAGTAGCATTTGTCTCATGAACAGTAAATTTTGTCTCCTGAACCGCATGAAAGCAAAAAAAAAAAAACTGAAAACGCAACGCTACAAAACGTTGTATCCAAACCAATACTAAATAAGCTATTGCCAAACTGACTCGAAGTCTAGATCATACGTCCGCAGTTCATACTGATCTATTTACAAAGTGAATTTCTCTGCTTATTTACAACGCACAAGGTGAATTTCTCCACTTATTTACAAGGTAATGAACTTTTTAAAGTTCTATTACTTGATGAAGCGTAAGTTCGTCAGTCAAGATATTAGATGGAAGCAATCTCCGGCCTTCAAAGGTGGTCACCGGTGTGGTGCCTGCCACCACGCCTCCGATGCCAAAGTTAGTATAAGATGTTATTCGAGAATGAGCAATGCAAAATAATAGAACAAAAATAGGTCTCTTAGTGTGTATGTACCTTGTTCTTGGCAATGTGTGGGCTTTATATATGTTTTCATGGCTTCTAGCCGTTGGAGTAGTTATGGAGGTCTTAATGCTCCTCTTGGTAACATTTGGTGCCGTGTAATGTGGCATCAATGTGCTCCAACGGTTCATACAGTTGGCCTTGTAACTGTTCTGGGTCTAATTGATTGCATTGAATGGTCTGGCTATCTTCGTCAGTAGCATGAATAATTATTTCGTCATGCCTGAGGGTGTCTTCGTCTAAATTGATGGGATCATCCATGTGAGACGGACTCGTCAGTCCCGTCAGTTGCCCCCCGATTTTGTGTTCGTCATGTCATGACGATCATAGAATGTGAAGGGTTACAGGTCGCAAATGACTTTTGGGGTTTTGCTCCGTATTAAGTGCGAAGTGGCAGCGCTCCACAGATCGTGGCATACGTGGCACGTGCTGATTGGTGGAGTTAGTGCTCCAACTATTGGGTTTCCCGCCGGTCTTTCCGTTTTTCGAGCCTTTGCTTTTAAACACTTCCTTTCCTTATTTTTTCTTCTCACTTCTCAAAAATCTTCAATCATTACTTCTCCTCTGTTAGCCTTCTTCTGCTATCCTTCTTCGAATTGGTGTGCTGTTTGGCAGTGCTTCCTCAGTCCGCCATTGTTCAAGGTATGTTCTCCTTCTTTTCTCGCTTTTTCTTTCGTCGTTTTGCTGTGGTAGTGTTTCTGATTCCCTTATTTTCATTTTTTTTTCTTTCTATTTGCTTTCGGTCTCCCTGGGGTTTTAGCTGTAATGTTCTTTTCTGTGCTTCTTTCTGGGTTTCTATGGTTGGTAGTTCTGAAATCAGGACAGTTTGCCCATCAATTTCCTTCCTTTTTGCGCGTTTAGGAGGGTCTTTAGGTGTTTTCCCCAATATTGAGGATTTCGTCTTTGAGGGAAACTGTTTAAGTGTCGCCTTGGCTGATCTGTTGCCTTTGCTTCGTTAGTCGTTAGATTGGTTTGAGAACATAGTGAGGGAGCGAGGGGAGATGTCTGAGGTCAAATCCAGTGAGCTCGCGACTGGGTTATCGTCCAGCGGTGACCCAGTAGAGGGGGATACCGCCGTCTCTTCCCATTGAGATGCTAGGCCTTTTTATGCCCTCAGGGAGGAGTGTGGATTGGACGCAGATATACTGGGGAGATTCAAGGATAGATTCCAATTTTCGGATCGGGTTAGGGTTCGCCTGCCTAGTAAGGAGGACCGGGCCTTCCACTTCTTCCCAGGCGAGGTATGCTTTTACGAGTCTGCCTTTGTTTGTGGGTTGAGGTTTCCCACCCACCCTTTCCTCATGGAGCTATTAGACCATTTTGGTATTGCTCCCGGGCAGCTTATGCTAAATTCGTGGAGAATATTGGTCAGTTGTATGGGAATATGGTTGGCCGCCACGGACGGAGATATGCTTAGGGTTGACGAATTCGCCTATTTATATCGCTTAAAAGCGTCTAAGGAGCACGGGTATTATGAATTGGTACCTTGGGAAAGGAGAACTAGAATCGTCAAGGGGTTACCTTCGTCATTCAGGTACTGGAAGTCCAGATTTTTCTTTGTGTCCGGGGACGATTTTGAGACCCCCTCTGGCGAGGTTTGGGGTGAACTCCCGAGGTTGCTTCGTCGGTGGGAAACCCTGACCTTAGGTGCGTCAATGTTTCTTCTTGCTACTTAAGTTCTGTCGTGTTGGCCTTTATTGCTACTGACTCTTTTGCTTCTTCTTTTGCATAGTTAAAAGGCAGCCCAAACTAAAGAGCAGGTATAAGGAGCGAGTGCAGAAGGTGATTGAATACGCACAAACAATTGAAAGCTGGGACGATCTTGTGGGCCCAAGAACCCTAGCCTTCTACTGCCTCGGACCAGATCCTTCCAGCTTTGTCTTGCGAAATCTTGAAATCGAGGGAAAAAAGAGTAAGTGTTAGGTTCGTTAGTGCTGACTTGTCTTTCTAATTTTTTTTTATTTTTTTTATTTTTAACTAGTGTTTTGCTCTTGTAGAAATGACGACCAAATTCAATAAGGATATGTACGTGAAGATGAGGTCCAAGAAGGACGAGCCGTTGTCTAATATTGGGAAGAGAGCGGTTCGTGTCACCGGGAAGGGCAGTTCTGTCGCTCCAGCTGCCTCCGTCAATCCTGTTGTTTCTGGAGCCGAGATGACGAGGACAGCCTCTCCCACCACTTCTGTGGAAGAGATTGGTGCTACTCCCGTCTCCAAGAGGACACGGTTGTCGAAGAGAGAGAAGGAGAAGGTCAATTCTCGTTCATCTACAATCTGGAGTGACGAGAAACTGGCGGTGGACAGGGCTCACGAAGTCGTGACTACTGCGGATTTGAAGGTCTTGTCTGGCATTCCTTTCAATGACGTTTCCGCGCGTCATGTCCATAAGCTTGTCCAGGTAAGATATTTTGGGCAACTTTTGATTTCCTTTTCTTTTTCTCTTCACTGATGACTTTGAACTCCTTCCCAAGTGCTGGGAGAAAGTCTCCATATTACTTCCGAGTTTTTTACTCAAGAGGCTAAGATGGCGTCCCTCACGATGGGGATGAAGGCTTTGGAGGCGGAGAATTCGACTTTAAAGAAGAAACTTATTGACTCCATGGGCGAGGCTACTTTTTTGAAGGAAACAGTGAAGACCCTACAAAACGATCTCAGAGCGGAGCGTCAGTTGTTGTTGGAGAAGGACGAACAGCTTCTTGGCGCTCGGGAGAGTCTTAAGACCATTGCTGCCAGGTCCGTCGAGGCATTTCAGACAACTGATGAATATAATACTGTTTTGTTTAGCTAGTATTTCAAAGGTTTTGAACTCCTGAGGAGATATCTCGCCAAGCATCTTTCTGGAGTAGACATGGAGAAACTGGATTTGGAAGAGGTAGACCAGGAGATGGCTGCTGACGAGGCCGCCCAACCTTCTGCCACTGAGCCTGTTGCCCCTAAGAATGCTCCTGCCAATGATGCTCCTGCCGATGCGGACGCTGCTGGTAATGACACTGATGTTGAAGCCCGAACCTGACACTTCATAATAATTTTCTTTTTTTTTTTCTTCTTAGATGCCCACTATGTTTTGGGTTGTTTTATATATCTAATTCTTAATTAATCTACTTTAAGAAAAATGTTTTTAGCCCAGTGTTTATGGGTCTTTGGTTGTAGAAACACTTGTAATTTGCCCGTTGCTTTTGGGTTTTAATTTAATTTACCTCTGCGTACTTACTTGTACTTGTGATTGTATGATCTTTGGTTGGTGATATGCTGGTGTGATCTTTCAATCGTCCATGTTGCGTACTCATCTAGGCAGGGTTAGTCCTTTAGCCCCTTTTTTGCAACTTTACGTCCCTTTAGGGATCGTCATTGTTAGTAACCTACATTCGTTCTATGCGGAATCTTGTTACGTAGCCATTTTTGGCTTTTGTGACTTGTACCCTTTTTGGGGGTCTTATAGTCGCCAATAACTTACATCCGTTAAGGCGGAATCTTGTTACTTAGTCATTTTTGACTTTTTGTAACTTACACCCTTTTTTTAGGGATCTTGTCATCGTCAGTAACTTACATCCATCAAGGCGAAATTTTGTTACTTAGCCATTTTTGGCTTTTTATGACTCACACCCTCTTTTAGGGATCTTGCTATCGTCAGTAACTTACATCCGTCAAGGCGGAATCTTGTTACTTAGCCATTTTTGGCTTTTTGTGACTTACACCCTTTTTTAGGGATTTTGTCATCGTCAGTAACTTACATCCGTCAAGGCGGAATCTTGTTACTTAACCATTTTTGGCTTTTTATGACTTACAATCGAATAGACCTGCTCACAGAGAAACATTAGCTGGATAACTTCTTTATTGATTTAAGTAATGAATACATTTAAATGTTACTTCTATTGATGGTATTTCTTCAAGTGTTCAATGTTCCATGGCCTCGGGAGTCTTTGTCCGTCCAGGGTTTCCAGGTGGTAGCTACCTTGCCTGGAGTAATGGACGACTCGGTAAGGTCCTTCCCATGTGGGGCCGAGTTTCCCTTGAGTAGGATCTTTGGTCGCCAGGGTTACTTTGTGTAGGACGAGGTTGCCTATGTTGAGTCGCCTGAGTTTCACCCTTCTGTTGTAATAGTCCGTCATCTTTTTCTAGTAGTCCGTCACTCTGCTGCAAGCTTTGTCTCTTATTTCATCTAGACAGTCCAGGTTGAATTGTAGACGATCATTATTGGCTTCCTCGTTGAACATTTCTCGCCTAATGTTGGTTACTCCTACTTCGACCGAGATCACTGCTTCAGTCCCGTAGGTAAGCCTGAAGGGGGTCTCTCCCGTTGGGGTTCTCCCTGTTGTTCTGTAGGCCCACAAGACATTGGGCAATTCTTCTGGCCAGGCGCCCTTCGCATCGTCCAGCTTGGTTTTTATGATCTTGAGCAGCGTACGATTTGTCACCTCCGTCTGTCCATTCGCTTGTGGATGTCCTGGCGATGAGAACTGGTTCTTAATTCCCAGGCCTGAGCAGAAATCCTTGAAGTCTTGACAGTCGAATTGTCGGTCGTTATCTAATATGATCGTCCTCAGAATCCTGAACCTGCAAACTATATTCTTCCACACGAAGTTTTGGATCCTTGCTTCGGTGATAGTCGCCAATGGCTCTGCTTCAACCCATTTCGTAAAGTAATCAATAGCAACTAGCAAGAATTTTACCTGACCTTTGCCTAGGGGCAATGGGCCAACGATGTCGATTGCCCATTGTGCAAATGGCCATGGGGACATTATCGTCATCAGTCTTTCTGCTGGAAGTCATTGGACATTTCTGAATCGTTCACACTTGTCACATCTCTTGAAGAACTCCATTGCGTCCACCTGCATAGTAGGCCAGAAATAACCTGTTCGAATAACCTTGCTTACCAGGGATCTAGGGCCAGCATAGTCCCCGCAGATTCCTTCATGTATCTCTTCTAGGATGTACCTAGCTTCTTCTTCACTAACACACTTCAAGTAGGGCATGGAGAAGCCTCTCTTGTATAGGGTGTCGTTGAGGATTGTAAATCTGGCTGCCCTCTTCTTAATCTTCCTGGCCTCGTCTGTATTCGGAGGGAGGTGTCCGTCCTGGAGGAAGGATACGATGGGCGTCATACAGCTGTCTGTGCTCTGGATTGCGAACGTTGGAACTTCTTCAATGCTAGGGTTTTTCTGGATTTCCATCATCAAGTCCACACTCGTCGTACCTTCTTCTGACGAGGCTATCTTCGAGACTTCGTCTGCCTCCATATTCTGGCTCCTCGGTATCTGTACGAATTCCACTTCATCGAACTCCTGAGCCAAACGTTTCGTTAGCTTGAGATATTTTTGCATTCTCTCTTCCTTTACTTCATATTCTCCCTGGATCTGCCCAATTACCAGTTTTGAATCATTTTGGACTAACAAGTTCTTAGCCCCAAGCACCTTTCCAAGTCTTAATCCCGTCAGAATCCCTTCATATTCGGCCTTGTTGTTGGTGGCCGAAAATTTTAGCTGAACTCCATACTTTAGTACTTCTCCATTTGGGGTGACTATGACGACCCCTACTCCCCCATTCTTTCGAGCTGACGAACCGTCGGTCTGTATCGTCCATTTCTCGGCCTTGTTGGTGAGCTTATCTTCGTCCGGGGAAGTGAACTCGGCGATGAAGTCCACCAGGGCTTGTACCTTAATTGCTATCCTGGGATGGTACTCGATGTCAAATTGGTTGAGTTCAATTGCCCATTGGACCATTCTTCCAGCTGCTTCAGGCTTGTTCATGGACTTTTTGATAGATTGGTCTATCATCACCAGGATGGGATTTCTTGGAAATATTTTCTTAGTTTTTGGGAGGCCACTATTAACGCAAATGCAATCTTCTCAATCTTTGGATACCTGGACTCAGCCCCCTAGAAAGCTTGGCTGACGTAATACACTGGGAGCTGTTTCTTGTCTTCTTCTCGAATCAAAGTTGCACTCATGGTGGTACTTGATACCGCCAAGTATAGATATAAGTTTTCCCCTTCTTTGGAAGGACTCAAGAGAGGTGAGTTGCTCAGGTAACGCTTGAGTTCCTGAAACGCTGCTTCACACTCGTCTGTCTAGGCAAATGCCTTCTTCAAGGTCTTAAAGAAGGGGAGGCATTTGTCCGTCGCTCTAGAGACGAACCTATTAAGAGCTGCAATTCTTCCTGTGAGCTTTTGGACTTCCTTGACGGTCCTAGGTGATGCCATGTTGATTATGGCTTGTACCTTCTCCGGGTTTGCTTTTATTCCTCTTTGGGACACCATGAACCCTAAGAATTTTCCTGAAGCTACACCGAAGACACACTTACTAGGATTTAACTTCATCTGGTATTCTTTGAGGGTGGCGAATGTCTCCTTCAGGTCGTCCAGATGTGCGAGTTCTTCCCTGCTCTTGACGAGCATATCATCCACATATACTTCCATATTCCTGCCGATTTGTTTGCTAAACATTTTGTTTACTAACCTCTGGTAAATAGCTCCTACATTTTTTAGCTCAAAAGGCATTACCTTATAGCAATAGAGCCCCTAGCTTGTGATGAAAGCAATCCTCTCTTGATCTTCGTCAGCCATTTTTATCTGGTTGTATCCTGAGAAGGCATCCATGAATGTCAACAACTTATGTCCGGCAGTAGAATCCACAAGCTGGTCTATCCTTGGCAGAGGAAAACTATCCTTCGGGCACGCTTTATTCAGATCCGTGAAGTCCACACACATTCTCCACTTCCCATTCGATTTTTTCACGAGGACGACGTTCGCAAGCCAGTCAGGATAGTATACCTCTCGGATGAATCATGCCTTTAATAGTTTATTTACCTCGTCTGTAACAGCTTGGTCTCTTTCTAGAGCAAATACCCTTTGTTTCTGCTTAACGGGCTTCTTCTCTAGGTCCACGTCCAGCTTGTGCTGGATGACTTCTGTGGAGATACCAGGCACATCCTCATGGCTCCAGGCGAAGATATCTTGGTTCTCTTTTAGGAACTGGACTAACCTTGATTTCATCTCGGGGCTTAGCGTCATCCCTATCCTCGTCATCTTGGTGACCTCTTCTTCGTCCAGTTTCACCGTTTCCAAGGCTTCCGTTTTGTCTTCTTCTTTCTCTTCAATCGTCCAAGTGTGATTCTCTTTTGCGGCCAAGAACGGCCTGGTAGCATTCCTTGGCCAAGACCTGATCGCCTTTCACTTCTCCAACCCCGATGTTCGTTGGGAACTTCACCTTCAGGCAATAGGTGGACGTTGGTGCCCTCCATTTATTGAGTGTGGGTCTTCCAATAATCACATTGTAAGACGAGGGGCAGTCTACCACCAAAAAGTCTATCTGATGAATCAACTGCTTCGGGTAGGTCCCCACTGTTACTGTCAACGTCACCATGCCCTTGGGATATACTCTGTCTCCGCTGAAACTGATGAGAGGGGTGTCAAATGGGCGCAGTCTCTTTGGATCTAACTTAAGCTGTTGAAATGCTGGGAGGTAGATGATATCTGCTGAACTACTGTTGTCTACGAGGATTCTTTTGGTGTTGAATCCTTCTATAGTCAACATTATGACCAATGGCTCATTGTGAGGCTGCTTCACTCCTATGGCATCTGCTTCATTGAAAGACATATCTTGATTCGTCCGTCGCTGCTTGGACGGAGGTATCATGTAGACACTGTTCACTTGCCTTTGATAGGCTTTCCTGAGGGATTTGAATGACCCACCCAGGGACGGCCCTCCTGTTATTGTATTAATTTCACCAATAATATCTTGGAGGGGTTGGGAGGTGTTACCTTCATCTCTGGATGAGGATTCTCTCTAATTTTTGTTTCCGTCATTGAATTTGCTAAACTCTCATTTCTTCACATACCTTTGTAACTTTCCTTTCCGTATCAACTCTTCTATTTGCTCCTTAAGGTGCCGACAATCTTCGCTGTAGTGACCATGATCCTTATGGAACCGGCAGTACTTATTCTTGTCACGGACGTTTGGAGATGAATGCAATGGCCTTGGCCATTTGAGGAAATGTTCATCCTTAATCTGCGTTAAAATTTTATCAATAGGCATTACCAGAGGAGTAAATTTTACCGGTCGAGAGCTTTTATCGTCCTTCCTTCTATTACCGTCATTGGTCCGACGATCTGGGCGCTCCCTTTTTTGTCCCCTACATTCGTCGTCCTTCCTTCCTCTGTCTCCTAGCTTCTCTGTGTCCTTTATGGCTGCTAGTGCGTCTTCAACATTCATGTACTTCGGTGCTTTTATGAGCATTTCTGCCATCGTTTTTAGAGGATTCTTCGCGAGCGAAGCCACGAGATCTCTAGACTTTAACCCTGTTTTGAAAGTTGTCAGCTGTACCTTATCATCAGCTTCGTCCACCTCTAGGGTCTCCTGAGTAAAGCGCTTAACGTACGACCTCATGGTTTCTTTTTCTCCCTGCCTGATGGTAAGCAAATAATATGCTGGCCTCTTAGGACATTTCCCCCCAATGAAGTGCCGTAAGAAGGCGTTACTCAACTGGTCAAAGTTGTTAATGGATGACGTTGGTAGCTTGGTGAACCATTCCTTTGCAGCTCCTTTAAAGGTGGTAGGAAAGGAACGACACATTATCTCGTCAGGGGGCTGCTGAAGCCCTAGAGTCGTTTTGAAGGTGTTGAGGTGATCCTGTGGATCCTTGAGCCCGTCAAATGGTTCCAGTTGTGGCGGCCGAAACTTCGACGGTACAGGGCATCCTAAGACCGCGGCCGTGAAAGGCAAGTCTGTTGCCCTTACCAATCTGCCCACGCTCTGGTCTGTCTTCAATTCGTCCATCTCCTTCCTCATTTCCTGAAGAAGATTTGAATTCTGGTCTACTGGAGTAGTAGGCCTTTGATGGTCGCTCCTTCTGTGGCTATTTCCCTCGTCCTCCATGTTGTTTTTGGATCGATTCTCCTCCTGTTGAAGCTGTAGTTTCATTTCCTGATTTTGCTTAGTGAGTTCTTCGACGGCAGCTGCAAAAGCTTGAACCTGCTGGGCTAAGGCTGCGGAATCTTGATTGGACTCCATCTGAAAGTAACAGCTGATCGGAAACTATTTTTTCGAGTCTGAACACGAAAATGTCGTTTCCCATAGACGGCGACAAACTGATGAAGCGTAAGTTCGTCAGTCAAGATTTCAGATGGAAACAATCTCTGGCCTTCAAAGGTGGTCACCGGTGTGGTGCCTGCCACAACGCCTCCGATGCCAAAGTTAGTATAAGATGCTATTCAAGAATGAGCAATGCAAAATAATAGAGCAAAAATAGGTCTCTTGGTGTGTAGGTACCTTGTTCTTGGCAATGCGTGGGCTTTATATATGTTTTCATGGCTTTTAGCCGTTGGAGTAGTTATGGAGGTCTTAATGCTCCTCTTGGTAACGTTTGGTGCTATGTAATGTGGCATCAATGTGCTCCAACGGTTCATATAGTTGGCCTTGTAACCGTTCTGGGTTTAATTGGCTACATTGAATGGCCTGGCTGTCTTCGTCAGTAGTGTGAATAATGACTTCGTCATGCCTGATGGTGCCTTCGTCCATATTGATGGGATCGTCCATGTGAGACGGACTCGTCAGTCCCGTCAGTACTAGTGGAGTGTCGACCAAGATGATGAGAAAAAGGAAAAGGCTTCTTCTCTAAATACAAACTCTTCTAATTCTCTTATATCTTTTTATTTAATTTAAATTTTAAAATTTTAATGATTGGATTGTCGTTTTTTTTTATGTTTTTAATACACATAAAATTTTGCTCAAATTAGATGTTATTTACCATTCAACCAACAAACTTATTTTTTATGCAAAATTTTGATTTACAAAAATTTAACATTTAAACATTTGACTGATGATATAACTATTGATTTTTTTATTTTCTTGAAATTTTGCAAGTATGGAAGATATAATAAGAACACGCAATCCAATGATTAAATTTTTAAAATTCACATATAATAAAAAATATATAGAGAAAGTTTCAAGGATTTTTCACTAATTGTGAAAATTTGTATGATTTTAAACTAATTGTTTACTATTTATTTTTCTCAAAATTAGACGTTAATTATTTTTGAATACACTATGTTATATATTGCCATATGCACTCTATCTCACAACCTGATTTCAATTATAAAGCTGAAAGGATTTTAGTTATAATTGTTGTTAGTTATAATACACTAAAATATAATAAAATCACACAAAATTAAAAATTAGAGCAAAACAAAAATTGGAGATTTATAATATAGAAAACACACACACACACACACACACAAAAGGACTGAGGTGCAACCAGGGATGAAGCTAGGTGTAACACCCCATAATTTTATTAATAATTTCTTTCTTATACATAAATTAAAAAGACGGCCCACAATTAAATGGATTTAATTGATTTGTGTCTAAGATATTTAAATCATATAATTATTATGGTATAAGAGGCCCAAGTGAGATGACATAAGTATTTATATATATATATATATATATATATATATATATATATATTGGCCTTGATAAGCTTTAAAAAAAAAACTCTAGCTTTTTTCCTCTTAAGTTACACATGTATATACATAAGAGGGTTCCTTTTGTTTTAGCTGCAACACATGATTAAGCTTTTCTTTTCTTCTATGCGGCTTTGCGTGGAAATTGCAGGTATGATTTTCTCTTGCTCTAAATTTAGGAAGATTGAATATTCAATAGCTAGCAATTGTCATGAACCTAATCATCATTATAGTAATAGAAAAAAGGCTCCTATAATTGTTATTATATTAGATTAGGAATGATGCATATGGCTGTATGTCAGAAAAGGGATCCTCCACAGGCTTTGAGAATTGTACCTGACAGAGTAATAGGCTTGGACTTTATCAATTTAATAGGATTGGACTTTAGACGGAAGTTTTTCACTATGTGCAAGGGAAAATGTTACTTTATGGTTGATATTTATCTTCTTTATCATCCTTCTAGTGACGTGTATTCATCTTTAATTTATTGTAGAAGGCAGCAATGCTTTTCAAGCCTAGAATATCTTTTTAGCCCCTATAATGTAGGAATAAGAAATTATATATTATCTAAGTTAATCAATTTGTCATCCACGCACTGCTATTGTTCAGAAATTTGTCCAGCAATATCTTTTAAGTTTTACGACATCAAGGGAATAATAGGCTAGCTTTGGGATTAATGAATTCAGATATAACATATGGCTTCTACTATTAGATTGATCAAATATCCATCATTCAGCCATATTGTAGTTTCGTGAATATCTATGATTATATTAATGGAAAAATCTGATTAGGCAGAGCCAAAAAATCTGGTTATGCAGCAATATTTTTAAGCCCAAAAATTTTATCAAAGCTGAAAGTGAACTGGATAGTCAAGTGAATAGATGGAAAATTTAGGATATATCAGTGTTGTCCAAGATTATATTACTTAAGTATGAAAGCAGATTTTAGTGGGAAATTTGTGTATTGATGGACCTATGTTTGGTGTTGCTAAGTTCTAATTCTATTGATTTATTGTGACTCAAGAGTGGTTGATTTCATTTTGCAACTAAGAGGTAAGTGGTGTTTACTAATTTTGGGGGGTTTTTCCAAAACAGTTTTGATTATCAAACTATCCTTATATCAAAGAAATATGTTGATATTCTATAAATATATTGATATCCTATAAAGATTTGATGTGTACATTGTATGGAAATGTTGATTATTTGTTATAAGAAAAACTTGTGGGACAACCTAAACTTATTTAAATTTGTATGTGTGGAGAAATATTTGTATTTTTGAGAATTATGATTGGATTATTTATTGTAAGCATCTTGAATTTGTTTTGAATCTTATAGCAAGTCGTGATTAAAAGCTCAATGTTGTATTAGTTTTTAGCAAGGGACAATCATACTGTAACTAGTCCTTAGCAAGGAACGGTCCCAGAAAAGGGGATAATGCATATTTGGTAGCTCCTTAGCAAGGGAGTATACCATTAAGGATTTGAAAATAGAGCTCCTTAGTAAGGGAGTGCACATTTAGGTTCCAAAGGAACCACCCTTAAGAAAAGGGATATAAAGGGGGTTCCAGTTCTAGAAGGAGACAACACAACCTTGTCAACGTGGCGTAAACATTGACCATGAGAAAAGCTTAGGAAATTGTTAATATGATGGTGTTGGTATATCATAATGGCTCACAATATAATGATATTTTTTTATATATGAAATATTTAATGTTAAAAATACAGATGGTTTGAAAGTTATAAATTTGTTGAATGAATTATTCATTTAAAAGCTTTGTTCCCACACCCCAATGTTAGTGAATTCCACTTATTGAGTTATTTCACCCCTTATTTATTCCCTCTTACAAATACATTAGAGGGATCATTGGAGTAGAGATTCTTGGAAGACAACAGTTACAAATTATATTATGGAACTGAGGATTTAATTATTATTTTTAGGGTATTAAATATTGTACTGGAAAATTATTTTGAGGATATTTTATCTTTGGTGAGATTAGAGCTCTGACATTTGTGATGAGATTTTAGGTTACTGGTTGCATTTATTTAATATTTTTATGGATTATTTAGATTAAATAGACTTCTATTATTTATGATTTTTGGGGTGTTACACTAGGACTTGGAGTTAGGGGGCAACTTTGCTACTAACTACATGCGGCAGCAGCAGCTCCGGCCTTCAACTCTGCTACTTAACCGCTGAGATTTATTTATTTAAATTAATTAATTAATTTTTTTTGTTGCATGCATTTGTTGCTAGGTAAGGATAAAATTATTTTGTTTAAAATTTTTTAAAGGGCCGGTTGTTTGTTTTGGGTAAAATAGATTGATTGAACTAAATGTTTTTTAGTTTTACTATTGGTAATTTTTGTTGTTGAGATAATTTTTTTCAGCTTGTATATTTTGATTTAAATTTTAGTCAATAAATTTTTTTTATAGCCTTTAAAAGGAGGAAAATGCTAGAGCTATAAATATTTTTACAAATTATTGATGTGGTAAGTGGTTATTGGTAAGTAAAAAAATGATGTAAATCGTGGGTTTTGATACAAACTAATAAAAATTTGCTACCTCAACAATTTGTAAAAATATTTTAGAAAAGTTTGTGGTTATAACATTCTCTTAAAAGAAGCAATGATATTGTTAAAGGGGGACAAAGTGTAATTTTACGGAATAAAATTGCTAAAATTACTACTTATGTACATGCTAATATATTTTTTTATAAAAAAAAGGGGGGGGGGGTGGGGGCCGGGGAGTCCATGACTCCCTCTATCCCTAGGTGTGACGCTCTCTTTAAGAAGATTCAAGCTCTCAAATGGCACTTTACAAAACTTTTGTTCGGTGCACAAATTTTATCACCCAAATTAATCTAATTAATTAGGTCCATTAATCTAATTTAGTGGGAGTTTTAATATTCATATTGGACATAATGCATAAATAGCCCATTAACTCACCAATGGCTAGGTTACTTATTTTTTTGAGAGATAATTAAAATATGTTGCTAACCCCGCAGCTTGAACCATTTCCCCCCTAGACCCCCAAGCACTTTGTGCATTGGAAGGTGCCAATTCAGCTACATGGCCTTTGGCAGCACCTCCACGTAGCGAGAAATTATTAGGTCTATCAGGAGGATTGATGACGTGGTCCTCATTGATCTCCCAATCAATAAAATGCTGTTATTTATGTAAATGTGACATCACCTAATAATTTTTATTTTTTATTCATTGTGCTGATTAGGAAGTTCACTCACATATTTGCACAAATGACATTATCTCATTGGTAGGGAGGACCACATCAGTAATCCTTCTGCAGTAGTCCTCCTGGTGGACCTAATATTTTCTCCCACGTAGCTAACACAATTTGTACTCTAATAAATTTTAGCCTATTAATCACCACACTTATAAATAATTAAAGAATCTCTTTCCTTATCAATGTGAGATTCCACATTTGGCTAACCTATTATCTTTATAATAAATTTGCCAACTTTTAATTAAAATATTAAAAGTATGATGAAGACATTTTTGGTTTTAGCAAAGCTTTCGAGATTTTGCAACGTGAAAAGCTTGACCGCAAAGCAATGATACAGAGACATGGGAATAGTTTCTACGAAAAAATAGAATAAATTGGTCAGAAAAGCACAGCATACCTAACCAATAGACTACTAATCAAGCTTTTGTCCTTCCCCATCAGGGTCATATGCGAACAAGAAGATGATTTGGGTAAGACCGTGGTTTGCCACTTAATCCAGAAACTGAGAAAGAGCACAGCATATTACCTAACCTAAGTACCTAAGCAATAGACTACTAATTGATTTTTGGCATTATATTCCATGTATTATTTGTCTTTCTCAGGCAAGCTCATATTAATGTGAACCAGAAGATGCTTTATTAGTAAACAAAATGCATAATTTGCTACCTAGCCAAAGAAAAGAACAACCCACCTAACCATTTTAGAATTATATACAACTATGCATGTAATTGGTTTTCCCCAAGTAACGTGACATGGGAATGACTAATGAGAATAAGCTTTATCAATAAACAAAAGGCTTAATTTATTTATTTATGGCCACCTAAACAAATCAAACCAGTGGACAGCTCCTTTTGGCAATTTAATGCAATGTGTAATTAGTCCTTCAAAATTCAAATCTGGAAGTTCAATATGAGTACGAAACACCCTTGAACGTTTAGACCCCAAATTACAAAAATACCAATTCAAGCTTTATATCAAACAATTAATGTGCGGAACATGATAATAAGCTTATAACAGAATTGATAAACAATCTAAGCCAAATATAAACACATCCACAATAGTAAATATAAGGCAAAGATAAAGGGAAGAAAGATGCAAACACACGGACAACACACGATGTGTTATCGAAGAGGAAACTGAAGTCCTCGGCGTAAAACCTCTCCACCGCCCTCCAAGCGGTGATAAAATCCACTAAAGAATATAGTTGGGATACATGAACAGCAGAAGACCCTCCAAGCCTAATCTACCCAAGTACCTAAGCCCTCCAAGCTTCTTGCTCCAACGAGGTTACGCCGAACCTATTTCTTCTTTAGCTTCCCGGATTTCGCTACTTGACCATAGCATCAACCAATGTATATTGGTTCCTTCCAAACTGCTTCCCTCAGCACCAAATAAACCTTCTCACAGACGTGGGTGTGGTGAGATAAGGATTTGGTAAAAGACCTCTCAAGGGTATGACAATGGAGAGGAAGAGAGTAGAGGAATTTGTAGAGACTCTAAAGTAAAGATTGGGGATGAGGCAATCTTGTTTTTCTCTAGGGTTTCTCTCACAAAAATTCTCTCTGGAAGCTCTCTCAATTTAGTGGGTATAAGGGTCTATATATAGTGAGGTGAGATGAGAATACGAAGAGACAGTTTTTTGCCAAACAGGGTAAATTGGCGGCTTGGTCTTGCGGCTTGTCCAAGTTGCGACGTAATGGCCTGGCCAGCCTGGGACTTTTGTCCTGTAGTGCGACAGCTGGCGCGACCCTTCAGCTTCCCTGCGTGCATCTCACGTGCCTGAAGTTGGCGACTTGCAGCCGCGAGCCACCTGCGAGTCCTAGCCGCGAAACTCTGTCTTCTTGCACATACTTGATCTTTTCTTCACATCTCCTCACACACTACCCTTACAATAATCCCACCTAAATACAGGGTTACTAAGTGCTTAAATTACAAGCAAATTGGCACGGAATAAAGCCAACAAGATGGTTGATAAATTTCAACCTTACAAAATCCTTTATATTTTTGGGAATTGCCTTTTAGTGTCCATTGCCAAAAAAATCATTCATATTAGTAGTAAACTACATTTCAAGGGTGTTTGATTCGCTATGATATTACATTATGATGATATAATGTTATTGTAATTTTACATTAATGTCATCTCAATACAAGAATACAACATTACGTTATTTAGGAAGATGATGAGATTAAGATGATATGATATATTTTGTAATTTTAAATTATAGTAATGTTAGAAAAAATAAAATAAACAAAAAATCTTATAAGAAAACAAATGTGAAAAAAAAAAACAACAAATTCTCTCTTTATAAGAATTTTTTTTTTTGAATTTTTTTATATAGAAATTTTTAAAATTTAAAACAAGTACAAAGCTATCTTATATTTTATTTTGTGATTTTTTTTTTCCTAACAATAGTGTCCAAAGCTCTTCGAATGCTAGAACTTTTTTATGTTTTCTAAAAAGGTACGGACAATAGAATCAAAGAAGTGACTTATTTGATGTGACTTACAAGGTTTAATAGTTTAACAATGTCCAAGTTGAACACTTTCATAAACTAGAATTGTTGAGACTAGGTTTTAGTGTTGGCAAACTGTGAACAAATATACCTTGCTTATTGTGTTTGAAGTCTTTAAACAAGTGTTAATTTGTATTCAAGAGGAAGTGCAAGTTATTGTGCATATTGTAGCGATCACGACATTTGCTCGACACATGCTTGATCAATTGAGAATACTTAAGTGTCAATTGATTGAGGCAAGCATTCGATCAATCAAGAGTCAGGATTCCAGCTTTTTGTTTTCAAAGTATTCAAGCCCATAAATTGCCTAATGAACCTGAACAAAGACTTTTCAAGAGCTTTCTATTGCATCTAGGGTTTTACTATAATTAGTTCTTCTCAAGCTCAATTGAAGATTGTTGATGCCCATTTTTTTAACACCGTTGGACTAGCAAATGAAAACCCAAGCCCAACCAAAGAAGCCCAAGAAGGACTAGAGAAAAGGGGACTGAAGGGCCCACCAAGCTCATGCCTTGGCCAATTTGACCAAGTGACCAACGAAGAGGTCTACCTGTAGAAAACCTTAGGACGAGGTGCAGCAAAGGCCTGGTCACCCGCGGTTAAGAAAAAGAGGATAAAAACAACCTTCACGTCAAAGCTTATGAGAAAAGCAAAAGCAGACCCAAGAGTGGCCCAAAATATGTGTAAATGTACTCATCAGATATTTATTGAGAAATATATGCTGATTTTGCTGTAAACTAACTGTTAGTAGACCGTGTTGTTGTATTTTGCTATCTGTTTGGAGTGTTTGTTTTGCTGCAGTTCAACGGAAGCCCATTCTGCAGGACTTACCAGGCCCAATTTCAGTAGGGCCTACTTCCCAAAACGAACCAGGCCCAATTCCCAAACCCACAAGCCTTTGTTCTTTGAGCATTCTAAGCATTGATTGCAAGCAATCAGTGTTAAAAGCCCATGGATTCGGAACTCCCCTAAGTAAACAGTATTATCAAATGGGATTGTAGACAATAGAATAGGAAACAGAGGAAACGGTAAAACAATTCTTTGTTCCTTAATCTTTTCTAGCACATTACACAACTAAAAATTTCAAGAGATTTGAGAAAATCAAGAGCAACGAAGTTACAAGAGATTGAAAAATCAAGAGCTTTGATCATGTTCTATAATACTACTAATGAAATAAAAAAAAAACATAATTAGAGTATACATACAATACAGTACTGCACACACTCTACAATACAATTGAATCTCCTCTTTGCGAATTCCTCAAATGTCAAAAGGATTATCACAATTACAAATCAAACTTCAGGGCACCAATCTTTTATTAACCAAGCTAACAGGACCAAAAGCACTTGAATTTTAGCTGCCCTAGCCATTTAGGCTTTTGGATTATTTCATTGCAGCTCCACACAAAGCGCAACACACAAGAACAACATAAATATATGAACAACCTGCTCCTAAAACCTTGTTGATTTGACCTTTAGCAAACTGGCTGATTCAAGATTATTAAGACTCCGGCTCATCTTTCAGCTGCATTTAATGACCAGAAAAATGAAATTTAACAGAAGAATCACTGGACATTGTTTCTTCTTGACATCCATGACGTTGAGTAGAGCCTCATCTATAAGCATTTTTGCATCTATGAATTGAGTATAGAGCTTCGATAAAAGGACAAAGCTTCAGAGAGGAGAGAAAGGGAGCTTTGTTGTTCACTGTAATGACCTTTCCCATTCTGCTTCTGGATCTTTCTCAATAGCAACTTGCATCAGAATGTAAGACATGGCCATTTGAGGTGCATCCTTGCCTAACAATTTCACCAGTATAGACAATTCTTCTCCAATAGGTACTGCATAAGTTTTACAAATGAGGTTATTGATTTAAGACGAAGGGGAGAAAACAGAAAAGCATATTTATGAGTAAAGCTTGAGAAATGAAAAGTTTCAACTATAGGTTTATTATGGCAAATCTAATGGAAATTTTTTACTTCTGAAATCAAATTGATTTTATCAATGGACAAAAATGGGTAAATTTCTCTTCTATTGCCCTTTTCTAGAAAAGAACAACTATACTTGCAATATTAATTTCTCTTCTAATCCCCTGTAAGTTTAAACTCATTCACTATGAATTTAAACTCACATAAACGCAGTAGAATGACATTGAGCAATATTTACGGTAATAATATCAAAATTCGCAATTATAATTACATAATTATATTGTTCTACTTCTCAGATAATATGAAAAAGCTAACAGAAAAGCACATTAAGGGAAAAATAAGAATACTAAATATGTACCAGTCAAGATGAGATATGCAGTGCCAGTCTACCACAACCCAGAGTGTATTCGTTCATTTACTTTGAAAATAAGTTGCTGATTGTGCAGGAAGGCTGTAGCCACGAACTCAGCAAATAGTATAGGCAATTGAACTGCAAAAGAAAGACATGATAACTAAACAACAAAGGTCTTCAACTCATTATGCACATAGTCACCATCAATTTTGATGTTTTGAAACAATAGCAAACAATTTAAATTTTGAATTTTTAGATTTCTTTGCAACTAACAAATGTTGATGTTCTCAAAAAAAAAAGAAAAAATGTTGGTTGGCAAATGAAATTTATTTTTCATCCTAACAGTGTGAAAAAAAGCATTTCACAGTAAAAAACACACAAAAAAAAAAAAAAAAAAAAACCAAAAAAAATACAAATAGAATAGTAGCAAACGAGAGGTGCAATTTCAATTTGAAGGTATTAATATATCTTGAGTACAAAAAAGTCAATGATAAAAGTATATATCCTTTTTTTAACTTCAATTCTCCGACCAAGAACGCTGATGCTACAACTGCTTGGAAATTTTAATATAATAGAGGTCATGTACCTTCCTGGTGAAGGGCAGAAAACAGAGGACATAAAGGCTACAAATGACGAAATTGGAGTTCAATCTTTCAAATCATCATCACTATAAAACTCACCACTATAGTGGACAACACCATTCTCCATGCTTGTAAGTTCTATCATGAGTTGTTATACTATGTTAATTACCCTTGTCTATGATTTGAATCAGTATCATACCAACAGATTAATGCGGCAAAAGAAAGACAAAGGAAACCAAAAAATTGCATGTCTAATAAAGAACCTAATACAGAATCAGATCAATATTTGAATTACTCTGAGAAAATTTGGCCACTGGACATATTAGTATGTAAAGTGGGAAGACTTACTTCCTAGGCTGTTCAGAATCCTTGCTTGCATCTCCAATTGCTTTCTGAACTTCCTTTTTCTGTCCAAAGTGTGGATTGTTTCCCATGGCTGGGATAGAGCTCCCTTCTAAGCTACTCTTCTATTACGCTTTTCTAGAAAAAGCAAAGACACTTGCAATGTGTAAGCTCTTTTAAACTGCATTTGGAGATCAATTAAGGATTTGATTCCCCACCAACCAATTCTAGCAAATTCACAATAAGTACACCATTCTGAATAATATACAAAATATTGTGTGTACTGGATGTAAGCCCATTATTGTAATGTAACATTGTATGGAATTGAGCTGAAAGGCAAACTGGTATTATTTGACAAAATTTTACTAATTGTGTGAGATTGAGATAAATCAATTCACGATATCTAAAAACGAAGAGCTAGATATTCTTAAATTGACAAAACAATATGGAAAAGGGAAGCTTTGACTAGACCTCTTAATCCTCTGTAATTTGCAACTTGTTGACTATGATTTTAAACTTAGATAACCACATGGTGGAATAACGTTTGAACAATTGTTTTTCTTACCTATAAAAAAAAAAATTTTAAACAATTTTATGGTAATAATATATATATTCGAAAAAGTGATTACAAACACATACAAATCTATTGTTCTGCACGATAACATGAAAAATATAACAAGAAAAAGAAAAAGAAAAGAAGAATAAAAATGCAAACCTTGAATGTAAGCCCGATGATGAGGAGAAAACAGAGGACATTAAAGCTAAAACAGATGAAATTGGAGGCCAATTGTTCAGATCATCATCACTGTGGAACACCACACCGGAGAACACAACACCATTCTCCATGCTTATAACTTCAACCACGGGCTCTGTCTAGCTTAATTAGCGTCATCTTTGATTTATATGATCAATGACAACCATACCAATAGCTTAAGGTAGAGAAAGATAGAATAAACTAAATAGTTGCACGCCAGATAGAGAACCTATTAAGGCATTAGAGCAATATTTGAAGGACAAATTTGGGAAATTTGTTCCTTGGAAATATTTGTATGTAAAACAGGAAAACTTACTTCCAAGGCAGTTCAAAATCCTTGCTCGCATCCCCAAGTTGTTGCTAAACATCCTTTCTCTGTCCACAGGGTCTAGTGTCTTGGATTCAGGGATTATACAAGCATCACTAAACTTCAGAAGTTTGCAACGAAAAACATAATGTTTTAAATGATTAGAATAATATACTTTTAATCACAATGGACAACAATGATAATGACCTAAAATAAATATAAGGCCTAGAGGCCTAACCTCTATTTCAAGGAGATATAACATGTTAAGAGGAATTTCAAAGCCTAAGAAGTAAACTAGGGATGAGCATCATGAGCCATTCATGGGCAATCCAAAGGGTACTTAGCAATGCTTTCTCTTTCTTTCATCTTTTTTATAAATTTTTGGGTGACTAGTTGTACTGACTATTTCCAACAGCAGAAAGCTAACTCCTACAGTGGACTTCACTACTATGCATTAGATGTTGAAAACCCACTTACAAACATTAGAATAAACAAAAAGCAGCAATTTATTCGACTCCTATGCAAGATAAGGAGCATAAAAATAAGTAGATAATCCAAAAAGTATAATTCCAATTCCTACAACAAAACAGAGCTATCAAAGACTTTACGCAAAGGAGAAGAAACAAAAAGCATGGATTTAAAAATCAAACAAACAAAACTAAGAAAAATATATCATCTACCATATCAGGGCTTTCTCTCTAAGATAGATCGGGTGTCTGTGTCCAATATTCAAAATAAAAATCACAAGAATATCTTGCTTATTAGTTCCAAAGGGATTGTAATGGTTACTTAATCCAACATATGAAGCCAAAGTATTTGGAACATCTGATTATCTACCGGTGGTCGCTTCTCATACTTTGCACTCTCCCATGCCCATGAAACATTTAAGCCTCTGAAAAAAGCAAAAAGCACGAAATATTTACTTAGGAACTTGATAGATAGCAAGTACATAACCCTATAACATCAAGACCAGATGATTAATAATTATAGGTTCGAGCTATAAGGGCACCCCGCTTTCTTCTTTTAAAAAAATTATTACCAGTTGAATGAAAAAAGGTTCAGGAACTAAATGATAAATGGAAGAAAGAGTACAGTTATTAAAAAATTAAATAGTTTGCTTTTCATATGTCACCATTTAAGATGGACTGCTTTAGAAAACCAGATTACAGGTTAAGCTTGTTTGCAGCATCTTTGTATCAAAAAAAAAAAAAAGGGCATTTTTTTTTTTTATAAGCATTGGGGTTTTTGTACTTAAAGCCTTTCCCATTTCTCTTTCTCTATCTCTGAATTATCTGTTTCAGTCACTGCCTACCTATCCTAGTTTTGAGTTTGCATAATGTGTACAATGTGAGGCCAAATGAGAACAAAACATTTTGCATGATGTTCTGAATGAATAAGACCAAAGAAGAACATAAAGTTACCTATGTGTGAATTAGAATTGAACAGCCCAAAGAAAACAATTGTAATATGGCTTCATTTCCTTCTTCTTTTTTGTTGAACATATTAGTTACTAATTGGGGTCTGTTCATTTTTGAATGCCATTCCAAAAATGGGCAACTGCCGATGGGAAAAAACAAGAGAGGCATTTCTCAGCTCATCCCCTCCACTCCTGGTGGTAACATTCCATTCTCCCCCACACTCTACACACCTTTGTACTAGATCTCCTAAATCTGTAATACTAAGCCAAGAAAATTAGCACACTAGATTTCTTACACTAAGACTTTGTTTTTGTTACGGTGTTAGGTGATAAATGGGACTCACACGTGTTTTGAGAGAAAATTCTCATGAAACAGTCTCATAAGATACTTTTCCAAAATATAGAGCACTAATGCACACACCTTAAATCAATACATATTCAATAGTCAATACATGAAAATGAAATCTTGAGAACCTGCAATAAATTGATTTGTACTTTGAATCCAATATGTCACTACAGAAGTTGAGTTGCATCCCAAGCTTCTGAATCTGAAAGCATATCCCTTTAGATTGTGCAACTGATATTAGTTAGTGTGGTCCATTCACACCAAGGTTTTTGGGTTGCTCCCAATCTCAAGTGAGATTCCACTTGTTTGACTTGTATTATCCTCTGGCTGCTACTAGGAGGAACTAGTAAACCATATTGGACTGTAATATTGGCAAATAATATACTATTATTTCCAAATGACTTAGGATTGTCATGAAAAATGAGGAAGAAATGTCATAACAAGAATATATCTTATCATAAAATACTAAAACCTCGAAATTTCTTTCTCATATACACAAATGTAGGTACGTGAGAAGAGTATTAGAAAAATTTATGGTTTAAATCAAAATTAGAGAAAATTTATGTAACTTATGCCAACAAGCTTTTTCATTAATCACCAACTAAGGAAGAAAATCATTCAAGGCGAAAGCGTCAAAGGCTGTTATATATGAGTGGTCAATAATGTTTTTGCTGGAAATAATGTCATCAAACATTGAAGATGCATGCATTAGAGGAATAATAAACTAACACCTCTCAGTTTCAACTCTTCTTATGGTTGATGGAAACGTCATCCCAATTTGATAAGATAGTACCATTGTGATCATTATGAGCAACACTCTAGAAATTATTAACTTTGGATCGAAAATTTTCATTAATGGTCTCAACAATTAAACGTAAAACAAAAAATCCCTCAAGCCTTTAGCATATCAATGGCACATACTAATATATACTGCATTATACCATCATATTGATTTTAAAAAATAAATCAGACTGCATAAAGAGAACTTGGCCCCCAATTCCCCAACCAAACAAGGCCATAATTGAGCTTAATATATACTCAGTATTTGGACAAGGCTTTGCTTGTGCTGATTTGCCCTCCCAATGAGGAATTTTCCAATGCCATGCTTGCTTGAATAAATTTACCATTTTTGAGATATAAAACAATGTCTTCAAGTTGTCTAAATTGAACCAAGCATGTAGCGAGTCAACAGATCAATATTAAATGTTTGCTGGAATGTGAATACAATCACCCATCATAATGAATGGTATGCAGAAACTAGAGCTTGATCATGAATTATAGAATCACCTGTGCAAAATCTTAAATCTTCATTTAGAAGTTGGTCCATATGCATTGTCTTTTCCCTTGTTTTTTTCATTTATTTTTTTATTATATTTTCTTGGTTATACATCACATAAAAAGTCTTGGTGTGCGAGACTAGTGGGCAGGCAAACAAGTAGAAAGATTATTTAAGAAGTAGGCAGAACATTTCCTTCTTCAATTATATATGACGAAGAATATTTAACAAGTAGAAAGATCTCAATCGTGCAATACCTCTTGCATTTCTTATGGATATCTCAATTTTCTTCCTTGTTCTATGTCTGCTACAACTCTTCCTCTATCTTCATCTAGTACACTAGACACTCTTAGAGGCACATCTCTATCAGTTGAGAAACCAACTGACAAATTGGTTTCAGCAAATGGTGAATTCTCTGCCAGGGTTTCCCTGTTGGAGATAATGCCTTTTGCTTTTCCATATAGATAAACAAGTCCTCAACTCCCACAGTTGTTTGGATGGCAAACCAAGATGAACCTGTTGATGAAAGAGGTTCAGTGCATTCCATTTTGAGGTGCATCCTTGCCTAACAATTTTCAACAGTATAGACAACTCTTCTCCAATAGGCTTAGACTGCATAAGTTTTACAAATGAGGTCATTGACTTAGGATGAGGGGGAGAAAACAGAAAACATACTTACGAGTATGAGAAATGAAAAGTTTCAACTATAGGTTTATTATTGCCGATCAAACGGAAATTTTTTACTTTTGAAAACAAAATGATTTTATCAATGGACAATAATGGGCAAACTTCTCTTCTATTGCCCTTTTCTAGAAAAGAACAATTATACTTGCAATGATTAAGCTTTTCTAACCTCCATCCATCCCAACATCAATCCGATGTTTGATTCCCCACCCATGAATTCTAGGCTTCTAGCAATTTCTCGATAAAGTGTACAACATATTGAAAATTTTAGAAAGTTCTTTTGTATGCTGGATATAAGACCATTATTTCAATGAAACATTTTATGTAAGATAATTATTTATATGAACATTATGTAAAAGCAGGCTTGGACTAGACCTCTAATCCCCAGTAAGTTGCTATTCGTTCACTATCAATTTAAACTCACATAAACACAGCAGAATGACATTGAGCAATATTTATAGTACTGATACAAAATTCATAATGATAATTACATAATTATATTGTTCTACTTCTCAGATAATATGAAAAGGCCAATAGAAAAGCACATTATGAGAAAAATAAGACTTAATAGGTACCTGTTGAGATGAGATATGCAGTACCAGTCTGCCAGAACCCAGAACTTATTTGGTTCATGTACTGGGAAAATAAGTTGCTGACTGTGCAGGAAGGCTGAAGCCACGAACTCAGGAAATAGTATAGGCATTTGAACTGCAAAAGAAAGACAAGATCACTAAACAACAAAGGTCTTTAACCCTTTATGCACATAGTCACCATCAATTTTGATGTTTTGAAACAATAGCAAGCAATTTAAACTTTGATTTTAGATTTCTTTGCAAATACCAAACGTTGTTCATCTCAAAAAAAAGAAAAAAAGGAAAATCAAATGTTGATTGTTGAATGAAATTTATATTTCATCACAATGGTGTGAAAAAAAAAATCATTTCACGGTCAAACACACACACACACACACACAAAAAGAAGAAGAAGAAGATAAGTAAATGAGAGTTGCAATTTCAATTTGGAGGTACTATTATATGTTGCGTACAAAAAAGTCAACCATAAAAGTATAAATATTTTTTGACTTCAATTTTCCTACCAAGGACACTGATGCTACAACTGCTTGGAAATTTTAATATTAGTAGACAAACCTTCCTGATGATGGGCAGAAAACAGAGGACATAAAGGCTACAAAGGACGAAATTGGAGGCCAATCTTTCAATCATCACTATAAAACTCACCCTATAGTGGACAACACCATTCTCCATGCTTGAATGTTATATCACGAGTTGTTTTACTATGTCAATTACCCTTGTCTATGATTTGAAATTGAATCATAGTATTATACCAACAGATTAATATGGCAAAAGAAAGACAAAAGAAACCAAAAAATTGCATGTCAAATACAGAACCTAATACAAAATCAGATCAATATTTGAAGTACAAATCGGAGAACATTTGGTCATTGGACATATTAGTTTGTAAAGTGGGAAGACTTACTTCCTAGGCAGTTCAGAATCCTTTCTTGCATCTCCAATTGCTCGCTGAACTTCCTTATTCTGTCCTCAAAGCTCCCACGTATAGTGTGTATTGATTCCTATGGCTGGGATAGAGGTCCCTTATAAACTACTCTTCTATTACGCTTTACAAGAAAAGAGCAAAGACACTTGCAATGTGTAAGCTCTTTTAAACTGCACCTACCAATTCTAAGGATTTCATTCTCCACCTACCAATTCTAGCAAATTTACAGTAAGTACACCATTCTCAATAATATACAAAATATTTTGTGTACTGGATGTAAGCCCAGTATTGTAATGTAACATTATATGGACTTGAGCTGAAAGGCAAAACAATATGGAAAAGGGAAGCTTTAACTAGACCTCTTAATCCATTGTAATTTGCAACATGTTGACTATGGTTTAAAACTTAGATAACCACATGGTGGAATGATGTTTGAACAATTTTTTTTTTCTGACCTATCAAAAAAAATGTTTGAACAATTTTATGGTAAAATATAGAAATTCAAAAAAGAGATTACAAACACATACAAATCTATTGTTGTACATTTTAGATAACATGAATAAGCTATCAAAAAAGAAAAAAGAGAAGAAGAATAAAAATGCAAACCTTGAATGCATGCCCGATGATGAGGAGAAAACAGAGGACATTAAAGCTACAACAGATGAAATTGGAGGCCAATCTTTCAGATCATCATCACTGTGGAACACCACACTGTAGCGCACAAGACCATTCTCCACGCTTATAACTTCAACCATGGGCTGTGCCCAGCTTAATTAGCTTCATCTGTGATTTATATGAGGAGTGACAACCATACCAATAAATTAAGGTAGAGAAAGATAAAATAAACTAAATAGTTGCATGCCAGATAGAGAACCTATTAAGGCATCAGAGCAATATTTGAAGGACAAATTTGGGAATTTGTTCCTTGGAAATACTTGTATGTAAAACAGGAAAACAGGGCGTATTCAGGGTAACAAGCATCACTAAAAGTAAGAAGCTTGCAAAGAAAACGTAATGCTTTAAATGATTAGAATAATATACTTTTAATCACAATGGGCAACAATGGTAATGATCTAAAATAAATATAAGGTCTAGAGGCCTAACCTCTATTTCAAGGAGATATAACACGTTAAGGGGAATTTCAAGTCTAAGCATTAAACTAGGGATGAGCATCATGAGCCATACACGAGCAATCCAAAGAGTAGTTAGCAATGCTTTCTCTTTCTTTTTTCATTTTTATAAATTTTTGGTTGACTAGTTGTACAGACTATTTCCAACAGCAGAATGTCAATACCTACAGCGGACTTCGCTGCTATGCATTAGATGTTGAAAGCCCACTTACAAACATTAGAATCAACAAAAACCAGCAACTTATTCAACTCCTTTGCAAGATGAGGAGCATAAAAATAACCCAAAAAGTATAATTCCAATTCCTACAACATAACAGAGCTATCAAAGACTATATGCAAAGGAGAAGCAACAAAAAGTATGGATTTGAAAATCAAACAAACAAAACGGAAATTAAGGGAAAAATATATCATCTACCATATCAGGGTTTTTCTCTCTAAGATAGATCTTGTGTCTGTGTCCAATGCTCAAAATAAAAATCTCAAGCATATCTTGCTTTTTAGTTCCAAAGGGATTGTGATGGTTAATTAATCCAATAAATGAAGCCAAAGTATTTGTAACATCTGCATATCTACTGGTGGTCGCTTCTCATACTTTGCACTCTTAGATGCCCATGAAACATTTAAGCCAACAAAAGCAAAAAGCACGAAATATTTACTTAGGAACTTGATAGATAGCAAGTACATAACCCTATAACATCAAGACTAGATGATTAACAAGTATACATTTGAGCTATAAGGGCACCCCACTTTCTTCTTAAAAAAGAATTATTTACTAGTTGAATGAAAAAAGGTTTCCAAAACTAAATGATAAATGGAAGACTGAGTAGAGCTATTAAAAATTTAAATAGTTTGCTTATCATATGTCACCATTTAAGATGGGCTGCTAAAGAAAACCAGATTACAGGTTAAGCTTGTTTGTAGCATCTTTGAATGGATAACAAGGCTTTTTTTTTATAAGCATTGGGGTTTTTGTACTTATCCAATTTCTCTTTCTCCATCTCTGAATTATCTATTTCACTCATTGCCTACCTATCTTAGTTTTGAGTTTGCATAATGTTTACAATGAATGAGGCCAAATGAGAACAAAACATTTTGCATGATGTTCTGAATGGATAAGACCAAAACATTCCTGCAACCTTAAGTGTTGGAAATAAAATTTATGACCATGGATTAAAAAGCAAATGCAATAGCATCAAAATAAGAACATAAAGTTACCTATATGTGAATTAGAATTGAATAGCCCAAAGAAAACAATTGTAATATGGCTTCATTGCTTTCTTCTGTTTTGTTGAACATATTAGTTACTAATTGGGGTCTGTCCATTTTTGAATGTCATTCCAATATTGGGCAACTGCTGATGGGAAAAAACAAGAGAGGCATTTCTCAGCTCATTCCCTCCACTCCTGGTGGTAACATTCCATTCTCCCCCACACTACACACCTTTGTACTAGATCTCCTAAATCTGTAACACTAAGCCAAGAAAATTAGCACACTAGGTTTCATACCCTAACAAGTAATGGTAGAAATTACATAAGTTGAAAATTGGTCAATTAGCTGCTCACCTTTCATTAGTCACCATATAATATGGATTACTCAGGAGATGGCCATGATACACTTCCTTGCTGCAGAATGAACTGATAAAGGAGTATCTTCTGTAGCGCTTTCTAAAATGTGCATCCATGAGTGCCACCTTGCTTCATAATAAAATGTACTTCACCAAATCTGATGTTTGGTTGAAATAAGGCCAAAAGAAAATTAGATATTCAGCATGAGCTTTTTATAGATGGAGAAGATTATAAGTAAAAAACGAAAGATGATTAAGCAGAAATATCGAGATATGCCTTACAGTAGAAGAGTACATAGTCCAAGGTATTTTGTCTCCTTCTTGCCTGAATCCCTGATGGTCACCTTGTGCACTTCACAGACTTCCATGTAACGAAATACTTCAAACTCTAAGACAAGAAATAAGTATACAATATTACTTTATAAATAGATAACTAGCAAGTACCTAACCCTATAACTTTAAAACTTGATAACTACCAAAAACATTTTTAGGCTTTGAATGCCCCTCTCTCTTCTTTATAGTAGTATTACTCATAGAATTGTTATACCCAATGCAAAAAACTCATGCTTTTGCCCTAACTACACATGGTTTGGGTGGAGGGCACTTACCATTGCACCATGGTTTGACTTCTAGTAGTACTCATAGAATGAAGAAATTTTTTTTTTTTCTAGCATTGATAAACAAAGATAAAAGATTATGTACAAATGTTACTAGCATCTTTGAAGTCATAACAGAGCTTTCTACAAAAAGCACTATGATATGATGTTAAGATTGAAAAATATTTTACATGATGTCTAGACTGAAGAAGAGCATAAAATTCCTAGGGCATTATTAGGTTAAAAAAATAATAATTATTGACCATGGAACAAAATACAAATGTGGAAATAAATTAGAAAAAAAATAGTAGAAAGGACAGAGTAACATATTCAAGAAACAAAATTTAAGTGCCTAGATCAAGTTTGGACTGGTCCTATCTTCTCCTCTCCACTTTTTACGGTGTCCTTTTCAAAATGGGCAACTATGGATTGCAACAAATAACAAGTATTTATCAAATTCTCCCCTCTACCCTTGGTGGTAACATCCCACTCTTCTCCATCTTCATTGACAAGAAACACATGACTAAGACACGAAATCTATACGCATCCAGATTCAAACTTTTAAAGTTGTAACATCAAAGCCTGAAGATTAGCAACTCTACACTCAAGCCCTCAAAATTTAGGATAGAAGGTTGCATAAGTTGTAGATGGTAAAAATAAAAATATTAAATAACAAGGCCACATGCCAATAATAAAAATCTACTAGTAAAGTTTCAGCACCATTCAGTTTGGGTTCTTTTTAAAAAATAAAAACAAAAATTCTTCCTTACATTCACACATGCATCCCGGTAATGTTGCAAATAGTGGTCTTACTAGATAGAATCATTGGTGATGGGGTCGTTGTGAGTTTGGCCTAAATTTGACAAAGTTGCTAGTAATTTCTTTGGTGGGAGTTTTTGAGAGATAATTAAAATAATAAATTGATATTTCAGCCAAATGACAGAAGTGGCAGAAGAGGAAGAAGTTACCCTTTATTGGTTCAGACTTGCTCACACGCCCTTAAGAAAACCAATGCTGACAATGTAGTTGTGAGTTTTGCCAAAATTTGATAAAATTATGGAAGGTCATTGTTTGTTTACCTGAAATCAAGAAAATGAGCAACACCCACATAAAATATTAAACCGTAAATGAAATAGAAAGAGGTAGGCATTTGAATTTAGTTGTTTACTTTTAAATGCAAATGAGTTAAAATTTTGTGACTCTGTTCATTTGATTAGTCTATCTAAAATTCCAAGCTTTTATTTTTTTTTAAATTATTTGTGAAATTTTATTAAACCCATCAATCAATTTTGGATACATCACAATATAGCTCTGAATCTAAGCAACAACAATAAACCGCGCTAATTCAAATTTATGTGAATATGTTAAATTTCATAAATCTACGTTGTTAGTAATTTATTTTCCGTCGGAATATTTAATTGATAGTATTTGTTACCGCAACGTAGGGAATGGAATATCAGTTAATTTGATGATTGGGATGTGAGAAATGTTGTGCCAGTCCACTCATAGAGAAGTCACTATTTAATGTTCTAAGAGAAGTCAATCTTCCAATCCCTCTTGGAATCACTAAATTATATCCAATAAGAAGTCTTAAGTTAATTAGTTTACCTATTTCCTGTTGTAATATTTTGGGTGAACTCATAGACTCACCAAGCCTCAAAAATTGTAAATTGCATAGATTACATATAGTTTCAAGCATTTCACATTTGCGAAAAGAAACATATTCTTTACACTCATACAAATCAAGATACCTTAAATGTATTAAATTTCCTATTGTATTCGGAAGTTCCATCATGAAGTGCAAAGTTAATACCCGTAAACGGCTAAAATTCTGGACTAAATTGGACATGTTATAATCACATTGATTAAAAAAGATGACAGTGCGTAGATTTTTGGATCTATCAGTAGATGGAGGAAATTGGGACACTCTTGAATATCCCAAATGGCGAGCTTTAGTAATTGATTGTGCAAAGTCATGCATTATATCATGCATTTTGTACCTCGTGCCAAACCGTTTATATTCCTTACATTCTTGGAAGAAAGAGCGAATGACAAAATTTTCAAAGTATTCTCGTGCCATGATTTCCACCTCCATATTTTCCTTTGACTCAACAAATCCATGTGCTGTCCACATATATACCAACTCATCAACATCAAAGACATGATCTTTTGGAAAGACAGCACAATATGAGAAACAACATTTCAGTGGTGATGACAAATCATAGTAACTCAGTAACAATGGTGCAAAAAGACCTCTTTCAACATCTTCTAATTCCCACAAATTGCTATTCAAAACATTCTTCCATTCTTCTTTACTTTTCTTTAAGCGCATGAGACTCCCTAGAGTCCTTGCTGCAAGGGGCAAGCCTTTGCACTTCTTTGATATTTGTTTGCCAAAGTCTTCTAGTTGCTCACATTGCTGACGATCCTTATCAAAAAATGCTATTTTACTAAACACCAACCAACAATCTTCCTCAGACAAGTCCTCCAACTTGATTGTATTTGCACTTTCCATCATTTTCGCAACTTGGTCTTTACGTGTGGTGACTAAAATTCTACTCCTTTGGGAACCACAATTTTTGAGTGCATCTCTGAATGGCTTCCACATTACAGAGTCTTCAGTCCACACATCATCAAAGACAACAAAAAACTTCTTTTCCCCAACTTTATCACAAATTCTATCCAATAGACTTTGCAATGCAGTCAAGTTGGAGGATCGCCGTTCAATAGATTCAACGATTTCTTTGGCAACCTTGCATTGATCGAAAGGATTTGAAACACAAACCCACACTTTTATCTCAAAATGGGCTTGCACCTCCTGATCATTGTAGGCTAATTGGGCAAGAGTAGTTTTTCCAATACCGCCCTTGCCCACCAAAGAGATTACATGGGGGTGTTTATCTTTTTCAGTACCCTTGCCCAATAGGGCGCTCACTAGATCATTCTTAACCTTATCACGACCAAGAATTTCAGACACATCAACATAAGAAGTAGTTTTTGGTCTCTCAACTACTTCTTCAATGGGGCTACTCAATTCAAACCCGTACATCTCCCTCTCTTTGTAAATCTCATCTAATTTTTCGTTAAGTTCTTGTATCTTATGAGCAATATCACGATGCAGTAAAAGATTAGGAACTGAGAAATTGAAGTTGGAGATGAGGGGCCATACCTTCCTCTTCTTAGCAGTACTAGTTTCAGCTGTTTCTTTTTCTTCGAATTCTTTTTGTTGTTTCTCAATCTCTGCTTTGATCATGACAGTGTTCCACTCATCCAACACGTCGTCGATCTCGTACGATACGCCTTCGAGCTTATCTAACCAAAGCTTCACAGCTTCCTCCTTCAGCTGCCTCTTCTCAGCATCATTGAGCACTGCCTGAATGGTATGGAATTTGGTTTCAAGCTTTTGGACTTCTTCCTTAACAGTTACAGTCAACTTGAACTCTGAAGAAATGAAAGAACCAAGCCGCTCCACGATAGCAGAAAGTAGAGCACCAGCCATACTTTGGAAATGGAAATTCGCTGGATTACACAAGAGATTGAAAGAGCAGATGGTAACTCAGAATGCTTGATGGTTCAGGAGAAACGAAATAGTCTAGCTGCTCGAAGTATAAAATGAAGTTAAGGGCCCACATACTGATAAGTCTAATAGCAGAGCCACGTACTGATAAATTTAACTTTTAATCTCATATTAACCTTTTATTTTCACCATTAACAAATAAACTACTGGAAAATAAGTACACAAACATTGGGAGATCATTTTACTTTTCATATTTTGGGATGTTACGAATTTCCTTAAATCCTTCCATTACTAATAAGTAATAAGGGATAGATGCCAAATAAAAGTGGCTTAAAATGTCCATTAAAAAATAAAAAAGTGGCTTAAAATGCTTTTTTTTTTTTTGTTTAAAATGTAATTAGAATAAGTGTTTGTTTGGTTAGAGCTTATAAAGTCAGTTATTTATTTATTTATAAAATATAAGTATATTATAATATATTTTCAGTAAAAAACTAAATAGGTTTTTCCAAATAAAAACTAATAAAGCTTTGCCTCTTACTTGATAAGGATTAGAGACGTTAGCCCATATCCAGGTATATAGGAAAATGCATATGGATGTAAATTGTAAATTGAAGATTTGATCAATAAAATCTTGATGAATAACTTGTAACTTATATACTGGTAGTATAAGATCAGTTAGGTGTTCCAAACATCTCTTGCGCAAACCATAGTTAACATAACATAAAGAAATTGTTAAATCTCACATGAATTTTCAGATATATATCAAGAGATTGAAAGAGTATACGGTAACTGGTTGATGAAAGGAGAAACTAACTTCTGCCCTTTCACGTTCCTATGACCTTTTGTAATATAAACTAGAATAAATAATTATTTTGTAATCATAATATAATGTATAATTTTTCTCTAAAATTCGTTAAAGATAATTTGTTCACCCTAAAAATTAATCAATTTCTATTCAGTCCAATTAGGTTTATGCCAGTCCCATTCAATCCAATTAGGTCTATTTCGGTCTCATTTGGTCTACTCGGTCAATTGTGGTTCTCTTCAATCCATTTTGGAATAATTGGGCCTTAAATTGATTTTTTTTTTGGTAGGTTGTCTTTTCAAGTTTAGCTCAAAAATACATTTTTAAAAAAATTTGGGTTAAAAAAAATGAAATTTTCTTATATTTGGGCTAAAATTTTTAGTTTTGAGTTAAAAAATACAAATAAAATAGACATTAGAAATTAGAAATATGAGCCCTAAAAGTGCAATAAAAATTAAATATTCAAAAGTTCTATCCGGTCCACTTCCATCCTATTTGGTCCATTATGTTCTCTTCAATCCACTTTGGTTCGATTCGGTCTACATTGGTCTTATTCGGTCCATTCTGTCCACTTCGGTCCTATTTTGTCGACATTGGTCCTATTCAGTTCAATTCGGTCTTATTTTGTCAAACCCTAGCCACGTTTTTAGGTTGCTCATATTGCTGTTTGTGTGAATCTCTTGTGAGATCTGTGAAGAGCTTTCCTTTACACAAGCTGAGGGTTATCAAGATTCAAGATTCGTTCAAGAACTTGATGATCATTCAGTTGCTGTCATAAGAGCTTAAAGATACACAAGCGGGAGTGCTTGTACTTGCTGGAGAATCCAAGAAAGAAGGAGTCTGTGATCTCGGAGCTTGCACATGGTCGTGTTAGTAAGTTTCTACTGGTGGGTAGCAATAAGATGTTAGTGGTCTAAGTCTTATTGTAAAACTTCAATTCTTTCTATAGTGGATTCAAGTTACCTTGAGGATAGCTAGATTAAATCCTCCCCAGGTTTTTACCGGTGTGGTTTCCCGGGTGATCATATCTTTGTGTTATTTATTTTTCCGCTGCTATATACTTGATATGATTGTTTGATTGTGATAACCTAGATTTGCATAATTTGACTAAGTTAATCACTTGACTAATTAATTAGGTTAAACAATCTAGGTTTACAGGGGTCTAAAAAACATACAATATTATTTAAATAATTGATAGTACTCTCAACCCAAACTTGCATTTTCCCATTCTTAAGTAGGTACACTGAATTGGGTAGAAGTGATTTGAAATAGACCAAGTGGTTTGAAGTGGACCGAATAAAACAAATTGGATTGAATGGACTAAATTGAACTAAATAGACGGAAGTGGAATGAATTGGACCTAATGCACTTAATTGCACTGAATTGGATGGAATGGACCAAAGTGGACCGAATGGGACCGAAGTAGACCGAATGAACCGAAATATACCGAAGTGAACCAAATTAGAATGAATTGAGCGAAGTAGACTGAATGAACCTAATTGAACTGAAATGGACAGAAGTAGACCAAATTAGACCTAGGTAGACCAAATTGGACTGAGGTAAACTAAAGTAGACCGAACTGGACCGAATAGATAAGTGGACTGAAATAGATTGAACGCCGATCTGTAATTAGCATAGCCAGGATTGTGTTATGATATAAACTCAAATTCTTACTTTCAAAATAATCAAGTATTAACTCAAACAAATAGATTTTAAACGAAGTAAAAGAAAAAAGGAGACCCTTTTAATCTTCGAGAGAAGAAATCAGAGGCAGAAGCAAGAGCATTTTATAATGCTAGTTAAACTCTGCAAATTTTATTGTTCTTTGCTTAGGTCTTGTCCTGGTTCTAGTGAATATTGTTTGATAGTGTTCAGGTCTAACTCTTACGAGATTCAATAAGATTTCAGGAACCCAAAACACAAGATGGAAACTAGAAAGTGTAAACAAACATTGCATAACTATTATTAATAATGAAGGCTTGTTATGCAATTGGGTGATTTGATGGTTGAACTCAACGTGATAAAAAAAGTCTTACAAATAAAACCATCTATTAGAGCATTCGCATCAGATGTGGCAAAAATTATGCCATTTTGCCACACTAAAAGTCTACTTTATTATTTTACCACATCATTTTACAGCATCTCATTTATCAGATGTTTTATCATTCAATTTTATACATTAAAATAATATTTACTACACATTAAAATAATATATTAAATTCCTCCTCCATCATCATCATCATCATCAACCACCACCGCAACAACAACAACAACAACAACAACCAGAAAAATTATTGCGGCCACAATCACCAGAAAAACCATAAAAATTGTTGCGGCCACAATCTCTAGAGAAAAAAAAAAAAAAACACCAGAACCACCAAAATTAACCCACAACTGCCGCCGAATCCACCACCAAATCAGAAAAACAAAGACAAAAACAGATCAGAACAGAGATCAGCACCACCATCAATTCGCCATCACCAATTCGCCCACCACCGATTTGCCCATCGCTAGCCGACCCACCCACCACCACTGATTCGCCCATCACCATCTCAACCCACCCACTGCCATAACCCACAACCTAAACCCACCCACCATTGATTTGCCCATCTCAACCCACCCACCGCCATAACCCACAACTCGAACCCACCCACCACCGATTTGTCCATCCGAACCCACCCATCAAACCACAGCCAAAATAAGTGAACGAAAAAAAAAAAAGAACCCAAAGCGAAATAGAGAAGACAAATGGTCGGCGGCGTCGAGTGGTGGTCTTTGTTGATCGGCGTGCTGTGGAAGACGAAGAGAGAAGATAGAGATGAGAGAGAAGACAGAGATGAGAAAACGGAGAGAGAGTGATATCTGTGATGAGGAGAGAGAAAACAGGAATAAAATAATAATATATGTAGGGTCAATTTTCGTAGCCCAAGCCCAAAAAGGTTTGGATTGTGAGCCCAATGAACCCAAGACAATAAATTTGTAGAGAGTGAGTGAAAGAGCTAGGCTAGTAATGAATTAACAGTACTGGGCTGCAGTGTTTGTGAATAAATTAGCATTCATTCGTGCTCGGACAAATGAAAACGTAAACGTCCGAAGAGGAATTTGTATTGAACGAACTTGGGTTACAATTGTAGGAGCTACAGTAATGGAGTTCTCTCCTTTCTTCCTTTCTTTTTTCGATCCCCCTTTATCAGAGGCCTCTCCCTCTTATATAGTACCCTTTCCCTTCATCTTCACCGTCCACTTGTTCATCATCTAGGCGCCCACTTGAGTGCATGTCCTATCATGCATCATTTTTAGCCTTGTGTGAGTGGCGGTAGCTGAGATTGCACTGTTCAGGGGTCTTCTCCACATTAATGCGGCCAGGAAAGTAGGTGCAGTGCATTTAATGTGGTGGTTGAAGTTTGTCTTCTAGATATTTCTCCGTTCCTGCTATCTTCATGCGTACCTGAGGTTCATCCCTATCGTTACACCTGGCAGGAGGGTCATTTGAGCTTCCCAGACACCTGCCGGACCAAGCTTCTTCGGATCCGAGGATAATGGCCTCCTCGGACAATTGAATGTCTCCTCGGATCATGACCATGCTCCTCTCCAGACATGCTTCTTTTACCTGGGCTTCTTCTCGAGTATTTTCATCTCTTTGGACAAACAGTAGTCTTCAAATAGGGCCTTGGGCCCAATGTGTTGAGTTGGGCTTTTCACCCCCCACAATATATATTATGCCATATTTGTTCGTACCGTGCCAAAATTGTGATAATACTGTAGCATGTTGCAAAAATTTGGCACATTTAACACATCTGATAAATGGACATTTTTGGTGTTTGGTGTGCCAAATGTGCCAAATATTTGGCATTTGGCACATTTAGCACATCTGATGCAGATGCTCTAAGATACTATTCTCTAAAATAGAACTCTTTCCTAAGAGCATTAGCATTGGAAAATTCTAATGCTATTCTATTTTACAATTCTAAAAAGCCACTTTATCATTATACCATACCATTTTACAATACCTCCACATCCCAAACTTCTATTTTCCTCTTTTACTCATTAAAATAATATATTTACATAATAAAATAATATATCTCAAAATTATATCTTCTCTCCCATCTCTCTCCTCTCTCTCATTTTCAGCTTTCTTCCAAATAAAATATTATTATTTTTTTACAATACTTGCTACAGTGCAATTCTATGTTTAGAATTGCACTGTAGCAGTATTGCAAAAAAATTTGCAATACTACTGTTTAGCATTCCCCAATGCAGATGATTTTGAGGCTTAAAATTTCAAATTTTTCTTAAATTTGACATTAACATTCTCTAATACTAATGCTCTAATATCTCCATGCTAAATCTAGAAATATTCCATTAGTCAATACACGTGAAATCTTGTTGGGCTATATTTTATACTTATTTCCTCATATTGGCAAGCGCCCCGCCCCCCCCTATTATCCACTTGTGATAATATTTTATACTTATTTCCCCACGTGAAATCTTGTTGAGTTGCATTCCAACCTTCTGAATCTTCCCACCAAGCTTTTTGGGTCCCCACCCCCCATGTATCCCAAGTGGATAATATTTTATACTTAAAAAAAAAAAAGTAGATCCTTCTTTGTATTACCCTCCGGCTGCTACTTGGAGGAACTAACTAGCCAACCATATTGGACTATAAAATATTGGCAAAATTAATATATTATTTCCTTTAAAAAAAAATTTAATATATTATTTCGGAATGAGTTAGGATTGTCACAAAGGAGGAAGAGATGTCAAAACAATAATGCATCTTTTCATAAAATACTGCAACCTTGAAATGTCTCTCTCACATACATATATGAAAATATTCACAAATGAATTAGAAAATTTATTGTTTTAATTAATTTTTTTTAAACTAGAGAAAATTTATGTAATTTGCACCTACAAGCTTTCATTATTCACCAACTGAGGAAGAAAATCATTTAGCGAAAAGGGTCAAATATATGTGGTCAATAATGTCTTTTTTTTTTTTTTTTGGCTGGAAAAAATATCATCAAAAATTGAAGATAAATGCATTTAGAGGAATAATAATACTAAATTACTAACACCTCTCATTTTCAAATCTTCTTATGGTTGATGGAAACTTCATCCCACATTGATAAGATAGTACCATTGTCATCATTGTGAGCAACACTCTAGAAATTATTAGCTCTGGATCTAAAATTTTCATTAATGGTCTCAAGAATTAAAAAAGGGAAAAAAATAAATTTCCTCAAGGCCTTTTCCATATTAATGGTACATACTAATATATACTGAATTATATCATCATATTGATTTAAAAAAAAAAAAAAAAGTCGAAGAGACTGCATAAAGAGAACTTGGCCCCTTTCCCCCATCAACGAAGGCCATAATTGAGCTTAAATATTTACTCAGTGGTTGGACAAGACTAAGCATGTAACGAGTCAACAAATCAATATTGTATTAAAAAAAAAATCAATATTAAATGTTTGCTGGAATTTGAATACAATCAGCCATCATAATGAACGGTTTGCAGAAAATATTCAAGAAAAAAAAAAAAGGGTATCCAGAAACTAGGAGTCTTTTGGCTAAATATTGCTAAAATTAAAACATATTTGCGTTATAGGTACCGTTTGAAGTTATTTGTGGGAATGAGGAGAGAGATTGAATTTCGGCAATAGTGTTGCCGAAATTCAACAAAAAGTAGGAGAGAGAATGAGAAAAAGGAGGAAAGAGAAAAGCCTAATGTCAGGAACAGTAAATCTTGAATTTCGGCAACAGTGTTGCCGAAATTCATTTGCCCAAATTTCCTATGCTGCCCGGATGTATGAGAAGTGCAATAATGAGTGGGTGCCAAAAAAAAAAAAAAAAGTAATTGTGGCAATGGTATTGCCGAAAATGGTAGGGGAAAAAAAAAGTGAATGCGGAAGAATTAAAGAAAAATATATAAAGTGTTACGTACACAATATTTTTACAATATTTTCACAACAAATTACAGGTAACTGGTTATTATTAATTCAAATTTAAATTTAACATTGAGATTACTATTTTAATCCAACAATAACAATAAGTAACAACCTGACACTTAGAATTTGTTGTAAAAATATTGTAAAAATTGTGTGCACTTCATTTCTAAAAAAACAAAAAAAAAAAAAATCCCACAATTTCGGCAATACCATTACCGAAATTGTGGGAATTTTTTTTTTTTTTTCCAATTGTGTCAATGGTATTTTGGCAATACCATTGCCACAATTGGGAATTTTTTTTTTTTTTTTTTGTTTTTTTAGAAATGAACTGCACACAATTTTTACAATATTTTTACAACAAATTCTAAGTGTCAGGTTGTTACTTATTGTTATTGTTGGATTAAAATAGTAATCTCAATGTTAAATTTAAATTTGAATTAATAATAACCAGTTACCTGTGATTTGTTGTGAAAATATTGTAAAAATATTGTGTACATAACACTTTATATATTTTTCTTTAATTCTTCCGCATTCACTTTTTTTTTCCCCCTACCATTTTCGGCAATACCATTGCCACAATTACTTTTTTTTTTTTTGGGCACCTACTCATTAGTGCACTTCTCACACATCCGGGCAGCACAGGAAATTTGGGCAGATGAATTTCGGCAACACTGTTGCCGAAATTCATGATTTACTGTTCCTGACATTAGGCTTTTCTCTTTCCTCATTTTCCTCATTATCTCTCCTACTTTTTGTTGAATTTCAGCAACACTGTTGCCGAAATTCAATTTCTCTCCTCATTTCCACAAATAACTTCAAACAGGACCTATAACGCAAATATATTTTAATTTTAGCAATATTTAGCCAAAAGACTCCAGAAACTAGAGCTTTTTTTAATTTTTTTTTTTAAATCACGTATAGAAAATCTTCATTTAGAAGTTGGTCCATATGCATTGTCTTTTGCCTTGTTTTATTTATTTATTGTTTATATTTTCTTGGCAATACATCATAAAAGGTCTTGGTGTGCGCAACTAGTGGGCAGGCAAACAAGTAGAAAGATTATTTCAACAAGTGGGCATTTCAGATTTCGTTCTTCAATTATATATGATGAAGAATATTTAAGAAGTAGAAAGATCTCAATCGTGCAATACCTCTTGCATTTCCTTATGGATATCTCAATCTTCTTCCTTCTTTTATGTCTGCTACAAACTCTTTCTCTATCTTCATCTAATACATTAGACACTCTTAGAGGCACATCTCTATCGGCTGAGAAACCAAGTGACAAATTGATTTCAGAAAATGGTGAATTCTCTGCGGGGTTTTTCCCTGTTGGGGATAATGCTTTTTGCTTTGCCATATGGTTGAACAAGTCTTCAACTCCCACAGTTGTTTGGATGGCAAACCGAGATGAACCTGTTAATGGAAGAGGTTCAGTGCTTTCTATTTTGGCAGACGGCCAGCTTATACTAACCAATTCACTTGGTATCACCATTTGGACAACTAAAGCAGCAGACTTGACCTCATTAGAGGTCACCAATTTGCAACTACAGCTCCAAAACACAGGCAATCTCGTTCTTCATAATTCCAAAGGTCTTGTCATCTGGCAAAGCTTTGATTCACCATCAGATACGCTTCTCCCTCAACAAGAACTCACCATGATGTCAAGCCTTATCTCAAGAAAAAGCCAAGGTGACTATTCATCTGGCAACTATAAGCTCTTTTTTGACAATGATAATGTGCTCCACCTGCTTTTCCAAGGTCCAACAATGTCCAGTCTCTACTGGCCAGATCCATGGCTTGAAAACCCTGGACAAGCTGGAAGGTCTATGTACAATACTAGTAGACGTGCACTACTACACGACTCGGGTTATTTTGAGTCATCTGATCATTTTCAAATCAATGCAACAGATTTTGGTGTGGTAACTCACAGACGATTAACACTTGACCCTGATGGCAACCCGCGATTATACAGCCTGCAAAAGATGAATGGGAGTTGGGAATGGGTTGTAACATGGCAAGCCTTCTCTGACCCATGCAGGATTCATGGCATATGTGGACCTAACAGTCTTTGCAGTTATGATCATGTTTCTGGCAGGAGATGCTCTTGCTTGCAGGGCTTCAAGATTAAAGATCAGACTGATTGGTCTTATGGGTGCGAACCAGAATTCAGCATCCTCTGCAACCATACAGATGAGTCTAGCTTTGTCCAACTTGCTCATGCTGAATTCTATGGCTCAGATATCTTCTTCCATCGGAATGTTACCTTTCAATTTTGTCAAGAACAGTGCCTGAATAGGTGTGATTGCAATGGCTTCCAATATAAATACGATGAGGGTAGTGGTTACTATAATTGTTACCCCAAGTATCTACTAATGAGCGGACACCAATCACCAAATTTTGTTGGAGATTTTTATTTAAGACTACCAAAAGCTGGTCTTTTTTATAGCAAGATTCCTGATGAAGAATTCAAGTTACAATGTTTGGCCAACCTATCCAAGCAAATCATAAGAACGTATGAAAACAAGACCGTAAAGCTTTTGCTTTGGTTTGCCACTGCAGTGGGAGGTATGGAGGTGACTTGTGTTTTGCTGGTCTGGTTATTCTTGTTAAGAACCAGTAAACATCCTAACCCAGATCCTGCTTCACAAGGATATCTCCTCACAACTAAATTTAAGCGATTCACCTTTGATGAGCTAAGAAAGGCAACGAGGGGATTCAAAGAAGTGATTGGGCGAGGAGCAGGAGGGACAGTATACAAAGGTGTACTGCCAGATCAGCGGGTTGCAGCAATCAAGCGACTCGATGAAGCTAACCAAGGAGAAGCAGAATTTCTAGCTGAAGTAAGCACCATTGGCATGTTGAACCACATGTACTTAATAGAGATGTGGGGATATTGTGCAGAGGGAAAGCATAAGCTTCTGGTGTATGAGTACATGGAACATGGATCTTTAGCTGAAAATATTAGTTCCAATGCACTTGATTGGAAGAAGAGGTTTGAAATAGCAGTGGGCACTGCAAAAGGCCTAGCTTATCTACATGAAGAGTGCTTGGAATGGGTTTTACATTGTGATGTAAAGCCTCAAAATATATTGCTAGATTCCAACTTTCAACCAAAAGTAGCGGATTTTGGCTTGTCTAAACTAGTAAGTAGAAGCATGAGTGATCATTCAAGCTTCTCAAGGATGAGGGGAACTAGAGGTTACATGGCTCCTGAGTGGGTTTACAATCTTCCCATTACTTCTAAAGTGGATGTTTACAGCTATGGAATTGTGCTGTTGGAAATGGTGACTGGAAAGAGCCCAGGTGGCATGCATACCTCTGACAGTGGAGAGACAAGAGAGCATAAGAGGTTGGTCACTTTGGTAAAAGAGTATATTAACATTGGAATTGCAACAAGGAAGTCATGGATTGAAGAAATTATAGATCCCATGATGTTTGGCAAATATGACAAGGTTAAGATGGAACTTTTGGTCAAAGTTGCCTTGCAATGTGTGGCAGAAGACAGGGATGAGAGACCCAGTATGAATCAGGTAGTAGAGATGCTTATAGGCCATGAGGATTAATATTTGTTGAAATAATTTAGAAGTTTTGTTTAATTTGAGTCGTAAAAAGATTTCATTATGCATTCATATTTCTTTTTTGTGGAAGAATAGAAATTTCTGAATTGTAACAAAGGAATTTATGGATTCATCTTCTCTCCGCTACATAGACTTTTCTTTGATTTTTTCCAACATGTAAAACTTGATAAAGAGTAATGCTACCGTCATAAACTATTTTACAATATTTTTACAAAATATTGATTTGGCAAACTTCTTATTGATTTTCATTAAGGCTCACAATTAATATAATTTTTTTATTTACCAATAATCATTCACTATATATCAGTAGTTTGTAAAAATTTCTATAAAATAATTTGTATTTCTAGTATTATTCTTTGATAATTACATGAAAGAGAATGCAGAAAATGTTGGACACTTTTGGCCGATTGGTTAATTTAACATGCTTTACAAGGTTGTTACTAAGCTGTTGGCCAGATATATGAAGCCTTTCCCATATGAACTCATTAATCCACTTTAGGCGAGCTTCATCTTCGGCAGGAGAACAATAGATAACATTGTATATTCCAAAAGGCTGTTATGAAATTCAAGGGAAGCAAGCCCAATTGTCGATCAAGATTGGTTTTGTGAAATTTTATGACATGCTATAATGGAGTTTCATTCCTTGGAGTCTAGAAATTGGTTTTGAGAAAACCTTCCTCTTACTAGTGATAGGAATATAAAGGAGCACACATCCTAATTTCGTGTTTCTTCCTTGTAAAGCCTTGGACCAGAGGGAGCTGGTGGTGTGATTAGGGTTATGACAGTAAGGAATAAAAGGCTTTTCGAGGAATGTTAAGATTGTTTTGGGAGAACCATGACTTGAGTGGGTCAAAGTGAATTTCAAAATAGTCACTCGATGAAAATTTCCCTTTATCGGGTTTTACATTTGCATTAGTCACTTATTATTTTATGAAAAAACCAAGTAAATGTATTATAACAAATACATATTTATCTATCTATATTATACATTTAAAAGCTGAAACTTAGTATTTATTGTTACTGTGGGGCCCGTGGGCCTGGAAGCCTCGGCCCACCTTTAGGCTGGCCCAAGGCCCATGCCGAGGAGGGACGATTGTCCCAGGCTGCTGTCTAGGGATTTTTAGCCCTTTCTGGACCCATGCCGAGGACACCCCCCTTCCTCGGCATACCTAGTCTAATTCCAGGTGGTGGACAAGCCCAGAACAGGCGGTCACATCCACACTTAATGCATTCGTTTGGCTCCCCTGGCCGCATTAATGTGGATAAGACTACTGAACAGCACAACCTTGGGAGCTGCAACCCACAGTAGGAGTGGGAACACGGCTTATGGGACAGGTTCTTAAGCAGTGGTCTGGATGGTCGACAGTTGTAAGGCCAGGATCAACCGAAGGAGATATATAATGCAAGGTGCCCCTCTTGAGAAAGGGGGGTCTCCTCGGACAAGGGCCGAGGAGCAGCCCCAAGTCAAGAAGAACTGGGTTAATACCCCTCAAAAGGAAAAAGCCTCCGGGGAACCGGTGGTAAGCCTGTTAGCGCCTAACCCTTCGTCCCACTCTCTAAGAAACGTATTGTTGGGGATCCTTCACAAATGGAGCCCCTACAATTGGCGCCGTCTGTGGAGAGGGTTAGTGCGCTGGCCGGCGCAACCGGCGATCGTTCTAAGCGGTCACTTCGCAGAAAGTAAAAAAAGATAGTCGCAGCAAAATAGAAGATTCAACAGCAAAAAAAAAAAAAGGAGTTTGATATTATTTCATGAAAAGAAAATTACAAAATACAATCAGAGGCTCAGGCAGGCTTGTTTTACAAGCTTTTCTACAAGCTAATCCTACAATCAGAGGCCCAGGCAGACCGATTCTAGAACTAGCTAGGGGAGGGGGAAGTGTCAACCCGTGCTCTTATTGGCATCAAGAGAATGGGAGAACTTGACAATAAGAGGGCGGGAGGGGGCTGAGGCTGGCTCGCTTCAAGGCGGAAGCTTGAACAAAGCGAGGAGCAGACGCAGGGGCACCGGGACGCCCTCCCCCGTGATGTTTCCTTGATTCTCTCCAATCCTCACGAGCGCTGGCCGTTGGAGACGGCAACACTCGGGCACCAGCCATGACATGAGTTCGCGTGTCTCCTCCGTCGGAAGTGCGCTCCGGGGAGAGACGTTAGGTACTTCGGCGACATCCCTCCTGGCCACCGCGTACGGCACTGCCAGTGTTACGCCTAGACTCTGCCGCGCCGGAAGCCCAGTGGGGGCTGCGGCCACGGCGGCCCTTGACCCCATATCTCCCAACTCTGGTCACAATCCTGGCGGTGCTGTTAAAGGGGCTCGGGGAGGTGATAGGACGTATTACTGGTTGTGGTGGAAGGTCCATGGAATGAGGAGAAACGTTTCCCCCAGAAAGCCTTATATAGAGGGCAAAAACTGGTGGGAATTAATCCACACAGAATTCGAAGGGAGGATTGTCAACAGAATTAATTCTTACCAAATTCCAAGGGGATTGTAAACCGCCGGATTTGTGTTAATTCACGAGGACATTAATGAAGACGCGTCTCGCGCACTGAAATGTCAAGCGCGGGGCACGAACGGCCAAGAGACGCCTCGTAAACAAAAAAGATGGGGGACACGAGCTGGAGGCGAGGTTAACGTCACGTGTGAGGTCATAGTCCAGCCTAAGGAGGAACCGCTCCCATCTAACGGTCCGAGGACATCATTATACCAAAAGCAAGACTCTCGGAGCCGAGGACGAACTCCTACTTAAAGAGTGTTAGACAGAACCAAGGCCTTGCATGGTCCTCGGACTCAAGCCTATGGGGAAACTAACCACGCAATCATACCTGGGCACTAGACAGAACCAAGGTATTGCATGGTCCAAAGACCCAAACCTATAGGGAAACTAGATACTTACAGAAGAACAGAGTGTTAGACAAAACCAATGCCTTGCATGGTCCTCGGACTCAAGCCTATGGGGAAACTAACCACGCAATCATACCTGAGTGTTAGACAGAACCAAGGTATTGCATAGTCCAAAGACCCAAACCTATGGAGAAACTAGATACTTACAGAAGAAAAGAGTGTTAGACAGAACCAAGGCCTTGCATGGTCCTCGGACTCAAGCCTATGGGGAAACTAACCACGCAATCATACTTGGGTACTAGACAGAACCAAGGTATTGCACGGTCCAAAGACCCAAACCTGTGGGGAAACTAGATACTTACAGAAGAAAAGAGTGTTAGACAGAACCAAGGCCTTCCATGGTCCTCGGACTCAAGCCTATGGGGAAACTAACCACGCAATCATACCTGGGTACTAGACAGAACCAAGGTATTGCATGGTCCAAAGACCCAAACCTATGGGGAAACTAGATACTTACAGAAGAAAAGAGTGTTAGACAGAACCAAGGCCTTGCATGGTCCTCGGACTCAAGCCTATGGGGAAACTAACCACGCAATCATACCTGGGTACTAGACAGAACCAAGGTATTGCATGGTCCAAAGACCCAAACCTATGGGGAAACTAGATACTTACAGAAGAAAAGAGTGTTAGACAGAACCAAGGCCTTGCATGGTCCTCGGACTCAAGCCTATGGGGAAACTAACCACGCAATCATACCTGGGTACTAGACAGAACCAAGGTATTGCATGGTCCAAAGACCCAAACCTGTGGGGAAACTAGCTACTTACAGAAGAAAAGAGTGTTAGACAGAACCAAGGCCTTGCATGGTCCTCGGACTCAAGCCTATGGGGAAACTAACCACGCTATCATACCTGGGTACTAGACAGAACCAAGATATTGCATGGTCCAAAGACCCAAATCTATGGGGAAACTAGCTACTTACAGAAGAAAATAGTGTTAGACAGAACCAAGGCCTTGCATGGTCCTCGGACTCAAGCCTATGGGGAAACTAACCACGCAATCATACCTGGGTACTAGACAGAACCAAGGTATTGCATGGTCCAAAGACCCAAACCTGTGGGGAAACTAGCTACTTACAGAAGAAAAGAGTGTTAGACAGAACTAAGGCCCTGCATGGTCCTCGGACTCAAGCCTATGGGGAAACAAACCACACAATCACACCTGGGTACTAGACAGAACCAAGGTATTGCATGGTCCAAAGACCCAAACCTGTGGGGAAACTAGCTACTTACAGAAGAAAAGAGCGTTAGACAGAACCAAGGCCTTGCATGGTCCTCGGACTCAAGCCTATGGGGAAACTAACCACACAATCATACCTGGGTACTAGACAGAACCAAGGTATTGCATGGTCCAAAGACCCAAACCTGTGGGGAAACTAGCTACTTACAGAAGAAAAGAGTGTTAGACAGAACCAAGGCCTTGCATGGTCCTCGGACTCAAGCCTATGGGGAAACTAACCACGCAATCATACCTGGGTACTAGACAGAACCAAGGTATTGCATGGTCCAAAGACCCAAACCTATGGGGAAACTAGATACTTACAGAAGAAAAGAGTGTTAGACAGAACCAAGGCCTTGCATGGTCCTCGGACTCAAGCCTATGGGGAAACTAACCACGCAATCGTACTTGGGTACTAGACAGAACCAAGGTATTGCATGGTCCAAAGACCCAAACCTCTGGGAAACTAGATACTTACAGAAGAAAAGAGTGTTAGACAGAACCAAGGCCTTGCATGGTCATCGGACTCAAGCCTATGGGGAAACTAACCACGCAATCATACCTGGGTACTAGACAGAACCAAGGTATTGCATGGTCCAAAGACCCAAACCTATAGGGAAACTAGATACTTATAGAAGAAAAGAGTGTTAGACAGAACCAAGGCCTTCCATGGTCCTCGGACTCAAGCCTATAGGGAAACTAACCACGCAATCATACCTGGGTACTAGACAGAACCAAGGTATTGCATGGTCCAAAGACCCAAACCTTTGGGGAAACTAGATACTTACAGAAGAAAAGAGTGTTAGACAGAACCAAGGCCTTGCATGGTCCTCGGACTCAAGCCTATGGGGAAACTAACCACGCAATCATACCTGGGTACTAGACAGAACCAAGGTATTGCATGGTCCAAAGACCCAAACCTATGGGGAAACTAGATACTTACAGAAGAAAAGAGTGTTAGACAGAACCAAGGCCTTGCATGGTCCTCGGACTCAAGCCTATGGGGAAACTAACCACGCAATCATACCTGGGTACTAGACAGAACCAAGGTATTGCATGGTCCAAAGACCCAAACCTATGGGGAAACTAGATACTTACAGAAGAAAAGAGTGTTAGACAGAACCAAGGCCTTGCATGGTCCTCGGACTCAAGCCTATGGGGAAACTAACCACGCAATCATACCTGGGTACTAGACAGAACCAAGGTATTGCATGGTCCAAAGACCCAAACCTATGGGGAAACTAGATACTTACAGAAGAAAAGAGTGTTAGACAGAACCAAGGCCTTGCATGGTCCTCGGACTCAAGCCTATGGGGAAACTAACCACGCAATCATACCTGGGTACTAGACAGAACCAAGGTATTGCATGGTCCAAAGACCCAAACCTATGGGGAAACTATATATTTATAGAAGAAAAGAGTGTTAGACAGAACCAAGGCCTTGCATGGTCCTCGGACTCAAGCCTATGGGGAAACTAACCACGCAATCATGCCTGGGTACTAGACAGAACCAAGGTATTGCATGGTCCAAAGACCCAAACCTATGGGGAAACTAGATACTTACAGAAGAAAGGAGTGTTAGACAGAACCAAGGCCTTGCATGGTCCTCGGACTCAAGCCTATGGGGAAACTAACCACGTAATCATACCTGGGTACTAGACAGAACCAAGGTATTGCATGGTCCAAAGACCCAAACCTATGGGGAAACTAGATACTTACAGAAGAAAGGAGTGTTAGACAGAACCAAGGCCTTGCATGGTCCTCGGACTCAAGCCTATGGGGAAACTAACCACGCAATCATGCCTGGGTACTAGACAGAACCAAGGTATTGCATGGTCCAAAGACCCAAACCTATGGGGAAACTAGATACTTACAGAAGAACAGAGTGTTAGACAGAACCAAGGCCTTGCATGGTCCTCGGACTCAAGCTTATGGGGAAACTAACCACGCAATCATACCTGGGTACTAGACAGAACCAAGGTATTGCATGGTCCAAAGACCCAAACCTATGGGGAAACTAGATACTTACAGAAGAACAGAGTGTTAGACAGAACCAAGGCCTTGCATGGTCCTCGGACTCAAGCCTATGGGGAAACTAACCACGCAATCATACCTGGGTACTAGACAGAACCAAGGTATTGCATGGTCCAAAGACCCAAATCTATGGGGAAACTAGATACTTACAGAAGAAAAAAGTGTTAGACAGAACCAAGGCCTTGCATGGTCCTCGGACTCAAGCCTATGGGGAAACTAACCACGCAATCATACCTGGGTACTAGACAGAACCAAGGTATTGCATGGTCCAAAGACCCAAACCTATGGGGAAACTAGATACTTACAGAAGAAAAGAGTGTTAGACAGAACCAAGGCCTTGCATGGTCCTCGGACTCAAGCCTATGGGGAAACTAACCACGCAATCATACCTGGGTACTAGACAGAACCAAGGTATTGCATGGTCCAAAGACCCAAACCTATGGGGAAACTAGATACTTACAGAAGAAAAGAGTGTTAGACAGAACCAAGGCCTTGCATGGTCATCGGACTCAAGCCTATGGGGAAACTAACCACGCCATCATACCTGGGTACTAGACAGAACCAAGGTATTGCATGGTCCAAAGACCCAAACCTATGGGGAAACTAGATACTTACAGAAGAAAAGAGTGTTAGACAGAACCAAGGCCTTGCATGGTCCTCGGACTCAAGCCTATGGGGAAACTAACCACGTAATCATACCTGGGTACTAGACAGAACCAAGGTATTGCATGGTCCAAAGACCCAAACCTATGGGGAAACTAGATACTTACAGAAGAAAAGAGTGTTAGACAGAACCAAGGCCTTGCATGGTCCTCGGACTCAAGCCTATGGGGAAACTAACCACGCAATCGTACTTGGGTACTAGACAGAACCAAGGTATTGCATGGTCCAAAGACCCAAACCTATGGGGAAACTAGATACTTACAGAAGAAAAGAGTGTTAGACAGAACCAAGGCCTTGCATGGTCCTCGGACTCAAGCCTATGGGGAAACTAACCACGCAATCATGCCTGGGTACTAGACAGAACCAAGGTATTGCATGGTCCAAAGACCCAAACCTATGGGGAAACTAGATACTTACAGAAGAAAAGAGTGTTAGACAGAACCAAGGCCTTGCATGGTCCTCGGACTCAAGCCTATGGGGAACCTAACCACGCAATCGTACCTGGGTACTAGACAGAACCAAGGTATTGCATGGTCCAAAGACCCAAACCTATGGGGAAACTAGATACTTACAGAAGAAAAGAGTGTTAGACAGAACCAAGGCCTTGCATGGTCCTCAGACTCAAGCCTATGGGGAAACTAACCACGCAATCGTACCTGGGTACTAGACAGAACCAAGGTATTGCATGGTCCAAAGACCCAAACCTATGGGGAAACTAGATACTTACAGAAGAAAAGAGTGTTAGACAGAACCAAGGCCTTGCATGGTCCTCGGACTCAAGCCTGTGGGGAAACTAACCACGCAATCATACCTGGGTACTAGACAGAACCAAGGTATTGCATGGTCCAAAGACCCAAACCTATGGGGAAACTAGATACTTACAGAAGAAAAGAGTGTTAGACAGAACCAAGGCCTTGCATGGTCCTCGGACTCAAGCCTATGGGGAAACTAACCACGCAATCATACCTGGGTACTAGACAGAACCAAGGTATTGCATGGTCCAAAGACCCAAACCTATGGGGAAACTAGATACTTACAGAAGAAAAGAGTGTTAGACAGAACCAAGGCCTTGCATGGTCCTCGGACTCAAGCCTATGGGGAAACTAACCACGCAATCATACCTGGGTACTAGACAGAACCAAGGTATTGCATGGTCCAAAGACCCAAACCTATGGGGAAACTAGATATTTAGAGAAGAAAAGAGTGTTAGACAGAACCAAGGCCTTGCATGGTCCTCGGACTCAAGCCTATGGGGAAACTAACCACGCAATCATACCTGGGTACTAGACAGAACCAAGGTATTGCATGGTCCAAAGACCCAAACCTATGGGGAAACTAGATACTTACAGAAGAAAAGAGTGTTAGACAGAACCAAGGCCTTGCATGGTCCTCGGACTCAAGCCTATGGGGAAACTAACCACGCAATCATACTTGGGTACTAGACAGAACCAAGGTATTGCATGGTCCAAAGACCCAAACCTATGGAGAAACTAGATACTTACAGAAGAAAAGAGCGTTAGACAGAACCAAGGCCTTGCATGGTCCTCGGATTCAAGCCTATGGGGAAACTAACCACTTTAAGAAAAATAAGTGTTAGACAGAACCAAGGTATTGCATGGTCCAAAGACCCAAACCTATGGGGAAACTAGATACTTACAGAGGAAAAGAGCGTTAGACAGAACCAAGGCCTTGCATGGTCCTCGGACTCAAGCCTATGGGGAAACTAACCACGCAATCATACCTGGGTACTAGACAGAACCAAGGTTTTGCATGGTCCAAAGACCCAAACCTATGGGGAAACTAGATACTTACAGAAGAAAAGAGCGTTAGACAGAACCAAGGCCTTGCATGGTCCTCGGACTCAAGCCTATGGGGAAACTAACCACGCAATCATACCTGGATACTAGACAGAACCAAGGTATTGCATGGTCCTCGGACTCAGTCCTATGGGGAAACTAACCACTTTAAGAAAACTAAGTGTTAGACAGAACCAGGGAACTGCATGGTCCTCAGACTCAGTCCTATGGGGAAACTAACCGCTTTAAGAAAACTAAATGTTAGACAGAACCAAGGCATTGCATGGTCCTCGGACTCGGTCCTACGGGGAAACTAACTATCTACCAAAGAATTAAAGCGCCAAACGGACTATTTGGGGAAGAACCAGCTAGCGGAAGGCCCTCTGGAATATGAGGGCCATGGATATCAAAACCCTCCCCCCCGTTCAAGGGAACGTGCAGCAGGATTTGAGGGGCTATTATGGGGCCCGTGGGCCTGGAAGCCTCGGCCCACCTTTAGGCTGGCCCAAGGCCCATGCCGAGGAGTGACGATTGTCCCAGGCTGTTGCCTAGGGATTTTTTAGCCCTTTCTGGACCCATGCCGAGGACACCCCCTTCCTCGGCATACCTAGTCTAATTCCAGGTGGGGGACAAGCCCAGAACAGGCGGTCACATCCACACTTAATGCATTTGTCTGGCTCCCCTGGCCGCATTAATGTGGATAAGACTACTGAACAGCGCAACCTTGGGGGCTGCAACCCACAGTAGGAGTGGGAACGCGGCTGATGGGACAGGTTCTTAAGCAGTGGTCTGGATGATCGACAGTTGGAAGGCTAGGATCAACCGAATGAGGTATATAATGCAAGGTGCCCCTCTTGAAGGAAGGGGTCTCCTCGGACAAGGGCCGAGGAGCAGCCTCAAGTCAAGAAGAACTGGGTTAATACCCCTCAAAAGGAGAAAGGCTCCGGAGGACCGGTGGTAAGCCTGTTAGCGCCTAACCCTTCATCCCACTCTCTAAGAAATGTATTGTTGGGGGATCCTTCCCAAATTGAGCCCCTACAGTTACTATACTCCTGTTAAGCCAAATCAGCAGCTATATCATCTACCAATTTTCAACATTTTTTTTAACTCTTTTTTTTTTCATATTAATTTCACAACTTATTGTTATACTTTTTCCAACTTTTTTCCTCCCTTTCACCTTTTCATCTTCCTATTGCTATCTACCTTAATATCACTTTTCCTCTATCCTTTTATCTTCCTCTATTTTTGGCTTTATATTATTCCCCTTCTCTTACTATAAATTTACAATTATCTTTCTCATTCTATATATAGTTTTCCTACAAACAAAATGTTATGTCTTATGTCTCTCTCTCTCTCTCTCTCTCAATTTTTTTTTTTTGTTTCATTTTCTTGCATCTCTAGATTCTCTACTTTAGGTTTATGAAATTTTGTATTATTTGGAACTCTAATTTGGGTTGATTTGATTAAGTTATGTTTTTAAGTTTTTTTCTTTTTTCTTCTCTCTGATTTCATAAATCGATGTTATCATATTGCATTATAAATATAGTATATAAGAATATAATGTTATTTCATTACATAACATAACCAAATTTGGATCATTTAGTATTTATTACTATATATATATATATATATATATTTTTTTTTTTTTTAAATTTTTTTTTACCTTTTTCTTCTCTTATTATTTTCAATAGATTTCTTATTATTCTCTTTTTGAAAATGTAATTATTCTCTCTCTCTCTCTCTCTCTTGATTTTTTTTATTCTTTCTGGCAATTCTACTTTATATTGATGAATCATTTGTGATTTTATAAACTCTAATTTGGGTTCATACGTTTTGGTGTTGTATTTTTTAGTTCCCCATTACAAGTAGTCTCTCTCTCTCTCTCTCTCGCTCTTTTAGGTTTGTTATATTTATTTATTTTTTTTGAGTTAATACTTGAATTATTTTGGAAGTAAGAATTTGAGTTTATATCTAAACACAATCTTGGCCATGTTAATTACAGATCGACATTCGGTTCAATTTAGTCTATTGGGGTTCACTTCATCCACTTCGATCCAGTTCAGTCTGCTTCTGTCCACTTCAGTCAATTTCAGTCTACTTCGATCCACTCCAATTCAATTAGGTCCATTCGACCTAATTTGGTCAATTTAGTCCAATTTGGTCTAGTTTGAATAATACTAAAGCTACATTGTTGATTTGAATAAGATACATCTTTATTTGAAAAAAAAAAAAAAAAAACTAAAGCCTTTTTGGGTGATCATTATGGTGTAGTTGGGTTTATCATTCTCCAATTTGTAGATTCGAGTGGTTGTTCAATCAAATCAATACATGATTGGCTTGAATTAGTCTATAAATAATTGGAACGACCATGTGAATGGTGATGGCAGTGCTTGACATGGCAAAACATCAGAGAGATGGAAGAAAATTTTCCTGGAGCTCAGACTCTTATACAATGAAAAGACTAAATGTTTCTGTTGAATTGTGTATCAAGTTGTACAGAGGAATGCCTTTGATATACGCATAGAAGTATACTATAGATGATGTCGCGGAAGCCTAAAGAAAGCACACACGATACTCTCTTGATGGAACATAAATTAAACTATTAGCCTCTGGTAGTAAACCTCGAATCTACGAGAGGTTTTCCCAAATGCACAGGGAGATAAACTGGAATCTAGTAGATAAAAAATTTGACAAAAGTCTGTATTTATTGATAATAGTCTAATTTACCTCTAATGGCTATAAAATATATAAATATTAAGAAAAATGTCTGAAACCCTAATTTGCACTAATTACGCGAGTAGGTGACAAAATACCAAAATTTACCTAAAGTGGCAAAATTGAGTTAAATGAAGAATTATAAACTATTGACCTTAAGGGTCATCCCAAAACAAAGGGACCTTATTTTGATTTTTGAGCAAAAAGTTATTAAAGAAACAAAAATTACTATAAACGGCAAAATTGTAGTTTTTGGGGCCTAAATGAAGGAATTCACCATTTTCAAAGGGTATCTCGTGGCAAAGTAACGACTATTGCTCAGAAGGCTGTTTCACTTCAGGTTGCCAAATTTCATGCGATTGTGAGTTCGAGGCCCATGATTTCTACCAGTGTCTTTTTGCTTTGCACGATAATTTCAGCCACACGTGAGAGTCCAAAAAAAATTCTAAATTATTTTTTCAACAACATTAATCCTCATTCTAAGAAGCATCTCTACTGCTTGGTTCATGTTGGGTCTCTCATCCTTGTCTTCTGTCACACATTGCAAAGCCACTTTGACTAGAAGTTACAACTTAGCTTGATCATATTTGCTGGCTATCATGGGATCTATAATTTCATCAATCCATGAACTCCTTGTAGGTGTTCCAATGTTAATATACTCTCTTATCAAAGTGACCAACCTTTTATGCTCCCTTGTCTCTCCACTGTCAGAGTATTGCATGCCAATTACTTTTAATCTTCATACACAATCACTTTTAAAAATTAATAGTTCAGTAGGTCTACGAGCACTGAAAGGCATTCGGTTAATCAAAACCTGCATCAAGTCAAGTGTAGGAATTCGTTTTATCTATAATTCCATATTGAAGTATGTAAATCTCTATACTCTTTCATTCTTGGGAAGAGGCCATAAGTCTTTTATCTTTGGGCCAAGGCTCTAAAGTCTTTCATTCTCGGGAGTGAGGCCCTAGGTCTTTCATTTTTGGGTCGGTGCCTGTGACATTTGTTAGATCTTTATTTTGGTTTCTATTTTAGATGGATGTCAAAAAGTGCCATCTTGAATGGTGACTCTTTTGAAGAAGTTTGTATACAACCTCCTTTAGGTCATGTGCATTCCTCAGATAAGGTCAGTAGAGTTTGCCATGACTCAAGTAGGCTATTTGGTTTGTCAAATTCAGCTTTGTAATTGCTGAACTTGGTTTTGTCCCTAGCTCTTATGATTCTACACTCTTCATCCGCAAAATGACTATCAATATACTCTTATATATTCTTCTTTTATGTTGATGATATAATTATGAGCTCTTCAGAAATTTCTCAATAAGAACTTTGTGATGAATGATTTGGGGACGTTGAACTATTTTCTTGGGCTTGAGGTCACTTCCACTCATGATGGGTATCATCTCTCTCTTAGGCTAAATATACATATAATCTTCTTTCCAAAGCCATCTTGACTAATTGCAAAGACTGTTTCTACCACTCTAGAGGTTAATGTGAAGCGCCTAGATGCGCTCTCTATTGCCAGTTGGTTTGGCAATTTTATCCATCTCACTATTACCAGGACCAACATTTCCTATTTGTTCACTTAGTCAACCAATTTTATCCATCTCACCGTTGTTCTCTCTTATTATCACCAAACCAGAGATCAAGAAAAATCAATCTAAAGAAGGCTCCATTGAAGATTGGAGATCAATTGTTGAAGTCATAGAACCATCGAATTTAGTTGCTATGAAGAGAATCTTCGAGGCGGTCCTCGAAATAACATACCAAGTTCATGAGAAAAATCCATTTTGTCACTATCTTACTATGCGCTTTTCTTTATTGCTTTATTACTTTATTTGGTGACTTGTTAAATCTGTGGTAGTAACCTAAAATCTATTGATAATCATAATCGTTAAATTGGGTTAATTTTTTTATTTGATGGAAAAAAATAAGACTTGTGTGGTCATTGTCTTTGCCTACTTAAACCCTATCATACACGGCGCCTTACCCAATATTGGTGATTGCCACTATTGTCCTTGATTGAAGGCTAATAAAAGGACCCATACAAAGATTACAATATTCAAACGTTCAAGAATTTTATTTTGTCTATTCCCTTCAAATCTACAAATAAAAAATTGTTTTCTCATTCATGGAAGAATTCTATAAAAATATATAAACATAATAAATTTGTTAGGAATACACGAGTTAGTGAAGTCTCATAGTGGATAAGAATGACAAAAAGAAGTGGTTAATATAATTCAGTTGAATTCAAACTCACAAACTTAAGTATTTTGAGTCAAGTAGTGTCCCTATACGTTATTTCCCCAACAAAGTTCGTTGGCATTTGGCCCTCTAATCTCAAATGAGAGTATTTTGAAGTTAGAAGCAGATCCCACCTGCTTAAATTCTAGCTGCTAGTAGAGAAAATTAGAGCTCGTTTGTTACCATTATTTAAACAACAGTTTTCAGTGTTTAAATAACATTACACATATTTTTACATACTTTTTTCATCCACACGTATTTTCACAAAATACAAACAACATTACTAAAACAATATTACCAAATTAGCCCTTAATTAGCAAATCACAATGCACTGTACTATTGACCAAAATTTTGAACTTACATTTTAGAGCAAGTTGCGTATGTAAGAAAACAAGAAGTTAGTTTGTCAAAAGTTGACTGACATTTTTGGTGACAGTTGTATACAATGGCTGTCTTACATTTTGCCCAAAGGAGGCCATTGTTCAAAAGAAAGATATATTTGACTAGACTTGGTCCTGATTAATTCTTCCAATAACAAAGTCTCCAAGATGCCGTACTCGCAGGAACAAAATTACTATATTTGGCATATTAATTATTAAACACTATCCTCAAGTTGTTCTAAACTAAACTACATAAGCTTGTGATTAAAGAGTTTAAAATATCAATTTTGTTATTCTTTATTGAGCTTAGGTGAATTCAGTTTATACTCTGTTGGTCATTGGTCAGTCTACACAGCGTGAACATAGTTGTCAAAACGTGAATCGTATCGTGAATCGATTTTTAATTTTTTCGTGTCGTGTATCGTATCGTATCGTGTATTGTAAGATACACAAACACTTAATAAAATTTATAAAAAAATTATAAATATACGTATATGAAGGGTATATTCATTATAAATTATGAATATATTCAACTAATGACTAATTTTTTTATCACTTATGTAATAATATTTAACAAGCTAACTAAATAAATCAAACTAGCATGTGTTTATAACATACATATTCAAATTACTTAAATTCAAAAGTGATAATATATAACAAATGACCCAAAAATAATAATTTATTTTCATCATATTCATTAAGTTGCCTAATCAACCCCATCTAAGTCAACGCTATCTTGCAGCAAGCTAAATAAGGGAAGTTAAGAGATTTTTTTTCAACTAATTTAAGATTGCTACTAAACATAGGAAAATGAAATAGCTTTATAAAAAAAAAAAAATTTTAAATTTTTAAATTGACTCATTTTCTAGAAAACATCATCTTTGAAACAAATAAAGCCTAATTGTTGAGTAAAACTAAAAAAATTCACATACTTATTTCCACAGTTGGCATAACAGTTGAAATTAGTGTTTTTAAAAAAATATTTTTTTAGCTTTTTCTTCGGTCATGAAAAACTTAGAATCCACTGAAGATATAAAGAATAAAGAATATTATCTTTAACACAAGATATAAAGGATATTATTGAGACTTTTTTTTTTTAATGATTATTATTATTCCTTATTGAGACTTCTGAATTATTGTTTACAGCTGATGGACCACTTTTTATTTTATTTTATTTAAATTACACGCACCAATTTAAAAACTTTTAAAAAAAACTTATATTTGAGATGTGATAATTCAAGAGATTTAAATATTGATGGCGCAGACATTCATAAAACAAATAAACTAATATTAGAGTTAGTCTAAAATTTGTTTAGATTTCTCAAGTATATGAACTCTATATTGAGTTTATTATAATAAACACTTGAATATTAAAAGATGTTGCTTCTATTCAAGTGCTCAATGTAATAAACACTGGACTATAAATAAGTAAACTTATTTTATTTTATTTTTCTATTTTTACTTTCTTTTGTTTCTCAAAAAAAATATTTTTACTTTCTTTTTATAACTTCTCAACCCTAAAAAAAGATTGATAAATAGGAACACTTTATTGCTCTTTATTCAATGAACTTTCTGTTATGAGTATATATATAAAAGATGCATAAAAAATACATATAAATGTAAAAAAATAAAGGATGAGAAGATGACCACGTGCCATCATGATCATGTGTGCTCATATGCACACGCATCTAACATAACCCCATATTTATATTTATATTGTGTTTATATTTATATAAATATGAATAACAAAGATATAGTTGTGAAGAGCTTTTTTTTTTAGAGAGTTTCAACCTATGGCGTCCGCTCTTGATAATAGCTCTTTATTATCAGACCAAGACACCAATCAGTTTTGGTGTAGGCGGGGATTGAACCCCAGATCTCTTATACAACCATCAGAGACTTTACTAGTTGAGCTAACTGGAACCCACAGTTGTGAAGAGCTTTTCAATGTAGATGTAAAACATATTATACTATTGTTTCCGTTTTTCTCTTTTCAATTATATTAGTCTTTCACTCAATAGCCTTAACAATATAAATTCCAAGGAAAAACAAATAAATATGTCATAAAAATTTCAGAAAGTTAAAAAAAATAAAAAAAAATCAAAGTATTCCAATGACAAGTATGATATCCAATGCTATCAATATAATATTTTCTAGTTTCATGTGAGACTCATGTGGTCCTTGTCTTTGTCATACATGGCATGGGATCACCTGCCCAATAATGGTACTTGTTACTATTGTCCTTGATTCAAGGCTAATAAAAAACCCCATATATAAACCTTTTATACAAAGATTACAATATTCAAACGTTTAGGAATTTTATTAAAAATTTTGTTATGTCTTTACCCTTTAAATCTACAAATAAATAACGGTTTTCTTATTCATGAAAATTTCTATAAAAATATAATAAATTTTTTAAGAATTCACGAGTGAGTGAGATCTTCCATTGAATAGATAATGATAAAAGTAAGTGATTAATATAATATAATTGAGCCAAAACTCATAACTATTTAATGGGAAGCCACCCAAGATATTATGTCCCTATCAAAGTCTGTTTACGTTTTGCCCCCAATCCCAAGTGAGAGCATTTTGAAGCTAGAAGTAGATCCCACCTGCACGAATTCCAGCTGCTAATAGGAAAAATTAATTAGCAAACCACAATGGGCTATACTATTGACCAATATATTGAAAATTATTTTAGAGCAAGTTGCTCAAGAAGTTAGTTTGTCAAAAGTTGACTGACATTTTTGGTAACAGGTGTTTGCAATGGCTGTCACATGTGAAATTGACGAATGTAAAATGCATATGCTAGACCATGAGATGTACCATTTTATTTTAAAATCAATTAATTGGTAATAAGTAACGGAGGCATACTCAGGTCATTTATGACATTCAATATCGTGTCTTGCGGGCCTGTTATGAGAATAGTAGAAGGGAACGGAATTGTGATCCACCAATAACATATATCCACGTTAGAGGATAGTCAGAAGTTCAATTGGAACTTTACAATGTACTGTGTTTACTTTGAAATCTATCCCAAAAGAAAGAACCATTATTCAACAACTGAACAAGAAAATCATTCAGGGAAGGGCTTAAAATGATTATTATATTATCAGTGGTCAAATAATGTTACTAGCACATTGAAAATCATATTACTAATAACTCCCATTTTCTGTCTTGAGTAATGGAAACATCTTCCCACATTGATATACCACTCTGAAGTCTGACCATTGTGATAAACATGCATAAGCTCCTACAGCCGGATCCAAAATTTTAAGCAATTAATATAATGGCCCTAAAAATGAAAAAAGAAAATAAAAAATCCCCCAAAGACCTGGACTTTATCTTGATTAACTTTTCCAATAGCAAAAGTCTCTAGATGCCGTGCTCGCAGGAACAAAATTACAATATTTGGTAATATTAAACAAAGTCTTCCAATGACAAGTAGGATATCCTATGCTATCAATATCGTTCTTCATAATTCCAAAAGTGTTGTCATCTGGCAAAGCTTTAATTCACCAACAGATACTCTTCTTCCCCACCAAACACTTGCCATGGTTTCAAGCCTTATCTCAAGAAGAAGCCAAGACGACTATTCCTCTGGCTACTACAAGCTCTTTTTTGACAATGATAATGTGCTCCGCCTGCTCTTTCAAAGTCCAACAATGACTAGTCTGTACTGGCCGGACCCTTGGGTTGAAGACCTCGGACAAGTTGGAAGGTCTAAGTACAATACAAGTAGACAAGCACTACTAGATGACTCAGGCTATTTCAGGTCATCTGATGATTTCGCATTCTTTGAACAGATTTTGGTGCAGTAACTCACAGAAGATTAACGCTTGATCCTGATGGCAATCTTCGATTATACAGTTTGCAAAAGATGAATGGGAGTTGGGATTGGGTTGTCAGATGGCAAGCCTTCTCTCAACCTTGCCACATTCATGGAATCTGTGGACCCAACAGTCTGTGTACTTATGATCATGTTTCTGGCAGGAGATGCTCTTGCTTGCAGGGCTTCAAGATGAAAGATCATACTGATTGGTCTTACGGGTGTGAACCAGAATTCAGTCTCTCTTGCAACCGTAAAGATAAGGCAAGCTTTGTCCAATTTGAACATCTCGAATACTATGGCTCAGATCTATACTACTATCCTAATGTTACCTTGAGCAATGTCAAGATATATGCATGAATTGGTGTAAGTGCAAAGGCTTTCAATTCAAATTTAGCAGAAACGGTACTGTTGGTGCATATAACTGTTACCCCAAGTTTCTGCTAATAAATGGTCACCAATCACCAAATTTTGAAGGAGATTTTTATTTAAGAGTACCCAGAATTGGTCTTTCCTATAACAAGACTCCTGGTGAAGAATTGAGGTTAGAATGTTCTGACAAAAATTCCAAGCAACAAAGAATAACATACGAAAATAAGACGGTAAAGCTTTTGCTTTGGTTTGCCACTGCTGTGGGAGGTATTGAGGTGACATGTATTGTCCTGGTTTGGCTTTTCTTGTCAAAAAGTAGAAAAGATTCAAACTCAGCAGCACAAGGTTACCTCCTGACTAATAGAATTCAGCGATTCACCTTTGATGAGCTAAGGAAGGCAACGCGAGGATTCAAAGAAGTGATTGGACAAGGAGCAGGAGGGATTGTATACAAAGGTGTACTGCCTGATCAGCGGGTTGCAGCAATCAAGCGACTCAATGAAGCCAACCAAGGAGAAGCTGAATTTCTAGCAGAAGTGAACACCATTGGGATGTTGAACCACATGTACTTAATTGAGATGTGGGGATATTGTGTAGAGGGAAATCATAAGCTTCTGGTGTATGAGTACATGGAGCATGGATCTTTAGCCGAAAATCTTAGTTCTAATACACTTGATTGGAACAAGAGGTTTGAAATTGCTGTGGGAACTGCAAAAGGCCTAGCTTATCTGCATGAAGAGTGCTTGGAGTGGGTTTTGCATTGTGATGTAAAACCTCAAAACATACTTCTAGATGCTAACTATCAACCAAAGGTAGCTGATTTTGGCCTGTCTAAACTACTTAGTAGAAGTGCAATTGATCATTTAAGCTTCTCCAAGATGAGGGGGACTAGAGGTTATATGGCTCCTGAATGGCTCTACAATCTTCCCATTACTTCTAAAGTGGATGTGTACGGTTATGGGATTGTGCTATTAGAAATGGTGACTGGAAAGAGCCCGAAGGGCTTGCATACCTCTGACAGTGGAGAGACAAGAGACCATAAGAGGTGGGTCACATTAGTAAGAGAGACTATTGACATTGAGAATGCTACAATGTCATGGATTGAGGAAATTATAGATCCCATGATGGCTGGTAAATATGATAAGGCTAAGATGGAACTTCTGATCAAGGTTGCTTTGCAATGTGTGGCAGAAGACAAGGATGATAGACCCACCATGAACCAGGTTGTAGAAATGCTTTTAAGCCATGAGGAATGATGTTGTTGGAGAAGTAATAGAAAAGATTATATGTGTTTTTCTCCCTCATGAATAACAAATGTTTCTGAGCCGTAATAAAGGGATTTAATATTTATTCATCCTTCTACCTGCAAATCTTGAAAGGTTACACGATAGCCTTGCACCATGGGTTAGATACAGTATTAACAGCAATATTGTTATATTAGTTTTGAAATCTGTAGAAGTATACCAGGAAGTAATGCAACGTTAGATGCATTGAAAAAATGTAATTGTATTTTATATTTACTGCATGTTGTAAGCATTAAAAGGTTTTGTTCAAAACTAAATTTAAAAATATACCAGAGCAATATACCAGAGGAATCTAAAAATCATTTGTGATAAACAAGTTGCAATATTTACTATTAAAAATGGTGAGCTCGGTACAAGAGGTCAACATATTAGTCATCATTGACATGGCAAAACGGGTTAGAATTTTCTGACCCGACCTGTTTGACCCGCAACCCGATTGATCCGTTTAAAAATGACCTGTTTTGACCCATGACCCGTTTGACCCGACCCGACCCACTCATTTTGCCACGTCTATCAACGTTGAGTAAATTGAGATTGAGGTGTAATTCTTATAAAATATTTACTTATTCTTCTTTACTTAATATGTTATGTACTCCATTCTAGTTTGTCATTCTTTACTTGCTATCTTCATTTTCTCTTCCTGCTTTAAACAAATCGAAGATTATACCAAGATTAGCTTCTAGAAAGCTAAAACAAGAGTTGCACTAAATTTGGGTATCAAGTGTTTAGTGGTAATTGGTAACAATATTACCAGTGAGAATCTAATCACAATTAAGGAACTCATAAAAAATTGACAGATTGCATCTATTTAAAAAAAAAAAAAAAAAAAAAAAAAAAAAAAAACTTGTTTGAAAAATATGGGTTAACTTGACCCGACTCAACTCGCGACCCGATTAACTTGCAACCCGTTTGACCCGTTTAAAAATGACCCGTTTTGACCCGCGACCTAATTGACCCACAAGCTCGATTGACCCGACCTGCTTGTTTTGCCATGTTTAAGTAGTCGTTAGGGCAGTCTGCTTAGAGAATCTATACTTGAAGTAATTAGCGGTCGCAAAAACCTTTCCGACTCATCAATATTATTATTATTTGATATGGTGCTAAAAATAAAAATTTCATTGATTACGCGTCATCAAAGGAGATGATAGCTGGTTGGTTGACAAGAGAACTTTTAAGAAGATGTTTTCTATGGGCCACGTCAAGTTATCAACGTTCTTAGGTGCACTTGCTCTTGTTGTATGTAAAATAATAAAATTGAATTACCTAAAAAGTGACTAAAAGAACTTTAAGAATAAATCATAATATATTAGGAAGAGTGAAATATTCTATAAGAAAATTAAAGAAGAATATGTAAATATTTAATATGAATTTCACTACTCAATGTTTGTAGTAAAATTTAGTATTGGAAATCTTCATACTTGAGAATTGAGATATGAGAATGAGAACGAGAAGGACATACAAAACAATGACATTTCCAATGTAAAGGTTTAGGTTTAAAGGATTTTTTTTTTTTTTTTAAATAAAAAAATTTAATAGTGGGGTGGTTACTAAACTATTAAGTTAGTGTGCGAAACAAATAAAACTTCATGAATGTGACGTGAATACAATGAATGGTCGCATTTGGCAATTTAGTCAAATTGACCAAGGTTTTCAGACCCGGACCGTTTATTGAACCGTAAAAGAGAGAAGTTCAAGATTTTTGAAGTCGAACCGAGGTCGAACCGGGGTCGAATCGTGATGACGTCATAATTAATTTAATAATTAATTAAAGCCTAAATATAGATATTAAATTTATAAAACTAGCAAAATTGACTAATATATCTATATATGTAAGGGAAATTTAATGATTTTCAAGCATATATTTAATAATTAAATAAGAAAGTTAACAAAATAAAATAATAACCATGAAAACATTAAAATTTATGATTAATTTTTGAAGTAAAGTTGAATATCTTTGAAGGATTTTAATTATAATTTTTTTTTTAATTCCTTGTAAGAGATTGATAATTTAATTAAGTAGAATAAAATTGTGTCAAGTTGTTTTTTTTTTTTTTTTTTAAAAAAAAAAAAAAAAAAAAAAAAAAAAAAAACATTGCTAAGGGGTTGGACCACACGGTTCTCACCGGTTCGTGCGGTCCAACCCCGGTTTTAGGGGTTCACAGAATTAACAAAAAATCTGATTCTTTAGACTTAAAAAATTGGTTTTCATCCTGGTTCCCGGTTCTCACAGTTTGACCTCCCGGTCCGGTCCGGTTCTGAGAACCATGAAATTGACCTGACCCCTCTCAAAAATTAATGAGGTGAGGTTGGATTGACCCTTTATCTATTTATTTATTTTTTACTTGGGTTAAAAAAATCTCGAATTGGGTTTAGCATTTTCGTTTGAATTTGGGTCGGGTTATAATGAGTCTGAGTCTAATTTTTCTAAGTCTAGCCACTGTTAGCCAAATACTCTCTACTCTTTTTCTTTCATTTAGTCTATTTGTGAATATTTGTTGTTTTTTATTTCATTTTTTTTTTCCAGAAGAACATGAGTGGAGTGTTAGAAGCTGAAAATTTAATTTAATTTAATTTTTTTTTTATGTATAGTTTATTTATTTATTATGGTAATTTAATAGTTAAAATGGGGATGGTGAGTTTAAACCCTGAATATATAATATTTAATTTCAAATTAATTTATGTTCATTTCTGATATTATTTTTTTTATTATCAAACTAAGATATTAAATTTTTTTTTTTATGTAGCCAAGAATTGAATTCCGATTTCAAAAAAAAAAAAAAATTCCAAATATTTTATTCGACGACAAATATATATATATATATATATATATATATATATATATATTTCAGTTAAGTTAACTAAGCCAAAAATCATTTAGTGAAAGGCTCAATAATTAATATATCGGTGGTCAAATAATACCATTAGGGCACTGAATATTCATGCATTAGAAGATAATAATTAACGCTATTGTCAAAATAATTATTATTATTATTATTAATACTAACATCTGTTTGGGGGGGCGGGTGTTGGAAGACTTATCTATACCAAAATTTTTTTTTTTTTGCTTAGAACCTTGTTGAAGCTGTTCTAAATTAGACTAACACTCCCAAAAAATAAAAAATCTATAAAGGCACTTCAAAACTGCGGGTATACGTCTCTAAACTGCCAGCGTAGGTCCAGTGGGCTATGCCAGTGCTTTATATGGCGATTTTTTTTTTTTTTTTGGTAGTGTAAGTATTTATATATATAATATTTAAAAGTTGAAGTATAACAATTATTGTTTCTATACACTTTTTAAGCAAAATCAGTGTAGTATTTTTGTCCATTCAATCCATTTGGGTCTACTTTAGCATAACTCTGTCCACTTTGATTTACTTAGGTTTACTTCAATTCATTTAGTCTACTTTGGTTTATTTTGGAATAATTGGGTTTTAAACTAGTTTATTTTTTGGTAAGTTGCCTTTTTAATTTGCAAATAATGCAATAAATTCATAAAATTCATTCCCAAGAATTTTATTAAAGATGATTATCTTTTCCATGCTAACAAATCATGCAATTCCCCATATGCAATAAGAATATGCACTTTCATATATAATCATAAATAGTAGGGTCACAACACAATATTTTTTTTGAAAAACATAGTTCCACCATTAATTTTCCAAAATGAGTTTGACCCAAACAAAGTTTATACAATATGATTATTTTCCAAAAATCCCATTAAAAGCTACTTACCTTGCAACCTGTAAAAAGACCTAATTTTCCAAGCTCCAAATAAGATTAGCTAAAACCTAAACAATACCAAGCAAACCTATCACAATAAGCATAAAACTTGAAATTGTATCTAGTTACACATTAGGAATTGCCAAATAAGCACTAAATTAGGCAAGCCTAAATTTAGCCTCACAAATAATATTTTCCACTTCCAAAGTTTCTCAACCAATTACTTTACAAGGCATAGACTCTCATTATATTTATGAATCATTCAAGGCATTATCTCTAACATCAAAACCTCAATAATTTATGAGTAGTTTCCACAAGATTTTCACAACATCATCAAGGGACCCATGACACCAAAATCACAATATCCTTCAAAACAAACAATTTAAATCTTTACTAGCTCCAAATAAACCATAAAAATTATATTCACCATTTATTTCACATGACATACCTCAAAACCTCTAAATTTTCACCATTCATAAACCTTAGTTAGCCACCACTAGTGAAACCATAAACCCACTCACTCAAATTCGTCCACCAAATCAAAAATCCATATACAAAATTACAAGAATATCACCCAAGAAGCTCATAAATCTCAAGAACATCATTATTAAAGCTTGGGTAAAATAACCTCAAACAAAAACATAATACCCATCAAAAGAGATTAGAACTTTTACCTCAAATAACTTATGTGAAGGTGTGATGTTCTTGAGGCTTTTTCGTTGATCTTGCCGGAAAAATGGTGGAGGTGATGATGAGGAGTGTACCAGTGGGAGAGGAGTGTATGTATGTGTGTTGTGTTGAGTGAAAATGAAAAAGAAAAGAAGAACAAGAATGAGAGTGTTGGCCAAATAGAGAAAAGAGAGAATTGTGAGATATGTGGTGGGGGAGGATGGGTTAGGTGGGGCACTTGTGGGGCTAAAAAAAAAATTGACTTTCTTTCTCTTTTTTTTTTTTTTCATAGGGCTAGGCTGTTGCATATGCCAAGATAATCTGGTTATAGTAGAGTTAAAATTGTAGATATGTGTGAGAAACATTCACAAGTGTGAAAATAATGAAGCCAAAGTATCAAATTAGCATAAATTATGAATGTTTAGATCTATTTTTTAACAATTTATGTCCAAAATAAATAGCTTTTCAAAATAAATTATGATATTTTTTAGAATATGTGTTGCTTAACAATGATATGATATTCATAAAAGAGACGATGTATAAATAAGTAAGCAATTAAACTTTAATGTATATTTCAAATTGAAATAGATTGCCAACCACAATTGATAATAGATTATAAAATTAATTTTCAAGATTGTAAATTTCTTATATGTTTTTATTTTTATCAAATGAGTTATCCAATAAGTCATTTGTAATTTTGTTTTATGTTTTGGAATGTTGATATTGCGTAGAAATAAAACTTGTGTATTTGTTTTACTTATTTTTGTGTTATTTTGTTTTAGATAGTAATGTTAAGATTTGTATAATTTTAAAATTATTGAATAAGTATTAAGAAGTTTAACTGAGTTCATTCTTGACATAAGTGGTGAATTCAAAATAATTCATTTTACATCAAGTAATTTGTTGCATAACTTTCCAAATGACAAATACATGTGGTTTTCTTTATAAAAAAAAATAAAAAAATAAAAATAAAAATTAATGTGAAAAATGCGGGTAAACTTGACCCGCAATCCGATTGACCCGAACCCGTTTTTAACCCGCTTAAAATGACCCGTGACCTGTTTGACCCGCAACGCGATTGACCGACCCGAACCTAACCCGACCCGCCTGTTTTGCCATGTCTACTCCACACCAAACAAGCCAACCATATGTTCACCACTTTACAAATATTTCTCAAATCCACATCAGCAATCCAATGCTAGGTCTGACAATTTTTCTGGTGTGGTGAACCTCCTTGCTCACTTGGAGGGATTAGGATCCGGTGTAATACCTAGGGTATTGCACCGGGTGCAGTTACTATCAATGGTTGAAATAAGTAGTTGCAAAAAGCAACTTTCAATCTCAACCATTGATTAAAAAATATTAAGAAAAAAGTTAACAAAAGTAAAAAGTAAAAGTTTAAAAAGTAAAATGTAAAAAAAAAATTGTGAGAGAGGGGAAGGTGAATTGCACCCGGGTATTGCACCGGATCCTAATCTCACTTGGAGTGATGGCATGGCAGCATATATGTCAGATGCAGTTTTAGCAGATATAACTAAACAAAAAATTTTAATTGATCAAATTATCTACTCCAATGGAAAAATAAAATCATGGATTTTGTTTGAAGGTACAAGATGACAACTCCATAAGCAGGCAAAGAAGAGCACTAGTGCTACCAAAAACATCAAAAGACGAAATCCTGTCACTTCTTGGAGATATGGCTGACGCAAAATACCCGATCTACATGACAGGTAATTTGAAGCGTATTTGACTACCTTCTGTTGAATAATTACTCTCCTAAAATGACCCTTACACTGTGTTTGGTTGGAGGGATAATAGGGAGGATGGAAAACAAAGGGTGGAAAATAGGGTGGAAAACAGTGTTTTCCACTGTTTGGCATAGGGAGGAAAATGCTGAGGATGGAAAACTCGGAGAAAATTTTCTCTCCGAGCCCACAAATTTTTTTTCCTCCCAAATTGGGAGGAAAACTGGGGAGAGAAAAGTGATCTCACGTGAAATTACACAAATGCCCTCTCCTACATACCCTCTTCACAAACACAACGGTTGATCTTTTTTTTTTTTTTTGCTGAAAACAACGGCTGATCTAGAATCAAGTAAAAAAAAAAAAAAAAAAAAAAAAAAAAAACCAGAGAGCGAGAGCTGAAGAAAAAAAAAGAGAGAATGAGAGCACTTCTTGAATATTTGAGAAAGAAAAGAAAGGGGAGATAAGGAAAAACGTGTATGGAGGAAGAAAAAAAATAAAAAAAACAGAGAGAGAGCTAGAGAAAAAAAGAGAGAGAATGAGAGCACTTCTTGAATATTTGAGAAAGAAAAATAAAGAAAAGAAAGGGGAGATAAGGACAAATGTGTATGAAAAAAAAAAAAAAAAAAAAAAAAACAGAGAGAGCTGGAGAAGAAGAAAGAAAAGAGAGAATGAGAGAATGAGGGAGAAGAAGACAGAAAAGAAGTGGCAGATAAACGTATGGAGGAGGAAAAAAAAGAGAAAAAAAAAAAAGAGAAGAGATGAGGACAAACGTGTATGGAGGAGGGAAAAAAAAAAAAAAAAAGAGAGAAAAACCTATGGATGAAATGAAATGAGAATGTTGCCACAATATTTTTACAATATTTTCACAATAAATTTTAAGTAACAGATTGTTATTAGTTAATATTGGTGAGTAAAAAAAATAATTTTAGTAGTGGGTTCAAATTAAAACTAGTAACAACTTTCCATATAAATTTTATTGTGAAAATATTGCGAAAAATGTTGTGGACATAACATTTCTTATTGAAAAATATAATTGTTAGTAAATTTTATATTATTTAATGAGTACAAATAAATCTATTTGTTACCTATTATGTAACAATGGTATAATAGTTAATTTATATAAACTATATTTTCTATCCTCCTACTTTTCTTTTCAACCAAACAAAAGAATTTTCCACCCTTCCACTTTTCCATCCCTCCAACCAAACACACATAAGGGAAAACTAAATATTTTCCATCTTCTCACTTTTCCATCCTTCCACAATTTTTCATCCTCTCACTTTTCCACTCCTCCAACCAAATGGACCCTTAATGCCATATTCTCATGTCCAATACTTTACACACTATGTACGGCTGTAATAGATCTGGATGAACAAACATTCTCTATTATTGAAGGGAATCCAGTTCAGCTCCCAATGTCATCAATTTTGTCACTGTACTGTTAATATCAGTCACTGTGAATGATAAAAGTGAAGAGTATCCGTTCTGCACAACATGGTCACTGTAAAACTGGGTTAGCAGCTGGCACGTTCAACCATAGTGGAAGCCAAAGCATTTCTAGGAAAATTATTATCTTAGAAACTCGTTTTTCCCACTGTCCCTTAGCTCAAGTAGTCAATCAGAACTTCAAAATTATGTGACACCAGGCAAGAATGCCAAAACTATTTTGTACCTAACTGGCAAATCACCAATAATGAAAAACAACGGCTCCCAAAAAGACAAACAAAATAATATAAAACCAAATTACCTGTGAACTTGAATGGAATGTAATGATTACAGGGTATTGATATTCAAATTAGTTTGAAAGTTGACAATGTAGTTTTTCCTTTTCTTTTTTATTAATTGGTAATTACACAAATTTTATAGGTCTTGAACTTATGGCCTCATTCTTGACCTTGTTCTTACAAGGAGAGGAGATATCATTTGAACTCAACCTCATTAGCGGACACATTACTTTTTACATAAGGTGTGTATAGTAAACATGGCTAAATACCTATACTACATCACCGGATGAAGCATATCTTGGAAGCCCTTTCAAACTATAGAATGTGCATCCTTTGGAGACCACACTACCCACTAGAACAGATGTATCCTTCTTCAGAAACAGAGTCCCCAAAAAAAACTCCTGTCGTATCTTTTTTTTTTTTTTTTTTTGAGAATCAGAACTTTATAAATAGAGAAACAACAAGCAAACACAGCAATTACATAGCATCCAAATGGATTACATCAGACACACAAGGAGGAATCTCTTCAAGCCAAGCCAACACTGTGTCAACATGAATAGCATTGCGGGCCAGAGTGTGAGCAACTTGATTTGCCTCCCTCTTTGTGTGATGGAAATCACAGCTTTTCATAGCCTTTGCCAAATGCTTCACGTCCTCAATGATGTGTCCAATATGACAAGTAGAGTCGGCAGTGTCTTGGATAGCTTTAACCACCGAAAGTGAATCACTCTCAATTATAACACAATTAAAGCTAGTTTCAATTGCGAACCTGATGGCCCACCGAATAGCCAATGTCTCAATGACCTCTGCCTCTTGTACATCTTCCACTTTCTCCGACAAAGCAGCCAGCACCCAACCTTGACTGTCACGCACCACCACACCTATGTCTGCTGTATTAGTCTCTTTGAAGATAGCTCCATATATGTTAGCTTTGAACTAGCCTTGGGAGGGTGGTACCCATTTCAAATTTTCCTTTGGTCTAGCAGCTTTCGTTCCTTCCTTCATGGATTGAAATTCAAGTCTAAGATTGTTGGCCCAAGAAACCACATCATGAGGGACTTTATCAAGCTCATTCACTCTTATTTTGTTTCGGCAAAACCATAAAGACCAAGCTAGGATTGCGAATAGCTCCTGTAACTCTGGCTGATCTAATTGGAAAATAAATTTTGTCACCTCCTCGAAATTCTAATGCTGAGAATTGCAAAACAAGCCCCAAAATGGGCTGCTTTCCCACACCACTCTTGTTGAAGGACAAAACCATAGGATATGGTTTGTGTCCTCTTTGTCTGCTCCACATCTACCACAAACTTCCCAAACTTGAACTCCCTGTTTCTTTAAATTCATCTTAGTGGACAGTGAGTTAATTAGTGCTCTCCATAGGAAGTGCTTGATCTTTGAAGGGATGTTCAGCTTCCATATCTTACGCCAAATAGTGTTCTCTTTGATACAAGAGCTACTTGGTTGATTAGCTTCCTCCCTTGCAAGTACCATTCGATAGGCACTACAAACTGTGTATTTGCCATCCTTCGATTCAGCCCAAATCAAACGGTTAGATGGTTTTTGTTCACTTAATGGGATTTAAAAAATAATAATAATAAGAGTAGCTTCCTCATGCCAGAAAATTTGGTCAATTAAATCATTTCTCCATCTCATGTTCTCCCAATCAGTGAGCTCTTCAACTTTAGCATCATGAGGTAAAAGACTAACTGGGAATTGGACCTTGTGTGTGTGTGAATTTGGCAGCCATGGGTCTCCCCAAATTTTCACGTTATTACCTCTCCCAATCCTCCACTTGCTGTCCATCTCTATTATATGTTTAACGCCCCTTATACTATTCCAACATATGACCCCTTAGCTCGGTTTTTTAGATTGAGAATATTCCCATCCGGAAAGAAACGGTGTTGGAATACTTTGTGAGCCAAAGAGCTGCTGTTGTTTAATAGTCTCCAATATTGTTTTACTAGGAGAGCTTCATTGAACTTTATAATGTTTCTAAATCCCAACCTGCCTCCAAATTTGGGTTTACAAAGTCTCTCCCAATTTACCTAGTGGATCTTGTGCCTCCTATCAACATCACCCCACCAAAACTTCCTTATCATGATCTCAAGGTCTTTGCAAAGAGAGGTGGGTAACCGGAAACAGCTCATCACATACGTGGGAATTGCTTGTGTGACTGCCTTGATTAAAATTTCCTTGCCAGCCTGTGACAGTATTTTTTCACCCCACCCTTGTATCACTCGCCACACCCTCTCCTTTATGTTGCTGAAGGAAACTCGTTTATTCCTCCCCACAAAAGAAGGCATGCCAAGATATTTTTCAAACTCTTTTATCTCTGGAATGCTAAGACTCGCTTGTATAGCATTCTTTGTGTCTTCCTCCACATTTTTGCTAAAATAGATAGTAGTCTTATCTTGGTTCAATTTTTGCCCTGACTCTTCTTCATATTCCTGTAGGACTTGTTGAATATTTCTGCACTCCTCAATGTTTGCCCGGCAGAGAAGTAGGCTGTCATCTGCAAAACAAAGGTTTGTGATCTTGGGACCTCCTCGACTTATGGCCACTCCTCTGATTTTTCCTTCCAACTCTGCTTTTTTCAATTTAGCTAAAAGACCTTCTACACAAATAAGAAAAAGATATGGGGAGAGAGGGTCGCCTTGACGCAAACCTCTCTCTGGGTGAATAGAACCATGAGGTTCACCATTAATAAGAACAGAATATGAAACAGAAGATATACACTGCATAATCAAAGAGATCCATTTTTCCTCAAAACCCATTTTTCTCATTACTTGGCTAAGATATCTCCATTCAACTCTATCGTATGCTTTACTCATGTCAAGTTTTATAGCCATAAAACCCTTTCTACCTTCACATCTAGTTTTCATGTAATGTAGTGTTTCAAATGCCATCAAAACATTATTAGTAATCAATCTGCCAGGAACAAATGCACTTTGAGTTTCAAATATGATTTTAGAAAGAATGGGTTTTAGTCTGTTGGCTATCACTTTGGACATGATTTTATATATAACATTACATAAACTAATGGGGCAAAAATCAGACATTCTTTTAGGGCTTGAGACTTTTGGAATTAAGGTGATGAAAGTATGGTTTATGCTTTCTGGTATTTTACATGAGTTTAGACAAGAGAGGATAGCATTAGTAATGTTAGACCCAATAATATGCCAAAATGAATGATAAAAGAATGCAGGCATACCATCTGGCCCGGGGGCCTTTAGGGGAGCCATGTGTCTCAGAGCTAGATGAACCTCCTCTGTCGTGAACTCCCGTGAAAGTTCCCTGTTCATGTCATCAGTAATGAGTTTGTGTACTCCTTTGAGAGACTGTTCACCTAGTTGCGGTCTCGTTGATGTGAAAAGGTTTGTGAAAAATTGTACAGCCACATCCTCAATTTTATCTACATCTTCATGCCATACTCCATCATTATCTTCAATTCCTTGAATCTAGTGCCCCTCTTTCGCCTTGACGCGTAAGTGTGGAAGAATTTTGTATTTTGATCCCCACTTTGTAGGCAATTAATTCTGGATTTCTGATGCCACATCTTTTCTTCTTTTACCAAGAGCAAATTTACTTCTCTTCTCAATTTAGCCTCTTGTTGGACAATGGCCTCAATTCTGGGTTCCTCTCCAAGCTTATGTAATTTCTTTTTCTTTTCCTGCAGAAGATTGGTAATCTCTACAAAGTCCCTTTTGCTCCATTCTTCTAAATTTCGAGCACACAACTGAATACGCTCAAAAAGATTTTCCATATCTCCATCTCTTTCCTCTTCATTCCATGAGTTTCTAACAGTAGCTTCACACCCTTCTGAGCCCACCCACATCGATTCAAACTGAAATGGACGATTCCTCCTTTTATTTATGTTTTTTGTTCTCAAAATAATTGGCCTATGATCCGAGGAAGCCGCTGTTAAATGCTGTATGTACCCTTCATGAAAGGTATTTATCCACGCTGGGTTTGCAACCCCACGATCAAGTCTTTCAAAAATTCTCTCTTCTTCAACATTCCTTCTGAACCAAGTAAATTTTGGACCTCTGTATCCCAAGTCCATTAATCCACAATCATCCAAGGCATCCCTGAACTGTTGAATTTGTCTTTCCGGTCTCTGACGCCCTCCCCCCCACTTCATGCTAAGTATTTCATTAAAATCACTAAGGCATACCCTTGGCTCATCCATATTTCTACTCAGGTGCCTTAGAAATTTCTATGATTCTTGACGCTTGCAAGTTTCCGGGTGTCCGTAGAAACCCGTAAGTCTCCAACTACCTTTCTTTGAGCATTGAATGGTAGCGTCAATATGATTCTTTGAGTAATTATTGATGACAAGAGGAAAGTTGTTTTTCTAAAAAAGAACAAGTCCTCCACTGTGACCATCCCTTGGGCATACTAGTTTGTTATCATATTCGTAGGCTACACGACTGCACTTCCCATGTGCAGCAAGTCTTTGAACCCCTAGGTCACCCTAGTGGACGAGTTTACTCTCGTGAGGGTTTGTAGTGACTCTACCCACAAAAGTCAAAGGTTTCTTGAAAATTCCTGCAGCAAATGTTAGTCTGCTTTATTATTATATCATACAAATGAACTTTCAATTTTTGAGTTGGGATACTATTCATCATATTAAAGAGCTTTCACTAGCTTCACTTTTGGAGTGTGTGTGTGCATAGCCCACCCAATCAAACCGGCTTTTCCAAACATGCATAGACCAAGAATAATCTAGATTAGAGTCTCTACTCCAAAACCTCTCTTAAGTCATCAACACTCTGAAAGAACACACATAGAAGTAATGGTTTCTCTCTTCAAATCACATGTGAACAAAAAGGAAAGAAGAAGTTTTAAGAATATCACATGTGTATACAAAAACAACCGCTAAAACAACGGGAAAAGATCTCTTGGAAAGGATGTTGAATTCCTGGAAACATGAAGTTAATACCATTCTCGTCCCTAGTTTTTATTCCAAACACATACCAGTCATGCACCTTTAGGATCAAGTAGGACTTTAGGCTCAATGGTAGTATAATCTTTTGGCTAGGTGAAGGCAAACTACTCTCTTTGAAATATGAGGTATATGAATCAAATGCAGAAAATTCAAGCCAAACCCAACTCATAGCAGTAACAACCAACTTGAATCAAAACAACCTTTACTCAACCATATAACCCTTCTGAAATACATGAAAGGTGTGTAAGACACCAATGATTTATATGTATGTCTTCTCTTTCTTTTCTTTTTTTTTTTCTTTTTTTTTTTTTTTCTTCTTCTTCTTTTGGATTTTTTTTTTTTGAAAGAAAAGAGAGACAATGGTGGTATCTAAACACATCAATTGCTCAAAACTTGAACCCCCAAGAGAACACCCATAAACAAAAATGTTTTGTGGTATTGTGAAAATATTTCTCATGGTGACAATGGTTAATGTAAAGGTAGGCTGAATATTTGTTTAGCTGATGAAAAAAGATTGATGGCCTTAAGCTCTCATCTCCTAAAATTCCACATAAACCAGCATGCCTAAGGACAAAAATAAGTAAGATCATGGTATATCTCCCCATAATGTTTCCAGTAGTCAACCAAAAAAAATATAGAGATCTTTTACAAAAATTGAAGCATATGAGAGAAATTTAAGAGTTCAAACAAAGATATACTCTCACAAAGAAAAGTAAGGCTCAAGAACTCTCCATATGGGTTGAGTTTCAGCTTATATCTAGCTTGTTCATGATCCATGCATATCTAACATCCAACCGTCCGCTAACCTAACTATTGTACGCTCAAAAGTTTCCAATTGTGCTCTTCATGAAAGAGTCTTAATATAACAAATAGTATAACCAACTTAGCATTATTCATTCCATCACATGATATAAAAATAAAGCTTATAACTCTTCTGCATTCAAATTCAAGGGTTTTAATTGAAAAGTTGCAACCAAAAAGAAAGAAGAAAAAAAAAAAAAAATCATGCAAGGTGCAGCAAAATGTGTAGACCTCTCCCCCCAACTAAAATATTGCATTGTCCTCAATGTATCAAAGCCAAAATAAATTCAAGTATAAAGGGAAGAAGTTACCTTAAGCATTTGATTTTTTTTTTTTTTTTTTGAAATTTCTTTCACACCTGCAAATGTTAGCTCACAAAAGAAAAATAATAACAAAACAAAAAAACAAAAAAGCATAAACAAAAACAAAAACAAAAGGCAAAAAAAAAAAAAAAAAAATAAATAAAATAAAACAAATATGGTACAACTTCATAAGGCTTTTTCAAAGTTCACTTAGCATCCCAATAGGCAGGGATCTCCAGTGACATAGTCTCCTCCTCTGGTATAACCCCCCCTAAGTATGGTTTTAACCTTTGTCCATTTACTTTCAAAATCCTACCATCCCTAGGGTCCTCAACTACTACAGCTCCATGGTTAAACACTTCCCTTACAATGAAAGGGCCATCCCACCTAGGTTTTAACTTACCTGGGCCTAAATATGCATATTTAAGACCACTGGGTAGCGGCTTAAGCTCTAGTTGTGGTGCCTCTTCACTTGAATGCACAAACTTTTTTTCATTCTCTAGTAGCTCCTCAAAGCAAGGCTTCCATCCTTTATTAATTGCCATCATCTGTTGTTCTTCCAAAACCTGTGAGGAATCCAACAAAGAAAAATTTTCAGATACATGAATATCACATTCTAAATCATAAGAACCAACAGAATTATTAAGAAGAGTTTCAAGAGGATCAGAAAAACAATTCTTATTAAACTCTTCTTGAACCACTACCCCAATGAGGTTCACATAAGCACAATCATCATCCTCATGTGGTTGTTTAGCCACATGAAATATGTTTAGCTCCAAAGTCATGGAACCAAAAGTAAGTTGCATCCTTCCATTCCTGCAATTAATTAAAGCATTAGCTGTGGCAAGGAAAGGTCTACCCAAAATAATAGGGGTATGAGCACTAGGATGTAAAACAGGTTGGTAATCTAGAACAATAAAATCAACTGGATAATAAAAGTGTTCAATTTTTACCAACACATCCTCAACCATCCCCCTCGGCTCCCTTACAGAGCGGTCAGCCAACTGTAAAGTTATTGAAGTAGGTTTCAACTCACCAAGTCCAAGTTTTTGATATACACTGAAAGGGATCAAATTAACACTTGCCCCAAGATCTAGCAATGCATGCTCCATGATGTAATCTCCAATAGTACAAGAGATTGTAGGACAACCTGGATCCTTATACTTTGGTGGGGTCTTATGTTGAATAACTGCACTTACCTGTTCTGTTAGGAATGCGGTCTTCTTCACATAATGCTTTCTCTTGATGGTGCATAAGTCCTTAATTACCTTGGCATATGCAGGCACTTGCTTGATAACATGCAATAATGGCAAATTTATCTTGACTTGATGCAAATGCTCTAATATCTCAGATGCGGTGTCCAATTTCCTAGGTAATTTTAAGGCTTGTGGAAATGGTGGAGGGATTGGGCATTGTTCAATTTCACCAAATTCAAGTGACTCAGTTTCATCCTTCTCTTTTTCAACTGGGGTCTCGTTAGATTTCTTAGTTACTAAAGGAGAACTTTTATCAATCTCTTTACCACTCCTCAAAATGGTCACAGCTTTTACTTCCTCATGTTTAACCTTAAAGCCAATTTTTAGATTTTGATTGATGGGATTTGGTTGAGTTTGGGAAGGAAGCTTCCCTCTCTCTATCCCACTCAATGAATTTGTAAGCTTAGTTATATGACTCTTGGTCTCTCTTACCTCTTCACCTAGCCTAGTGAGCATGGATTCAAACTTTTGATTTTGCTCACTTTGCCTTTGAATAAAAGTACTAAGTGCATCCTCCAAGGAAGGTCTAGATGATGATGATGCATGCGGGGAGTTAAAATTCCTTGGAGTAGGAGGATTCAACACATTGTCACTTTTATAACTCAAATATGGATGGTTTTATATATTTGGGTTATAATTGTTAGAATATGAAGAATTATTTGGCCAATATGAATTAAATGCATGTACTTGTTCTTCTGGCATATTTAAGAATAATGAAAGTGATGCACATTCATTTGTAGCATGGTTTATCTCATGACAGATTTTACACACCTCCATTGGGTCCTCTCTAAAGGTAGCACTAACACTCTTACTTCCTTTCATTTTGAGTGCCTCTATTTCTTTAGTTAACATGCTGATTTTTGCACTCATGTTATCATCTTCCCTCAACTTGAAAACACTTCCACTAGAAGTGGTAGTGTTAGTTCTAGTCTTATCAGTGGAGTCCATAGGGCTAGGTCCAGTCCATGTGTTAGAGTTTTCAGCTATCTCATCAAGATAATCAATTGCATCTTCGGGTTCTTTTTGTAAAAAGTCCCCTCCGCATGAGAGTTGAATAAATTGTTGGTCCCTAGGTGTAAGTCCTTCATAAAAATAGCTAACTAATCTCCAATCTTCATACCCATGATTTGGGCAGAAATTGAAAAGATCTTTGTACCTTTCCCAAGCTTGGTATAAGGTCTTATTTTCTCCTTGGACAAAACTAGCTATCCTTCTTTTTACTTGTTGGACTTTGTGGGGAGGAAAGTGTTTCTTAAAAAACTCTTTGACCATCTCCGCCCAACTACCTATAGACCTAGGTTTCAAGGTGTAAAGCCAACTTCTTGCCTTATCCTTAAGAGAAAAAGGAAAGAAATGTAACTTAGCAGTCTCAATAACATTTTGTGCATAGAAACTACTAATTACCTCTTCAAAAGCTCTAACATGGACATAAGGATTTTCATTTTCTTGTCCCCTAAAGCCAGGAAGTATTGCTAATAAACCTTGTTTCAGTTCTACATGTGGTGCATTCAGTGGAAACATGATGCATGAAGGAACATAATTTTGTGTGGGATGCAACAATTCATACATAGTTCTTCTATTCTCCTCATGATTATTACGTGTTTCATCACCCATGATTGATGAAGAAGGTGAAGGCAAAGGTGTGTCAAAAAGATTACCAAAGTAAGTTTCAAAATTTTCTAATCTGCCTCTCTTGTTTCTAACCCAAATGCTCGTGTAACAAAGAATCCACAATAAAATAAAATAAAATAAAAACAAACAGAAAAATAAAAACAAAAAAAGGAGGAAAAAAAAAGGAACGAAGTTACCAATAGAAGAATTTCCACCAGCTATGCTTTGCTCCAAAAAAAATTGCCTCTGAATACGCAACAGCTCCCCAGCAACGGTGCCAAAATTGTTTGCTCACTCCCAAGTGCAGGAGATCGTAGCAATATAATTCTCGGAGTACCGAGGTCGAACCACAAGGAGCAGGGTAAATTCAAAGACAATATAATTAAACAACAATTTGGATGAAGAAGAAAAATACTTTTGCTTGGTGATTGTTAACAAGAATAATAATAAAACTGATTTAAATCAATAATGTAAATACTAGGGCATCGGGGTGTTTCCCTATATCAATATGAAATTATTTGTGATCTAAGAAATTATATATTTCATAATTGATTGTTCTTATACAATTAAAAACTTATGATTCGGTTGAACTGAGATAATTCAAGAACGCATGATAACCTCGATTAATAATGCGGTTAGAAAAGTTTTCAGAAAAACCCATTCACTTTAAAACTTGATTTCTATTTGAAACTATTAGAAATTCCTCTAAACAATAAGAAAAAACATGATTGAACTTATAGAAAGTATGGAAGAACTAATACATCAAAAGAAATCTAATTGAACAATCAAATATGTCGTTGATAAAATCCTAGAAAGAATCACATTGAATATTCATACCGTATAGAAGAAACATAACCCCTAGCCCTAGCAAAGAGTTTAGGCTGCCATTAGAGAAAGGAAAATACAATGTTTTCTCTTTGCCCAAAATTCATTCTACAGCCTCCCTTCCAAACCCTAATGTCTAAGTGTCCAAAGAAAAAAAAAACTTATATTATTTTAATTTCCGTCCAGGTTTACAGTAGTAACTTGTGAGTTAATTTCGGCCTTCAAAAATTGAGAATTTCGAAAAACTCAAAACTGGAAAGTTATAGATATTTAAGTCACGGTTCCAACCCCTTTGACCTTGTGTCAATTGTATTTTTGAGGAGAGAGATACGCTCAAAATACTGATCAGTGCTCAAATCAGATTTTTCCTTTTCAGATTCTGCCTCTTTGATTTCTTTCCTTATTTGAAGCTTCCAATCATGTTTGATGATCCAAGCACTCCAGCTGCACCTCCTTAGACATTTAGGCATGGTTCTTTAGCTCAACTTTAATTCTAGTTTGGCCTCTATTCTCTCACAAATTTCTGTAAACTCATCTTTCTCACATGATTTCCTGAAAGTAGAAAATTACACACAATAAATAGCATCTTATTCAATAAATTATGTAAAGATAATTAATAGGGACTAATGCAAATCATGGCTTAATTATACAAATTAAGCATAGTAATAAGGAGATAACGCCCACATAAATATATAATAAGTATACATTTTAAGGCGTTATCACATATCCTAATTTAACTCGAATTTGTTCCAACTTGGATTCTGCCACTAGTGTCTCCATGAGAAACACCACATCTGGCCTCTCCATTCTTACCATATCAATAAGCTCTTGAACTGTCCATTGATTGTCGATACCACGGCAGTTCCAACTTAAACAGCTCATATCCAAAAGGGAATATAAATAGAAAAGCAAGCAAGCAATCCAAACAAAGAAGCAAACAGAGAGGCAAGCAATCCAAAAATAGGGAAAGACCCAAATTCTAAACCCCAATAATCTAAATTGGAAAAATACTAAAACAAATGAACTACTCACTGCTGGGTTGCTTAGGTCCTCAACTGAGATGACTTTATTCAACAAAGCAGCTAACACTGGCATGGAGAAGCCTCCCTTGGCCAAATCTCACCAGAGCTAGAGGTGCCAACACAGTCGGAAATTCACCCCTCAAAAGGAACTTTTGGCTGCATCAACCACTCATGCCGTCAACCTAAATTCACCACAGCTGCTGTAGATGGCTGAGATTAGCCGCTGGTAAACCAACCAGTGACAGAACAAGACCCACCCAGGTCAGAAGAACCACTCCTAAGGCAATGAACCCATGAAAGGGTGAAAGACCCATGAAGGGGTGTTGATGGGCTGACAAAGGAACCGGAGCTCACAAGGCAGCCATAAAGCTCACGTGTACGCTAGCTGGACGGCCAAAATGTGCGCCGAGAGGGAGAAAAGAGATAGAACTCTCTAGAAAGAGCTGGAAACCCACGGTCCAGAGAGAAAGACTCCTACTTGGGAGAGAGAACCTTCTGTCGTATCTTTTAATAGGTTCCTAGAAGGCATTATTTTGAGAGCAATGCAAAGAATGCCAAATTCCAATTTTATGTTTTGTGTAGAATCTTCCACCGACTTCTCTTATAGTTCCTCTTCTTTTACTCATTACCTTCCGCTGACTTCTCTTATCTTCTTTTACTCATATGCATGTTAAATTAGCTGTTTTAACTCCTTTAGATTATGTTCCAATCCACTATAGTCTAGTGACTAAGAAATTCTTTCAAGTCAGCCAAAGAAATGGTGGAGGAGACAGAGAGAGAGAAACGTAGAGAGAGTCAGACATCAAATGTTTTTGGGTTTACAGTTAAGTTTAGAAGGTAATAAATGAGGGTAATTAATGAGATCCTAATAAGAATATTTGTAATAATGAGAGTCTTTTTTTAACCGTTGGATCTACTTAAATCCAACGGTCAATGGTTTAAAAAATGTGTAACTCTAAAGAGTTACATCAAGTGTAACTTGAACACATTTCATTACACACACACACACACACACATATATATATGAATTTGCTTATTTAAATATAAACACAAAATCATAATTTTTTTTTCACAAGATAGAACTAGAAATTTCTATTTATTTGTTACTGAAGAGACCATAGAGGCATAGACCAATTCCCCATTTTATTTGGGAGTATTGCATGTTTATTTCAAGGAATGAAAACTATAAATTTATACAAAGTATGTTCAAAGTTTGATTTAAAATATTAGCCTAAGAAATATTGCAGAAAGAGAAGCTACTCTACTAGACTTTTAACTCTTCCAACAGCAAAGTCTCGAAGATGCCGTACTCGCAGGAACAAAGTTACTGTATTTGGTGTATTAAACAATGTCCTCAAGGACCTCAACTAGTTGTTTTAAACTCTTGAACTTTTAAACTAGACCTTATATATAAGCACGTAATTAATTAAGATTTAAAATGTCGCGGTGGACTCGTGAACACAATTAGCCAAAATAATCAACGGCCTTTACAATCGGTAGCTTGACCGTGTCTTAACTGTTGTTGCACTCTTATTAAAAAAAAAAAAAAAAACCTACGTTGATAGTTTCTGGTCAATTTATGCAGCAAAAAAGTAAACTAAACGGTTACTGCACGCCGAGACCTTCAAAACACTATGAATCCAGAAGGTTGATATTCTGAATCCACTAAAGTATAATATAGTATGGACTTCTAATTTCTTGTTTTACAGCTTAGGCAACAATTTAATGACTTTAAAATAATTAGGTTCCAATTAAAACATATTTTTAAACGTATAAAGACTCACATTTATTTCCCATCACTTATCAGTTTTTAAGGAAAAAAGAAAAAAGCACACACACATATCCAGGGGCGTAGCCAGGATTTTCCACTTGGGGGGGCCAAATTATATATTTATATGCTAGTCATAACTCATAATTAATACAATAATTATATTCTATATAAAATAGTCAAATTTAACATTTTATAATATTTTAAAACTCAAATAAGATAATAAAAAATTGTTCAATTTGCTATAAACATATAAAAGAATTTTTTTTTAAGAGCCTTAGCATCTCCTATTAGAATTGTGCTTGATGATGACCATTCATAAAATAAATTCCATTCATTATCATTTTCATAGTGAAATTCTTAACAATTTTTACCTTTTTCAAATTGGGAGGGGGTTAAGACTTGAGAATGTTTCTTATCTCTAGTGCAACCCAAATTCTGTTGTAGAAACATATCAATGTTGGGACAACTTATAATGGCACCTAGATTCAAAAGTAAAAAAAATAATCAACTTAAAGTATATAAAAATGAGATGATGATAATGAGAGAAAAACAGATGAGGAAAAAAATTGGAAATATGAGAAAATGATCAAATTTTGTGAAAAAATGATGATGACGGGACTAGAATAAATGAATTTGAAGGCTAAGAATGAAAAGAAAAACACACCAATTTGAGCAACGTGCATTGCATTTAAAAATTGAAAAAAAATAGGAACAACGTCCTTTTTCTATTCTTAGAAAAAATAAAAAGAAAGGCACCTACAGATTAGGGATTTATAAGATTTTGGTAAAAGTGTGTGTATTGTTTGAGTGGAGTCCACTTGAAACTAATTAAATATTGGAATTGTAAATGGCTAAATGCAATCATTGTTATATTTTAAAGGGAAATAACATAAAATTGATTTAAATTGAGTTAAGAGTAGTCTAGACTCATGTATTAGGTGGCCTATCCAACTATGCTAGACCAATTTTCTTCCATTGACAGCAAGAAGGTTCTGTGAAATTTTTTGGAGGGGCCAATCATTATAATCTGTAGGGGCCTAATTTATTTTTATGCAGCACTATAAGAGGATTTCAAAAGTTTTGGGGGGGCCATGGCCCCCCCAAGACTATATGTACCTCCGCCCCTGCACATATCGTTGATTATCTAAAAGAAATAAATAAAAGCCTATTATTGAAATTTCGAAGGTTCTAAAAAAGACATATCAAAGTCTAGCTTCCTTTTCCTCAAAAAAAAAAAAAAAAAAAAAGTCTAGCTTCCAATGACAAGTAGTGTCACACCCCCAACCCAACATATAAAAATTTTTACCTTACAAGCTTGTAATTGTTACGGATGATATGTTTTCACCCAACATAAGTATACTTATGTTGTGTCATCTCATCTGTTACATCACTATCTATATAATTATTTTTTTTCTTATTTATTTTCAAATTCTAAATTTTGTTGATAATATCAAATATATAAATAAATTGACTTTACATATTAATCTTGGATGGTTTTAACTTTACATATAATTTTGTCTTTACGTATTTCTCTACTTTAATTTAGATATTTATAACTAAAAAATAAAATCAATGAATAATAAAAAACTAAAAACAATGTCTATACATATCTATCTACACTATATATAATATGGAAGCTTTGTAATAAATTTTACAAATCTCTTTTTGCACCACGTCATTAGCATCCTTTTTTTTTTATTTTTTTTTTATAGCAATTTTTACTTTATTCAACTTTTCACATTCTTCAACTGTTGTCTTCTTATTTCATTATTTTATCTCCTCCAATCTTTATTTTTTTTATTTAAATTTTCAACCTTTCATCTATTTCAACCATTCCTCTTCAATCTTAATTTTCTTGTAAATTTCAATTTTCCTTCATTTCAACCTCTCTTCCCTATTCCTTCCAAGTTGTTTATGGCAAAAAAGGTCAATACTCTCTCCCCAATTTTGTTTTTCTTTTGGTGGATACTTTTATTGTTTCAACCATTTTTTTTCCGCTAATGGTGTTTTTTATTATTATTGATTTAATTGTCACATCACATTTGTTTCTCTTTTTGGCAAATTTGTATCGACTTTTATGCATATTTATGTATTTTGGTATTTCCAATTCCCAACCACAATTTCTTTTTCTTTATCCCATTAGTTTGATTTGATTTGGGTTAATAATTAGTTGTTTTGCAAGTTAGAATTTAATTTAATTTTTAGTAATCCATTTAGATGTTAAACTATGAGATTTTATTAAGTTTTTTTTTTTTTTAATCATTTTGGGCTGACAAATTTGTAGTTTTAAAAAGTACTTTTAATGGTTGAATTAGAAGTACCCTATATTGCCACCTATTTAGACAAAAGCAAATATTAATCCAAAAAAAAAAAAAAAAAAAAAGGACGAGTGACATATTTTTGTTTTTGCAATTGTATTTTCATTATTATTATTATTATTATTATTATTATTATTATTATTATATATGGATTCATATAGAAACTTAATTAGAAGATTTTGCTAATAATTATCTTTTTGTAATCTTTTTAGGTGGACAATTTTGCAGTTTTTATAGATAAAATAATCTCAATAGATTATCAACAACATATTGTTTTCCTAATCAGTCTAATTAATTATTTTTAAGCGATGATTGATATGGCATTTTGTTTGCTTGCAAAGTATCTTTAAATACAAATGTTTTGATTCATTATATATTTATGAATGCATTGAAATAAGCATTGTATTCAAGAAGATATATAGATTATGATTTTACCTTGTATATTCAAAAAATATATATTGGTTTGAAATTAAAGATAAGTTGAAATTTTTTTAAAGGTGGAAAACTCTATTTTTTTACCATTCATTTCTAACTATCATCATTGGAAAAACTTAAACCCCTCCTATATTCTATCACTAGCAAAGAAAGTAAGTAATATATATATATATATATATATATATATATATATATATATATATAATGGTGGAAACCTCTACTAATAATTTTTTTTTTGGGTTGAAATTCCTAATAATAAAAAATGGGGTAAAAATCAAAGTAAGCTTAATAACTCAGTAAATAATCAAATTCCAACTAGATCAGTCATTTATAATAATAAAATAAATAATTTGCACATAGGATTAAACGTCGTAGACTTAGATATTGTACCTTAGTTCAGTTGGAAGAGTAACAATATTTTGGTAAGTTATATGTTCTAATTCTTTTTTTTTTTTTTTTTAACAAAAAAAATCAATGTGGCTAATAAATTAAGTAAAAATTTGTGAGGGAAAAAAATGAATATTTAATTAGTAAAAAACTATATTTTAAGCAAAACATAACTGGTCAAAAGAATAGTTACCGCCATTAATACCTCTACTCAAAACTCCTAGAACTCTTCAAGAACAATCCAACATAATCAATTCAATTAGAAAGAAGGATTCAGATCTTCTAAAGGTTTTAGGGTACTCTATTAAATAGATTTTTTTTAATTTTGACTCTTCATTTTATAATGAATGTCTCAGATGATGCCACATCATTAATTAATTAAAAATATCCTTAAAATACAAGTGACTCATCGGCTATTAAAAAATAAAATTGACAGATCATATTTTAAGTCAGAAACTCTATTACCGTCTCTTTCCGTCTTTCGTTTCACCTCTCTGTTCACCACCGGTTCTGCCAACACTGACGGCATAGCTTGTCTCCAGCGAGATCTCAACACCAACGATGATAGACAATTTGATCAAGATGAAGTCCACGCAACCCAATCTCTGAGATTTTAACATCTAAACCCACACAACACTCCCTCTCTCTTTGAATATATCTCAAAGAGTGAAATTATATAGTTCAACTCATTCCAATGAAATTATATCCTTATTATGTGCTTTTTTTTTTTTTTTTTACTTAATACAATGTAAACCTTCATTGGTATAATGCGTTGTGATTTGTATTTGAATGAGGCCGCATCTATATCATAGATTTATGCAAAATCAATTTCAAGCCGTAAAGAAAAAAAGAAAGGTAATTAATAAAAGAACAAAGAAAGAGAAAAGAAGAAAGCCAATGATGGCACCAAAAGTTGAAACACAACCATGAAATTAAGGACCTGCTATGATCATGAAATTGGTGGACACTGATGGCACAATCTACCTCCAGCGAGAGTCATGATTGTGAGATTGGGTTTTAGATCTATGTTTTTAAACCTCCGGCGAGGGTCACACTGTGAGATTGGGTTTTAGATCTGTGTTTTTTAAAGTTTATGAAAATTAAAAAATATTAAAATATCTGACATGTCAAATTTTCTTTTAATTAGTTGACATGTCATCATTATTTTAAAGTTTTGTTATTAAATTAATGATGTGATCATCTGAGACATTTATTATAAAATAAAGAGTCAAGATTAAAAGAAATCTATTTGGTAGAGTACCCTATGAACTCCAGAAGATTTGAATCCTACAAAGATTGGTGTCCCAAAAAATTACTAGAATGATCCTAGGGTCTAATTCACTAAACCAACGGTAAAAAGTACTTCTAAGATACTTAACTCAATAATCTTAAACAATATTTTCAAACCTTCTTGCCCTTGAATCCTTAGTCTTTTCTCTAGAGTTATCTGAATCAAATGCAACTCATTGGTTTAAGGATGGCTAGGGTTTCCAACCTAAAATATATAACATTAACAAACCCACCCCCACCCCGCCCCCCCCCCCCCCCCCCCCCCCAATTTCAAAAATCACTAAGTTAATGTTGCTTTATAAATTTTATTTATTTATCCTATGTCGTCAATATTCCTTAGTTTCATATCATTTACTAATTGGTCCAAGTCAATTGTCTTATTTATTTATTTATTCATTCTTTTTTTGGTAATTAGAATTTTCTCCGTAGACAAGCATCGCATTCCAAGTCTTGGTCTGTGCAAAGAGTGAGGGTCCTAACTGTATATATAAGGTATAGAAATGAAGATGATTTAACAAGCAGAAACATCTCTTCCAACCTAGCTCTTACATTTGTCATGGATATCTCAATTTTCTTCCTTCTTCTATGTCTGTTGCAAACTCTTCCACAATTAGCTAATACATTTGACAGTGACACTGTCAGAGGCACATCTCTATCTATTGAGAACCGGTTGGTTTCAGCAAATGGAGAACACTCTGCAGGGTTTTTCCCCGTTGGTGACAACGCTTTCTGCTTTGCCATATGGTTCAACAAATCCACAAATTCTACAGTTGTTTGGATGGCAAACCGAGATGACCCTGTTGATGGAACAGGTTCGAAGCTTTCTGTTTTGAATGAAGGGAAACTTATCCTTGCCAATTCAGTTGGTATCACTGTTTGGACCGCTAGAACACCAGCCTTGGCAACATCAGAGGCCACCAATTTGCAACTACAGCTCTTAAACACAGGAAATCTTGTTCTTAGTAACTCCAAAAGTGTTATCATCTGGCAAAGTTTTGATTCACCTACAGATACTCTTCTTCCTCAACAAGCACTCACTATGCTTTCGAGTCTTATCTCGAAAAGAAGCCAACATGACTATGCTTCGGGCGACTACAAGCTCTTTTTTGACAATGATAATGTGCTTCGCCTGCTTTTTGTAGGTCCAACTATGACTAGTCTGTACTGGCCGGACCCTTGGGTTACGGACCCTGAAAAATTAACTCAAAGGGATCCGCACAATAGTAGTAGACATGCGATACTTCATGACTCAGGCTATTTCCGGTCATCTGACAATTTCACATTCTTTGCAACAGATTTTGGTGTGGTTACTCATAGACGATTAACGCTTGATTCTGATGGCAATCTTCGATCATACAGCCTGAAAAAGATGAATGGGACGTGGGATTGGGCTGTAACATGGCAAGTCTCCTCTCAACCATGCAGAATTCATGGCATCTGTGGACCTAATAGTCTGTGTAGTGCAGATCATGTTTCTGGCAGGAGATGCTCTTGCTTGCCAGGCTTCAAGGTTAAAGATCATACTGATTGGTCATATGGATGTGAACCAGAATTCAGTATCTCTTGCAACCGAAAAGATCCGTCTAGCTTTGTTCAACTTGATAATGTTGAATACTATGGCTCAGATCTAACCGTCTATGCTAATATTACTTTGGCAGATTGTGAAGACAAATGCAGGAACTCATGTATTTGCAAAGGCTTTCAATATAAATTTGTTGTGTATAATGGTTACTATTTTTGTTACCCCAAGTTTCTACTAGTTAGTGGACACCATTCACCGAATTTTCAAGGAGATTTTTATTTGAGAGTTCCCAAAGCTGGCCTTTCCAATAGCAAGAGTCCTGATGAAGCATCCAGATTGAAGTGCTCTGCTAAAAATTCCACACAACAAAGAATAACGTATGAAAATAAGACGGTAAAGCTTTTGCTTTGGTTTGCCACAGCAGTGGGAGGTGTTGAGGTGACCAGTATTGTCTTGGTCTGGCTTTTCTTGTTAAGAAGTAGTAAACATCCAAATCCAGCTGCAAAAGGATACCTCTTGACTAATAGATTTCAACGATTCACCTTCGATGAGCTAAGAAAGGCGACGCAAGGATTCAAAGAAGTGATTGGACAAGGAGCAGGAGGGATAGTATACAAAGGTGTACTGCCTAATCAGCGTGTTGCAGCAATCAAGCGACTCAATGAAGCTAACCAAGGAGAAGCTGAATTTCTAGCAGAAGTTAACACCATTGGAATGTTGAACCACATGTGCTTGATAGAGATGTGGGGATACTGTGTAGAGGGAAAACATAAGCTCTTGGTGTACGAGTACATGAAGCATGGATCTTTAGCTGAAAATCTTAATTCTAATGCACTTGATTGGGAGAAGAGGTTTGAAATTGCAGTGGGCACTGCGAAAGGCCTAGCATATCTTCATGAAGAGTGTTTAGAGTGGGTCTTACATTGTGATGTAAAGCCTCAAAATATACTACTAGATGCTGATTATCAACCAAAAGTAGCAGATTTTGGCTTGTCTAAACTACAAAGTAGAAGTACAATTGATCATTCAAACTTCTCAAAGATGAGGGGAACTAGAGGTTATATGGCTCCTGAGTGGATTTACAATCTTCCCATTACTTCGAAAGTGGATGTCTATAGCTATGGGATTGTGTTATTGGAGATGGTGACTAGCAAAAGTCCAAATGGCATGCATACCTTAGACAGCGGAGAGACAAGAGAGCATAAGAGGTTGGTGACGTGGATAAGAGAAACTATTGACTTTGAGAACGCTATAACAATGTCATGGATTGAGGAAATTATAGATCCCATGATCTGTGGTAACTATGACAAGGTTAAGGTGGAACTTTTGGTCAAAGTGGCTTTGCAATGTGTGGCAGAAAATAAGGATGATAGACCTACCATGAACCAGGTAGTTGAAATGCTTCTAAGCCATGAGGAATGATGTTATAGGAAAATTAATTTTGAAGTTTAATGTAATTAGTAAGTTGCCCGTGTGATGCACGGATATTGTTGTAATGTTTTATGTAAGATGGTTTTGGAGAATTTGTATATTTATTATAGCATAATTGTTATAAAACTTTGTTAGTTAATAAGTTCATCATAAGAAACAACAATTATAAATTGCACACACATAACTATTATAATTATTCAGTTCAAGAAATGAGTAAAAAAAAAAAAAACTTTGGAGGAATATTGTAGAATAAAAGTTGTTACAAAATGTCTCTCTCTTCCCTTAATTCTAAAACAAAATACACATCTCAAATACTCACAGTCAATCTCAGCCTCTACAAAAACCATATGTCCAAAGCAAACAAATAATATTCAATTTTTAATTTTAAAAATCTTGAAACATTGAATCAAATGAAACAAAAAGTCAATATTTAGTTTGTTCTTATCTTTAATGTGGCACTTGAGAATATTTCAATTCTCTTTGCAAAAAATGCTAATTCTATTATTGTTAGTCACTGTTAATCTACAAAGTTTACTAGTAAAACTAAATTCATACTAAACCCTAGTCCTTAGACATATTTTTTATTCCAAAACCAGGGTATCCTTTGTCTATGTAGTGCTTCATCATGAGTTGTAGAAGGGTAATGAGACAAAGATATTTACAATGTTTAAGAAATTATAGACATCAACATAAAAGAAAAAAAGTACCACTATCCTCCAAACGTCAATTTTTAATCAAATCTTGTTAAAGCTCAAAATTGAGAATATTTTCTTGTGAGCACAGTTAGTGCAAAATTCAAATTTAGCAACACTTTAGTTATTTTCTGTATGCATCCCAAACTATATATGAAAATAACCTTTTGCAATATGTAGTCACTTATCAACCAAAAACCACAATGGTTGAAAAGTGATTCTTAGAACATATATATGGATGCCATTATAAAGCTTTCAAATCTTCATCATATAAAGAACATTTTGTAAATATACATAATAAATTGCCAAACATAAGTATGTATATGGATACTCATACTCAGAAGTCATATTCTGGATTGTCCTCACAGCAATAACTATAGTTGATATTGCCGCCGCGGGTGTCACCACATGTGCCAGAACTGGCACCACTATCACTACCACCGGTACAATTATGGCAAATCTAGGTGCAACCTCACAACAAAATGAAAAATTGGGCACCAAAATACAATTTTTTTGACAATTTGCTTTGTTTGTCAAGATGTCACAAACTTGTCAGCCTAGTTCTCTTGGACCAATGCACCTCCAATGGATTCATCTACTTCTCATAAATTCAAATACAGGAACTTACATTAGAAGATTAACAATTTTATGATAATTCTTTCAATTTACCAAGAATTTTGTAACTACCATTTCTACTATATATTATTATTTAGTATAAGATCATGTATACAATCAATGATTAAACAAAGAATATTAGCCTCAAGCCCAATGGTCGACTGTGAAGGTAAAAGAAAAAAACCTTTGCTTTTAGAAAATTAGACCAAAGGTTACGAAGAGTCATTAATAATTAACACCTCTCTATCTTATTCATTACTTGAAGTTTAATCAGTAAATTACTGATGTTGTATCTAAAAAGAATATTATATTAATGATGATGCATTCACTCAAAAAAGGTAATGACAATTTAGAAGATTGTGGTGAGAGTTCAATTTTCCATTCAAGGAGTGTGCCATTTGGTAGAACCTCATGCTGTCTCGCATGAGATCTCTGCTTTTATATATATATATTGGTTTAAATTGAAAAATTCTTACTTTACGTTGTACTAATAATGTAATTTTTTTTGCAAAAAATGTACAATATTTTTTATATTTTGTAAATGTGGACAACACTGTATGCTTTTATTTGGTTTACAATATAAAAGTTACATTATTAATACAATGTAAACCTATAATTATCTATTTAAACTAAGATAACTTTCCCTTTTCTTTTTTCTCACTTAGCAAATCTTAGAAGGTTACATGATAGCCTTGCACTATGTGTGAGGTACATCATTAAAAACATATTTTTATAATCGTAGAGTAATCGAAATTATTAGAGAATATGATACCAAAACCACTGAAACATTTATACATTCTATGCAACATTTCACTCAATAAAATAGAAATAGAAAACAAATTAAAACAAACTTGAATTATATGATATAAAGCTATAAAGAAAGTACAAGAGTAGATTTTTTTTTCTTTTTACTTTTTTAATCTCTATCCCCTGTCAATAATTAAACACCCCCAACACACACACAAGGCCACGTATTATTATTCGTAAAAATTAGTATATTCCTTGAAATTTCCAAAAGTTTATTAACGTATTTTGGCTATTCCATGATATCTCATTCTACTAAAAATCTTTTAATATATAAGAAACATTTATAATTGTGAATTTGCTGGACTATTTCATCGGCAATGTTGGGTCAAAACTTAATAATTAGACACATAAAAAAAAGAATTATTAATTAGTACATTTTATTATTATTCCTACAAAATGAGTACATTCCTTGAAACTTTCAAAAGTGTATAAACGTACTCGGGCCGTTCTATTTTTCTCATTCTAAAAATAATAATAATTTAATATAAGAAGCAATTATAATTGTGACTTTGCTGGACAGTTTCATCAGCAATGTTGGGTCAAAAAGTAATAATTAGTCACATAAAAAAAAAAAAAAAAAAAAAACTAGTACATTGTATTATTATTCCTACAAAATGAGTACATTCCTTGAAACTTCAAAATATGTATAAACGTATTCTGGCCGTGCTATTTTTTTTATTCTAAAAAATGATAATTTAATATAAGAAACAGTAATAATTGTGAATTTCTTAGAGTGTTTCATCAGCAATGTTGGGTCAAAACTTAGTAATTAGTCACATAAAAAAATAATTAATAATTAGTACATTGTATTATTATTCCTACAAAATGAGTACATTCATTGAAACTTCCAAAAGTGTATAAACGTATTTTAGCTGTGTTATATTTCTCATTCTAAAAAATAATAATTTAATATAAGAAACGGTTATAATTGTGAATTTGTTGGACTGTTTTTTTTTTTTTTTTTTTTTTTTGAGAATCCGGCTTGTTAGGGTTTTTATTGAACACTATTGGCTAAATCAGCCTGAAATACATCATAAGAAAGTGGAGGGACAGACTCCATCCACACTACATAATCTAAAACATGAATTGCGTGTCTAGCTAATCCATGAGCTACCTTGTTACCTTCTCTCTTTGTATGAGAGTAAAGTCATGTACGAAAACTAGCTGAAGAAACTTTAATATCCTCCACCAACAACCCAAGCGGAGATAAAGATTGTTCACCCCTCATTAAAGCTAGATGGACAATGCTTGAGTCTCCTTCCAGAATAGCATCATTGATTCCTATTTCCCTTGCAAACTCCAACGCCCTATCAGCAGCAATAGCCTCCATATCTGCTGCCTTATACGCACAAGGGATCAGCTGTGACAGAGAAGCAATAGCTGCACCGTGTGAGTCTCGGATAATGGCTCCTATCCCAGATTTTCCGTCATGCTCGAAAGTGGCTGCATCGTAGTTGATTTTGTACAGATCACTAGGAGGGGGCTGCCAGGAAGCATGTGGGTTACGTCGAGATGGACCGCGCTGAGAGGGGCTTGCAACGAGTTGAACGAGTTGGGCTGCGCTGAACTCGTCCATTCTTGCTTTTGCCGAGGAAGCAATCTGAGACAGTGAGCCGTGTGGCTTGTTAAGTCGAGCTTGGTTCCTCTGAGTCCAGATCGACCACACCATCATTGCGAATAGCTCGGCATTCCTCTGTTCTTGTATCACCCATGAGAGCAATTCTTTGAAGTCCAAGAAACTCCTGTTGCAGCGAAAACCCCACTGGATCGAATCTGTCCAGACCTCATCCAGCTTAGGACACGCCCACACAGCATGTAACATTGTCTCAGGGAGCTGCTTGCACCGATCACACAGTGGGTTTGAGATGATAGTGCGCTGCATCAGGTTTTGTTTTGTTGGCAGAGAGTCACGGCATGCTCTCCATACGTGATGCTTGACTTTGTTAGGAACTTCCAGCGTCCATACCTTCTTCCACAGCTGGGTTTCAAGTGACTCCTGATTCCTTTCATGAGCTGGTTCTGCTTCTTCCTTTAGAAAGCGGTAACCTGACTTGCAAGTGTACCTACCATCGTGAGATAAGGGCCAGTAGAGGCTGTCTTCCGTTTCAGTTCGTGCAAGGGGAATTTTTTTGATGATTTCCGCTTCCTGTGGGGTGAAGAGTCCTTCCAACATGTCATTGTTCCACTGTTTAGTGTCTGTGTCAATCAAAACATCCACTGTTGCCTCCTCCATTGAGTCCACTACCGGAGACAAAACCAAATCATGGTTCTTTTGAGGCAGCCAACTATGTTTATAAATCTGGACTGTTTTCCCATTTCCAATGCGCCACTTTGCTCCCCTAAGAATGACATCTCTTCCATGGAGGATACTTTTCCATGCATAAGAGCTTGATCTCGAATCCTCCGCTTCCATGATGGTGCAATGAGGGAAAAATCTTGCTTTGAAAATTCTGTATAACAAGGAATCTTTATCTGTCAACAGTCGCCATGCCTGTTTTGCCAAAAGTGAATCATTGTACATTGCCAAATCTCTGAAGCCCATTCCCCCCACCATTTTTGATTTTGTCATTTCATCCCATTTTAGCCAATGAATCTTCCGTCTATTTCCTCTTTCACCCCACCAAAATTTTCTAATCAACACTTCAATATCATTACATAATCCAATCGGTAATTTAAAGCAACCCATAGCAAAGGAAGGGATAGCTTGAATTACCGATGTTATCAATACCTCCCGCCCTGCTTGTGATAGTAATTTTCCTTCTCACCCTTGCAATTTTTTCCACACCTTTTCCTTGATGTAGTTAAAACTATCTTTTTTCCCTCTCCCTACTAACGAAGGAAGGCCCAAATACTTCTCATAATGCTGAATTTCCTGCACTCCCAGTAAGCCTCTAATAATTTCTTTAGTGTCATCCGGAGTGGATTTGCTAAAGAATAGTGTTGTCTTGCTACTGTTTATCTTCTGACCTGACACCCTTTCATAGGAACCCAATAAATCAAGGATCACGTTACACTCGTTTGGTGTTGCTCTACAGAACAAGAGGCTATCATCTGCAAAAAATAAGTGGGTTAGTTTTGGTCCTCTTCTACACAAAGAGAACCCATTAATCCTTCCTTCCGCTGCCGCTCTCTTGATAAGCCCATGTAACCCTTCTGTGCATAATAGGAAAAGAAAAGGGGAAAATGGATCTCCTTGTCTGATGCCTCTGCTTGGGTAAATAAAACCCTTTGGTTCTCCATTCACCAATATTGAATAAGTGACCGTTGTAACACACAACATGATTAGACTGATCCACCTTTCTGCAAATCCCATCTTTCGCATCAGATCTTCCAAAAAGGACCACTCCACCCTATCGTATGCCTTGCTCATATCCAATTTGAGTGCCATATAACCTGTTTTCCTTGATTTATGATGCTTCATACAATGCAAAGTTTCAAATGCAACCAAAATATTATCTGAAATCAAGCGATCCTTTACAAAAGCTGATTGGTGTTCAGAAATAATATTTGGTAACACTTTTTTCAGCCTATTTGCTAGTACTTTGGAAAAAATCTTATAAATAACATTACAAAGACTAATAGGCCGAAATTCATGGACATATTCAGGATTTGATTTTTTGGGGATGAGAGTAAGGAAAGTATGATTAACAGGTTCGGGAAGAATACCTGAGTTTAACCACAAAAGGACATCTTGTGTCACATCCTTATCAACAACCTTCCAAAAGTGTTGGTAGAACAAAGGCGGCATACCATCTGGTCCAGGTGCTTTTAGAGGGGCCATCTCATTGAGTGCAGCAGCCACTTCCCCTTCCTTAAAATCAGCAACTAACTCTTGGTTCATCTCATCAGTAATACATGGCAGCACATAGGATAACACCTCATCTACATGGGTCGGAGTAGATGTTTCAAATAACTCTTGGTAGAATTTATTTAAAACTGATGCAATCCCATCTGGATCCGTATGCAATTGATCGGCCTCATCTTTTATTCCCCTTATTGTGTTTTTCCTACATCGTTTGGTGGCTTGGCTGTGAAAAAATTTGGAGTTGCAATCCCCTTTGCTTGCCCACAATACTCTTGAGCGCTGCCTCCACATACGAGCCTCTCTCTCCTTAAGAATATCAATTTCTGCTATAAGTTCCCTTACCCTCTGATTGCTTCCACTTTGTTGTGCCACCCATTCGGCTTTGGTGAGCAAAGATTTTTTCTTTTCCAGTTCTCTTCTCACATTCCCAAAACAGTTCCGGTTCCACCATTCTAACTCTTTGCTGCATTTGTCAACCTTCTTGATAACTGAAGTGCCTAGGGAGCCACCTGATTGACCAACATCACCAAACCTCCATGTTGCTTCCACCATCTCACCACACTGGTTATCTGATAACCACATTTCCTCAAAACGAAACCTTTTTTTTACAGGTGGCTGATCCAACCCCGAGAGATTAATTAGAAGGGGTGAGTGGTCAGATGAAAAGCACCTTAGGTGGTGAATACGTGTACCAGGGAATTTCAGGAAAAAAGAATTAGTTGCCAAACCTCTATCCAATCTCTCCCAGATTGACCTTCCGTCTTGAAAATGCCTAGCCCATGTGAATCGAGGGCCAATGAAACCCATATCCATGAATCTACACTCATCAATTACTTCCCGAAACTGCTGCATTTGATTATGGTTCCGGAGAGCCCCACCCAATTTTTCATTCTGTTTTGTCACCTCGTTAAAATCACCTGCACACATCCAAGGGATCTCGGAATGATTGATAAGGCTTCGGAGATTATTCCATGCTTCCCATCTTTTTGCCGTGTCTGGTTCTCCATAAAACCCTGTAAAACGCCAAGCATTCTCAGTGTTTTTATCAATGTAAGAATCAATATAGTACTTGGATGACCCCTCAATGGTGAGGTTAACGGATGCTTTCCAGAACATAACCAATCCGCCTCCCCTATTATTGCTCGGCACCACCCATTTATTTTCAAACTCAATTTCTTGTTGTACTTGATCTAGCCTTGCTTCGTCTGTCCAAGTTTCGGCTATAAACACGACAGAGGGATCTTTTGCCCGTATAATCTCTGCGAGCTCCTTCCCTGTACGTAGGTTCCCAAGCCCACGACAGTTCCAAGCTAAGCAATTCATTGTGCATGGCGGGGCTGATTTTCAGCCTCCGCCAAACCCACCGGTTCACCATCTTCAATTGTTGAAACCTACACCCGTTTCCCAGATAGTTCTGAGAAAAATTCAGCTTGCTCAAGACTCCTTTTCCCCTTGCTACGTATGATACTTTGAGTGTGTACTGATTCCTTTGTTGTTGTTCTGATCAAACGAGTCCACTTGGGAAGGACACGCAATTGGGCTGCATGTGATGAAGCCCTAGCCGCCACCTCTTCATTGAGACTCACATTAATTTCCTTACCGTCTGGCTTGGGGAGATTAATTTGAGCCGTTAATGATTGAGTCCTTGATTGAGGGGGACACGAGTCATTAAGAGGATTTACTTCCTTTTCAGGCTCCACCGGTTTAGTCTCCATATTAATAGTGTGTGCCTTGCCCTCATTAATAGGTGAGACAACTAGATCCGTTTCACCCACTTTAATGCTGTCCCAGCCTCCACGTTCTGCCAAATTAAATTCCGGAGCATTAACTTCCTTGCTTAGCTGCACTGAATCCTGTAACGGCTCTTCCCTTGTAACTGTCACCGGTGGTTGGGGAGGCGGCTCATGCTCCATCTGTGTCACAGTTGAGGTTTGCTGCTCATCGGAAGCCATGGATTTCTGCACCTGTTTCTTTTTTGATTTGTAAAAACCTGGGACATACACCACGTTCTTCCTAGCTGACCCAAAAGCCGCAGCCCTTAGGTGTGGACCGAATTGTTTTTGCTCTGGCAGGAGGGAACCATCACTGTCAATCCAGATATCACAGTCTTTGTCATCGTGCTCGAAGCTTTCGCACCAATAGCAAATATTAGGGAGTCTTTCATACTTGAAATTCACCCACACTTGCTCTCCTTTTTCAAGTGTAATAACACGACCACGAGAGATAGGCACTGAAACATCCATCATGACCCTAACTCGGATAAAATTTCCTCCCTCGTTGGCTAAAGTTTCTGGCCCTCGTACCACCTCACCAAGGATTTCATAGATTTTTTCTATTGCTGCCACGTTCATGTATTGTATATGAATGTTGTGCACCTAAACCCAAAAAGCAGTTTTGTTAAAACTTGAATCTATGAGTGGGTTATCCTTCACATACCGTTGCATAATTATCAAGTGTTTGTCGAAACTCCAAGGTTCGCTCTTGAGTACCCGTTCCATATCTTCCTTGTCTTCAAAGATGAAAAGAACCTTGTGACCACCTTAGTTTTGTATCTTGAAACCATTTCTCATCCGCCACAGTGGGTTGAATGTTTGTGCAATGGCATCAATATTCAGCGCCCGTTTTGTGAGAAACTTCGCTGCAATAATGTATTCTTGAGACTTGAGTTCATTCGTTAGGCAACATCCTGGACCCTCTTTCTTGGACAATGAGAGGCGATTCCAGTTCGTTGTAAGATCGTCCATGATAAAGTGAGAGATGATAATGAAAAAGAGAGTAGAGTGACACACTACTGTTTCCCAGTAACCCAAGAAAAAGACCCCACAATCCTGGAAATAACCTTGTTATTTCAAGGAAGACAAAAAACAACTTTGTAAAAAAGGGACCCCAATTCTACTGCCTAAGAGAGTCAGAAGACTAAGCTTTCTTAGTGTCAGAGAAACCTTTAAAAAAGCTTCCTTAAAATTAGTCACTTCTTTGTTGGACTGTTTCATTAGCAATGTTGGGTCAAAACTTGATCATTAGTCACATAAAAAAATTAATAATTAGTACATTGTATTATTATTATTATTTTTTGATTTCAACTAAGGAAGACACAGAGTTTATCAAGATTACAAAAAAGTTGGATCAACGCAACTATGGTGTATTGGCATTCGGATTGCCAATTTTGCGGCAACATAAACAAAATCAAGAACACATTTGGGGACAACTAACAGATTACAAACAAGTCCATTTTGATACAAAAACTCCATATCAGCAATCAAGGATCTCTCATGCCAAGCTGGATTCTTAGACTTGTTTAAAAGTTGGACTAGATACTTGTTGTTTGTCAAAAACAGATCGAAATCCGTAGGTTTTGGCTGTGATGACTGCTGCCATCAAGGCCTCCTGTACATTGTATTGCTTTTCCTACAAAATGAGTACATTCCTTGAAACTTCCAACCCGTGCTATTTTTCTCATTCTAAAAAATAATAATTTAATATTAGAAACAGTTTAATTGTGAATTTGTTGGACGGTTTCATTAGTAATGTTGGGTCAAAATACAATAATCTCAGTACATTGTTTTTTTTATTTTTTTTTTATTCCTACAAATTAGTACATTCCTTGAAACTTCCAAAAGTGTATAAAATGTACTATGTTTTTCATTCTAGTAAAAATCATTAACTATAAGAAATAGTTATGAATGTGAATTTGTTGGAATGTTTCCTTAGTAATGTTTACTAATAATACAATAATCAAATATATGCATCCTTCCTCTTGAACTCATAACTGTGGTGGAACTTACATGCTGTGAAAATGAGAATGTCTATATCCAATATGTGAGAGAAAATTGGTCTTTGCCCCTTTCGCGCAAACTTTTCAACAAAATGCTCATGTTTTGAAACTATTTAGGGAAATGCCATTGTTTTGAAAATCGAGGTTTTAAAACTTGAGTTACTTGAAAATATTTACATGGAACTTTAGTTTCAGAAACTCGAGTTCCGTTCAAGGAACTCAAGTTCCTGAAACTCGAGTTCCATGTAAATTTTTTCAAGTTTTTGCCTATAACTCGATTTTGGGCGAATTGAGTTTGTTAGGTTCTAAAGGTTTAGGAATTTATGTATTTAGAACTCTAATGTGTAATGTTGACAAACCATGATCAAAACAACATGTTTAGACTTGTTAAAGTATGCTCAAAGTTGATTAATTATTGTAAAGTTGGAATCGAGAGACTGTAGATGCATTGGGGCATTTCGGTCTGGCTCGATCGATCGAAGAATAGATTCGATCGATCGAAAATCGATCAGATTGCGTTTTTCTGCAGTTTTCCAACTCAGCCCTAACTCATTAAACGTTTAGGGTTTTATGTTTTTGCCCTAGGTATATAAGGCAAAACCCTAGCCACGTTTTTAGAGTTGCTCCAGTTGTATTGTTGCTCATACATTGCTGTTTTGTGTAAATCTCTTGTGAGATCTAGAGGAGCTTTCCTTTACACAAAGCTTAGGGTTTTCTAGATGGAGATTACTTCAACATCTTGATGATCAACTTGGTTGCTGCCTTTGAAGCTTAAAGAATATCAAGCGTGGGTGCTTGTAGCTGATTGAAGAATTCAAGAAAGAAGGAGTCCGTGGATTCGGAGCTTGCACGGGGTTGTGTCAGTAAGTTCTACTGGTAGGTAGCATTAGGAAGTCGAGCGGGGAGCTTGTAAGTCCTTTTGTATGAACTTCAATTCTTTCATAGTGAATTCAGTTTTGCCTTGAGGATCGGTGGGTAAAATCCTCCCCAGGTTTTTTACCGGTTTGGTTTTCCTGGATGATCATATCGTGTGTTATTTATTATTCCGCTGCTATATATTTTCATGATATGATTGTTTGATTGTTTTAACCTAGAATTGCTTAATTTGACTAAACAACTTGGCTAATTAACTAGGCTACTCAATCTGGTTGTGTGTTAAGGGGTCTAAAACCGTTCAAGTGGTATCAGAGCGGGTAGCTCTTTTTGTCTGAGATTTTTTTATCTCTGAGCTGATCCTTGACCCCTGTTGTCATGGAGCATGGACACTCTCTTGTTGTTCCTCCTCACTTTGATGGGAATAACTATGCTTATTGGAAAGTAAGGATGAAAGCATTCCTGAAATCCATTGATGAGAGAGTTTGGAATTCCGTTGAGTACGGATGGGAGAAGCCCACTACTCCTGTGAGTGAGTGGCAAACTTCTGAAAAAGAAGTAGCAGGCTTCAATAGCAAAGTTATGAATGCCATCTTCAATGCTGTTTCTATGGAGGAATTTAAGAGAATCTCTAATGTTGAGGTTGCTCATACTGCTTGGAAAATCCTCCAAACTGTGCATGAAGGCACAAAGGCAGTTAAGATAAACAAACTGCAGCAATTAACTTCTAGGTTTGAAAGCATTAGGATGTCTGATGATGAATCATTTGATGAATTTTATGCCAAACTGAATGATATTGTTAATTCTGCTTTTAATTTGGGTGAAATCTATGATCAACCTAAAATTGTTAGGAAGATACTTAGATCTTTAACTGAAGACTTTAGACCCAAAGTGACTGCCATCACTGAAAGTAAGGATGTGGACTCCATCCCTGTTGATGAGCTTGTAGGATCTCTTCAGTCCTATGAGTCTGACTTACCCAAAACAAACAAATCCAAATTAAGGGCTCTTAAGTCTGTTGATGATGTTGAGGCTGGTGGATTTGATGATGAGCTCTCTGCTATAGAGATAGCTTACCTTGTCAAGAATTTTAGAAATTTTCTGAGAAATACTAATAGAAGGGCAAGAGGTACAAACATTGCTGAACCTAGAAACTTTAGGAAGAATGATCCCACTAAGGTTAATAACTTTGAAAAACCTAGAGAAAGAGTAGGTCAATCTTCAAACAATTCTTTGGGTGCTCAGTGTTTTGGTTGTCAATGGTATGGTCATGTTAAATCTGAATGTCCTACATTCTTGAGAAATAAGGGTAAAGTTATGGCTGTAACTCTTAGTGATAATGAGGTTTCTGATGATGAGTTTGAATGTGACGAGGATGGAAACTTCATTGCTTTCACTGCTACTGCAGTAGTCAATGAAAGCATATCTGTTGAGGAGAACCCTTCTGATGGGGAACTCTCTGAGGATGCAGATCTTCAAGAGGCCTATAATAAACTTTGCAAAGTTGCTGCAAAGGATGCTATGAATGTTGAACTTGGCCTGAAGAAAATTGATTCTCTTGAGCTTGAAAAGAAAAATTTGCTTGTTAAATTATTTGATGCTAATGATCTTTTGAACCATGTGAAATCTGAGAACATGCTTTTACTTGATAAAGTTAAAACTTTAGAACATGATTTATCTGTTGCTAGAACTGCTAGTTCTAAACTTGATCACATGCTGAATGTTCAAAAGTATCCTTCTGATAAATCTGGGATAGGATATGTTGAAAGCATCTCTGTGTCTACTCCACATACCACGAACTTTGTTCCTTCATCTTCTTCTGAACCTTCTGTGAGTGAGGTTGTGAGTGAAACTGTCAAACCACCTGTGAGTGAGGTAGTCAAACCTGTAGAAGTTTCACCTCCTAAGAAGATTAGGGTTGATTTGAGAGAAACTAAACCTACCCTCTCTAAGGACAAGATGCATGGTAAACCTGTTTGGGTTTGTCATTATTCTGGAAAGTCTGGACACATTCGTCCTAACTGTTACAAGCTTCAAGCTGCTAAGAGAGCAACTAAACCAAAGGTGTCTGTGCCTCAAGCACAAGATCCTATGGCACTTATTGGTGAATTGGTAAAGGTGTTGAACCTTTATTCCAATCCTAAAGTTGGAAATCACTCAAATGTGAATAAGAACTCCAATGCTCGTGGTGCATCTAAAAGGTTTTGGATGCAAAAGACTCGACCTAATTGAGTCTTTCTGACATGGTCCTTGTGCTTCATTGCTCATTCCTCTGTGACCATTGTTCTTTGGTTTTCTGTGTTTCTTTTGTTTTGTTTCTAGGGTTTGCATTGCATTACATTCATGCATTTCATTCTAGGATTTATTTGTTTTTCCTTAATTAAATTAAAAAAAAAAAAAAAAAAAAGAAAAGGAGAAAGCAAAAATTTGTTTGACATTATGTTTGTTGGTTTTTGAAAACAAGGTTGGTCAATTTATTTACACATAACATGTCTTATGTACCTTGTTTAGCTTTGATGAGCTTTTATATTGCACTTGACTAGTTGAAACTTTGTAGTGCATGTTGTGTGGGAAAGATGTTTATGGTGTTTATCACTTTGTCTTAATCTTGAAGTCACATGTTATTTGACCGTTGGACTTGATCCTTTTGAGAAAGGCATAAATAACCATCTCACCACTGTTCACTAGTCAATCATGAACACCTTAGTGCATATTATAAGATTTTATGCTCGAGAAAGTGTAGCACATGCACAAAAAGAACATAAGGTGTAGCCTCTGTTAAATGCTTAATGCTTAAAATTGGTGTGTACTATTAGGCTTGATGCCATCTCACATAATTACAATTGGTGTGTACTATTAGGCTTGATGCCATTTCACATAATAAATTTCACAATATAATGGGGCAAAATACAAGAAACTTACATGATTGCAAGCTTTTGTTCTAGGAGATGTGAGAGTTATAGGATGTAACTCTTTAGGTGATAGTCTCTTTTAAATTTTATGTGATGGATTGTGTAGACTTTGTGATTGATTGCTATTCACATATCAACTCACATGTTTCTCAAAGTTTTTGCTAGTTGCACACACTACACAAGTTACTCTTTGCTAAATTTTGTACATGTTATTGTGTGTGTTTTTGGTCTGACCAACTAAGTTTGAAGATACTTTGAGAATTATGCAAAACATTTTTTTTTGCTTGAGAATTTAAAAAGAGAATGGCTGAAATTTTCTTTGGAGAAACTGGGATTCAAATTGGGTTTTTGAAAAATCATTCCATCTCATACTCATGCATTTTGTTTTCATTATTTAATGCTTTGAGGAGTTGTTTTCAAAATGGGATTTGTGTTTTTCAAAACTGTGATTTTTCTCAAAAATTTTGTGAGCTTCTGCCCATTTCGATCGATCCAGTCTGATTTTCGATCAATCGAAAAAGTGCTTTAATTTGTTCCAAAATGACTGTTTGATTCGATCGATCGAATGTATTTTTCGATCAATCGAAAGTCACGAATCAGGTTTTTAAAAACTCTGTTCTTGACTTTTTCAAACACTTTTTCAAAAGTTTTTCAAAGTCTTTTCTCTCTCTCCGACTTGGCAAGCTCAACTATTCCAATTTTTTGTCGTTTTCCTCCGGATTTTTTGCAAGAAATCTCTTTCCTCAAGCCGGTATGTCTATCTTACCCCTCCTTTTTGAGTTTATTTACATATTTCATGCATTGTTCATGCATTTATGCTCAAAATTTCGGACCCTTTTCTTTTTGGGTTTGTTGTTGATTTAGGCCCAATTTTGTGTAATTGATCAATGGGTTTTTGTGGGGACACACTATAAACATGTTCTTAATGGTTTAATTTGATCAATTTTGGGTTTTGTGAAAAATTTCAAATTCTAGGGTTTCAAATTGATTCAATTTGGGGATTTTATTCAATTAAGGTTTAATTGATGAAATTGGCTTGTTGTATTGATGAAATTGGTTATTCTAATCTGTTTTCAACCTTGTGTAATGATCAATTCATCAATTTGTTGCAAAATTTTTCAAGTGGTTTTCAAATTTTTAGGGTTTTTGTTAGAAACTCTATGTTCGAGCCAATTTTGTGTAATTGAACTTAATTTGAACTGTGTTTACTACATTAGTTCATGCATTACAACATTGTTATTGTTCATGCATCATATAGATTTTTGTTCTATATTTTTTTTGTGCTAACTTGCAGTCTGCCCTTGGTTTTGTTTTCTTGTTCTTTTGGTTTTCACTTTGTGTCTCTGTCCTTTCCTTAGCACTATGCCTAGGAAGACTAGAGCCCGTAGGAATGTTTCCTCACCTTCTCCTTCACCCCCTCCCTCCTTTGACCGTGAGAAGTTTTCGAGTGAGAAAAACCAAGAGATTTATGAGAAGCTAAACATTAGGAGAAAGATTTGGGCTGAGCGTTCTGTTCAATTAGATGAACTTGATCCTGCCATTAGGGCAAACTTTGAGCGTCGGGGCTAGTTACCCTTGGTGGATGTTTCTGATCTTCCTCCACCTTCTGCCTTGATTAGAGAGTCCTTTTCAAACATCTCTATCCGCATCTATGATTCCAATACTTTGGTAAAGAGTTGGATACGAGGCGTAGAGTACACCATTACTCCTCAGGTAATGGCTAATGCTCTAGGGGTACCTTTGGTCCAGAATCCTGTCTATCCTTATGATGAGTCTCCCGAGTTGAGTGATGTCTTGTCTTACATCACTGGGACTTCTGTCCAGTGGGGTTCTGATCCTCGGATCACTTCTGCTGAGCTCTCCGGGTTGCACTATTTGTTCTTTAGGATAGCCTGTCATTCTATCTGGCCCATCTCTCATGTTCACACTATTCCTCTTGAGAGGTGTATATTTTTGTACGCCCTGGTTACTGATGCTCCTATTAGTTTTCCCCATCTTTTTCTTCGTTCTTTGAATGATGTCTATAGGAGTTCATCTTCTGCTCATGCTCTTGTTCATCCTATTTTCATTCATAGGATTCTCCTTTATCTTGATCTTGGTGGCTTCCCTTCCTCTGAGCCCGTTCATGTGATAGCTCCCATAGGTGCGTCTTTTCTTAGACAAAGGGCCGCTCATCTTCGAGCTGGTTCTAAACACCCTAGGTCTGAGCCGTCTAGTAGCGCACCTCCTCCTTCTTCTTCTGCAGGTCTTGCTGGTGAGGATGTTCCTGATCCAGTTGGTGATGATGCTGCTGCTGCTGATGTTCCTCCACCTCCTTCGACCGACTTTGATATTCGTCGTACCCTGGAGACTGTCATGACCGTTCAGGCGACTCATGGTCAGATTTTGGTGGACTTGCTAGATGAGTTTCGTGCTCTGCGAGCCGACTTTGCACGTCTTCATTCACCCTCACCACCTCCTTTTGATGGCGACTTGTGATTGCCCTTTGGCATTCCGTCACAAAAAGGGGGAGTGGAGTTTTTGACTTGTAGAGGAGTTTTTGTAGTTAGGGAGAGACTTTTTGTTACTTTTTGTTGTTGAGGAGCTTGTGGAGTTTTTAGATTGTATCTAGGTGCTTCACTTTGTATATCATTTTTGGGGATATTCATGTTAGGGGGAGTAACATTGATTGATACACATGTTATATTCATTGATTCTTGTTGCTTTGTGATTCACTGCTTATTGATTTATATTTATGAGTTGTTCATTCATATATGTCTTTATTTTGTGTTGTGTGAATCTTACAAGAATGTTATACCTGTTGTTTTACTCTTTTCTGTCACACATGCGTTTATGTGTTTGTTGAGTATTTCAGGAATATACAGGTTGATTCAACAAAACTGCTGTCTACACTTGCAACCGTTGGATAGTAGTTTGGTTTGAATTTGAGTTTATGAGTATTATTTTTGTAAATGGTTTTTACTTGTAAACTTTGAGCTTTTAATTTGGGTTTTGTCACAGATTGCCAAAGGGGGAGTTTATTAGGTTCTAAAGGTTTAGGAATTTATGTATTTAGAACTCTAATTTGTAATATTGGCAAACCATGATCAAAACAACATGTTTAGACTTGTTAAAGTATGCTCAAAGTTGATTAATTATTGTAAAGTTGGAATCGAGAGACTGTAGATGCATTGGGGCATTTCAGTCTGGCTCGATCGATCGAAGAATAGATTCGATCAATCAAAAATCGACCAGATTGCGTTTTTCTGCAGTTTTCCAACTCAGCCCTAACTCATTAAACGTTTAGGGTTTTATGTTTTTGCCCTAGGTATATAAGGCAAAACCCTAGCCACGTTTTTAGAGTTGCTCCAGTTGTATTGTTGCTCATACATTGCTGTTTTGTGTAAATCTCTTGTGAGATCTAGAGGAACTTTACTTTACACAAAGCTTAGGGTTTTCTAGATGGAGATTACTTCAACATCTTGATGATCAACTTGGTTGCTGCCTTTGAAGCTTAAAGAATATCAAGCGTGGGTGCTTGTAGCTGATTGAAGAATTCAAGAAAGAAGGAGTCCGTGGATTCGGAGCTTGCACGGGGTCGTGTCAGTAAGTTCTACTGGTAGGTAGCATTAGGAAGTCGAGTGGGGAGCTTGTAAGTCATTTTGTATGAACTTCAATTCTTTCATAGTGAATTCAATTTTGCCTTGAGGATCGGTGGATAAAATCCTCCCCAGGTTTTTTACCGGTTTGGTTTTCCTGAGTGATCATATCGTGTGTTTTTTATTATTCCGCTGCTATATATTTTCATGATATGATTGTTTGATTGTTTTAACCTAGAATTGCTTAATTTGACTAAGTAACAACTTGGCTAATTAACTAGGCTACTTAATCTGGTTGTGTGTTAAGGGGTCTAAAACCGTTTAGAGTTCTTCATTGGAACTCGAGTTTTAAAAAATCGAGTTTCAAACAGGGGCATTTCCTTAAATAGTTTCAGAACAGTGGCATTTTGCTGAAAAGTTTGCGCGAAAGGGGTATATCCCCATTTTGGCCCCAAAATGGGGATATACCCCTTAGTTTGCGCGAAAGGGGTATATCCCCATTTTGGCCCCAATATGTGAGATACCATTTCGTTAGAATACACGGTTTTTGACTTTGTGGTAATAATTCCATAGGGGATATAACACACATATATAAAAATACTAAGTCTTGCTTGAGCTGCTTTATTGTTATTCTTTACATTTTCCCTTCCACACATAGTAGTGGTAGAAGTGGACTCCAGAGACACTACCAACTAATTGATTTAGTCTTGAAGGTTATGAGAAAGTGAGAAACAGACCCTCATAATATATTATTAGTGGTCACAATTAATTATGATCGTTGTATACACAAATATATTGGCTATGTTGGTATTAGAGAGTCTTCTCAAAAAAAAAAAAAAATGTTGGTATTAGAGAGTGTTTATATTTGCGTTGTTTCAGACATAGTGTATATATTTTTTTTACCTATTTTTGTTTGGTTAACTCGTGGTGCTCTATTTTCGGCAGCCAAAAAGAAAAGAAAAGATTTTGTATCTTTTCTGTAATTTGTAATACCACACATAACCATTTTAAGAAAAATTATTGATATATAATTCAACAGTTAGAGATGAGAGGATTTGAATGTTGAATATTTCCATTTAAAACATAAAAAAGTGTCAATTGAATTACTTTTTAAACTTTATATTATGCCACCTAATTAGTAGGCATGCAAGAAAGTAAAATTAGGGTTGTGAAATAGTACTTGCCCAAATGAAAACAAAAATTACACATAAACACAAGCTATATTCTACTAATTTCAAAAGGTACAAGTTGGTCAACAGATTGTGGTAAGTAGGTAAGGAACAATTTTATTTGTTACAACTTATAAGGTACATTATTATAAATATTGTAATTTTGTGTTTTTAATTTACAAATTTTTTTTTTTAATAAAAAGAGCTAATTCAAATAACTTTATCTTTTATCTTTAATATACCAAAACATAGGACACATTTGGTACGCTAGAATGATGATTACTTAAAATTAGGACCGAATATTAATATGGATACAAAAAGTTGTACAAGAATAACTATTGTTATTCATCTGTTTGATAATAACACATGAATAAAACCATGAATTTGTATTAATACAAGATGGTGGAATGGAATCAAATTCCAATCAAATATCCCAAAAATTAACCTTACAAAATTAATTTTACTTTTTATAATTCTCTCTTAACAGCCTATATTTATAAATTAATTGAACCATTCTATAATTAATATCATCATTCTTTATTAAAAATAACTCAATAAGAGTTTTCCTGCTAGGGTTTTTCTCTTGCTAGGGTTCCCTTGTGCCGTGTAGAATTCCTGTCCCTAACCTGGTTTAGGTCTCTGTTCCCTTCACTTTTCCTAACGCTGATAGGACGGTGGTGTGGATTCTTTGTAATCCTTGTTTCTTCCAGACGCTGGGCTTTGTTTTCGTGTTGGTTCTCAATGGCAGGATTAGAAGATATGTGGTCTCGTTTCTCCTTGACCGAAGAAGAGGAGGGGGGCGCTAATGTACCAAGACAGGGCAGTAAGGACGTTCATCGTCTCGCAAGAAAATTCTTCACTAAATGGGTTGTGAATGCAGAGGCAGTGGCACATACTTTCAAACCTCTTTGGAAACTTATTGGTGAACTCAAAATCAGGGACGTGGGAGGGAATATCTTACTCTTTTAATTTGAGGATGTGTTGGACTTAGAGAGGGTTTTAGAGTCCGAACCTTGGTCTTATGATAAACATTTGGTGGCTTTTGAACGGGCAGTGGATGCGGAAACAGCACCCTCCTTGCCTTTCTCAAAAACTGTGTTTTGGGTGCAACTCCATAATATACCTGAATGATGTTTAACCCAAGAAATAGGAGAGGCAGTGGGTAATATGCTGGGGACTACAATCCAAGTGGCTGACCCTGAGGATGATGGTTTAGGTAGAGAGTTTCTTTGGGTGTGTGTGGCTCTTGATATCTCTAAACCTCTCCCACGGTGCTGCAAACTCCGGTCTGAAGGTGAACATATTGGCTGGGTGCTTCTGATATTTGAGCACTTATCGAACTTCTGCTACTGGTGTGGTAGAGTTATTCATAATGAGAGGGAATGTGAGCTTTGGCTTCGGGGTAAGGGAAATTTGAAGAAAGAAGATCAACAGTACGGTGAATGTCTTCGAGCCGATACAATGAGATCCTTCCGAAAATCAGTAGCGACCGTGGCTGGTTGTGCTAGAGGGAAAACACCATGGAAAAAGGGTCTTGCAAGGCCCAAGAAACCTTGTTCCCAATCTGCAACAGTGGCCTACAATGAGGATAATCCACGTTCACTTTCAGTTCCTGTAGCAGAGCATGTCATGGTGGATGTTGAGAGTATGGATCACGGTAATAAAAGTGTGGGATTCTCTCCATTGCTCGGTAATGTTTCTGCCTCTAATACCAACTTGTGTTTGAATATTGATATGGTTCATAGCTCCTTGGATTGTCTTAGAAGTAGTACGTAGGTTCTTCCTGAGTTGAAAGCATAAGAGGGTACTGCTACTCCTAATCATAACAGCCCTTTCTCTGGCATGAATGATGTCTTTTCTTTTAATGCTACCAAGGGTCAATTATGTGATATTTCAAACAAGTTGAGTACAGATAGTGCCACAGTTTCTGCAAGGAAGTGGAAGAAGATAGAGAGGAGTGGGAATAGTGACAGTGAGGGGATTAGAATGACTGAAGTAGAAGACCGTCGGCCAAGTTTGGATGTGGCAAATATGAAACAGTCAAAAAGAAAATGTGGAGGAAAACAGAGTGAAGAGGATAAAGAAAATGAGCAGGTGGTTGCTGGGTACCAGCACCACCGATATCAATGAGTTGCTTAAGCTAGAACTGTCGTGGGCTTGGGAACCCACAGACAGAAGACGAACTCGTTAACTTAATTGGTAACAAAGCTCCCAAAATGGTTTTCTTAATGGAAACCAAAGTTGACAGAGATGTTATTGAAAAGATAAAGAGGAAGATTCAGTTTACAGATTGCCACGTTGTGCCATGCCAAAATAGGGGAGGGGGTTTGGCTCTCCTATGGACAGATACGCTTACAGTTGATGTGCTCTCTTCATCTAAGCACCATATTGATGTAGTAATTGACCAAGGGGTGGATGACGCTTGGCGGTTCATGGGTTTTTATGGAAACCCTGATACCGCCAACCGGGAAGATTCCTGGTCATTATTAAAAGCTTTGAGTCGACGATTAACACTTCCATGGATTGTTTTGGGTGATTTTAATGAAATTCTAAGGATGGAAAAGAAGCAAGGCTGGCTGGACAGACCGGAGAGACAAATGCAAGGGTTTAGGGATGCGTTGGATGTGTGTGGTCTTAAAGATTTAGGTTTTAATGGCTTCCCTTTCACTTGGTGCAATAGAAGACCGGGCATTCAAAACACTTGGATTCGGCTTGACAGAGGAGTAGCCACCATTGATTGGATTCTAAGGTTTCCTACCTCTAGAATTCACCACTTGGATGCTTTTCACTCGGATCACAAGCCCATTATCTTGATCTCAGATTCTGAAGCAAAGAGATTTTACCGGAAGGGACGACCCTTTTGCTTCAAAGCCATGTGGTTGAAGGAAAAAAATTGTGAAGGGGTGATTAAGGAGTCATGGAGTGGCTGCCTGGGGTTGTCTCCATTGAGTATAGTATCTATTAAACTAATCACCTGTTAGGACAATTTGCAAAGGTGGAACCAGGAGGTTTTGGCCATGTTAGACTCACTTTGGCTAAGAAACTCAAGGAGTTAACCAAGGCGGAGGAGGCAGATTTGTACAGGTCCGATCCAGCCCATATCTATCAACTTCGTGATGAAATACAAGTGTTGAAAACTAGAGAATAAGCCATGTGGCAGCAACGGTCCCACACGGATTGGCTGAAAGGGGGTGATCAGAACAGTAGGTACTTCCATTGTAGGTCTAATAAGAGAAATAAACGCAATTTTATATTGGGTTTTGAAGATGACAATGGGGTGTGGTCTGAGGGTGAAGGCCGAATGGGTGAGCTTGTTGAGGAATACTTTTCCAACCTTTTTTCCACATCTAATCCTTCTGGCTTTGATGATATTTTAGAAGGTATTTCCCCCACTGTCACGGAAGACATGAACACTAGCCTTAACCATGAATACACTGCAGCTGAGGTAGTTCAAGCTCTTCACCAAATGGCACCACTCACTGCACCAAGCCCTGACGGTATGTCCCCTATTTTTTACAAATCTTTTTGGCATATTGTGGGTGATGATGTCACAAATGCTGTTTTGGCGGCCTTGAATTCGGGTATTATTCCTGACTCTATTAACACCACTTTCATATCCCTTATCCCTAAGATTCAGAACCCTAAAAAAGTCTCAGACTTTAGGCCTATTAGCCTGTGCAATGTGTTTTATAAACTTATATCAAAAGTCTTGGTTAACCGCTTGAAATTGGTTTTGCCTAATGTAGTCTCTGATTCTCAAAGTGCTTTCCTTTCGGGACGCCTTATCACTGATAATGTCCTGGTGGCTTTTGAGACTCTCCACTATCTTAAGCGGAAAACACAAGGTAAGTTGGGTTTCATGGCTCTCAAGCTTGATATGAGCAAGGCTTATGACAGGGTGGAATGAGTTTTTCTTGAGAAAGTCATGCGGCATTTGGGGTTTGGTGGTAAATTGGTTACAACCATCATGTCATGTATCAAGTCTGTCTCTTATTCTGTGCTCCTTAATGGGGCACCTGTTGGCAATATCAAACCCTCCAGAGGCCTCCGCCAAGGTGATCCTTTGTCCCCATATTTGTTCTTACTTTGTGCTATTGGATTACAGGGCCTATTACACACAGCCGAATCTGAAGGTCGCATTCGAGGTGTTTCTATATGTCGAAATGGACCTCGGGTTTCACACCTATTTTTTGCTGATGATAGTGTTCTCTTCTGTCGTGCAAAAGAATATGAATGCCAGGTTATCCTTGATATTTTGGCCACTTATGAAAAGGGCTCTGGTCAAAAGATAAACAAAGATAAAACCAATCTGTTCTTTAGCTCAAACACTGATCCTGGCCTCCAAACCAGTATACAGTAAATCTTGGGTGTCCCCTCCATCAAGAATTATGAGAAATATTTGGGTTTTCCTGCCCTTATTGGCCGAGCAAAAAAACAGAGTTTCATTTATATTAAGGAGAGAATTTGGAAGAAGCTTCAGGGTTGGAAGGAAAAGCTCCTATCACAGGCCGGTAGAGAGGTACTCATCAAGTCCGTGATCCAAGCCATTCCCACCTATTCCATGAGTTGTTTTAAGCTACCAAAAGGGTTGATCCAAGAAATTGAGACCTTGATTTGTAAGTTTTGGTAGGGCTACAGTGGGGACAACAGGAAAATCCATTGGGTTAAGTGGGAGCGTCTTTGTGAAGCTAAGGAGGTTGGAGGTATGGGTTTCAAGGAAATAGAGAAGTTTAATGATGCTCTATTGGCCAAGCAGGTTTGGCGTATGATGAACAACCATGACTCTCTATGTTATAGGGTCTTTAAAGCCAAAATTTTCCCCAATGGTTCCATCCTTGATGCTAAGGAGTCTAGCCTTGGGTCATATGCGTGGAAAAGCATTTTAAGTGCGAGAGATATAATCAAAAAAGGGGCGGTATGGCGAATTGGTGATGGTCAGTTAGTTTGCATCAGAGAGGATAAGTGGCTGCCTGATGAGGTATACAGGAAGGTTTGCTCGCCTATTCCTGCCATACCCCCTGAAGCCAAAGTAAGCAGCCTCATCGATGCCAACACAGGAACATGGAGAATAGATCTAATTAACCAAAGCTTCTTACCCCATGAAGCCGGATTAATCCTAAGCATTCCTCTAAGCATCAGACTCCCACATGACCGCCTAATATGGTCCCCCTTTTCTTCGGGTCGTTTCAGAACCCGCAGTGCATATAAGTTGCTGGTTTCTACTGCTTCAACCAGCAATGCAGGTAGCTCTGATCCTAATCCCCAGAAAAGCTTTTGGAGAGGCATATGGAAGCTACGTGTACCTAGTAAAGTGAAGCAGTTTGTATGGAGAGCAAGCAACAATGCTCTCCCAACCATGGCTAACCTCCTTCGCCATAAGGTGGTTCTCTCTGCCACGTGCACGAACTGCAGAATCCACGATGAAGACACCACACATGCTGTTTGGGGCTATGAAGGAGTGAAAGAGGCGTGGCAGTCTCTTAGCTGGGCCAATATCACAAACACCTCCCCCTCCCTGGATTTTACTGACCTTATCTCTAAGTTCTTGCAGGTCCACGACGACTACAGAGTTGAAATCTTTGCTCTTATAGCATGGCTTCTATGGAACAGACGCAACTTGCTACGCCTGAGCAAACCAGTCCATCTGTTGCAATCGCTACCTTCCTTAACTGGTGGCATGCTTCAAGACTTTATCCAAGCACAAGAACCGGTCCCAAGGCCTGTAGTGACAACTCCCACAAATCGCTAGTGTCCACCTGATCAACATTGCTTCAAAGCGAATTACGACGGTGCCGTTTTCAAGTCAAGCAACACTGCTGGTCTTGGAGTGGTTATCAGAGACAACCGTGGTGATATCTTGGGAGCAATGTCAGTTCGTGTCCGACTTCCTCATTCTGTACCAGAGGTGGAGGCCCTTGCTTGTCGCTATGCCGTCTCTTTTGCTGTAGACCTTGGTCTTCATAAGGTTATCTTCGAAGGTGACTCGGCAATCATCATTCAGGCCATCAACAGTGGTCAGTCAAGTCCAGCTCTTTATGGTCACATTGTGGACGACATCCTTCATTTAACGTCACAGCTACGGTTTCACAGCTTCTGTCAGGTGTCAAGAAGCTGCAATAAGGTTGCTGATGCTTTTGCCAAGAAAGCTCGGGTTGGGTTAGAATTTAAGATTTGGGTAGATGACATTCCTGGGGACATTATGCCCCTTGCTTTGTTTGACGTTCACTAGCCACTTGTTTTTCTTTTGGTTTTAATAAAAGCTCTAGTCCCATAGACTGGTTTCTCAAAAAAAAAAAAAAAAAAACTATTCCCATACATATTAGAAACGGAAAAAAGAAAAAGAAAAAAAGAACATCTCCCCTAAATATTAAATTCTAGATGACTGACAGTTTCATTTGCTTAATTTGATTATTATGAAAATATTAAACATAAGTTTTTTTTTTAATTTTTTTTTAATTATAAATACACGTTTCTTAAAAGGTTGATTCTGATAAATATTTGAAATTAAAAATTATACATTAGAAAAAAAATGTATAATAATTTCCATTGTATAATAGAAGTTGATAAGACTAATATTGGTCAATTGTAGCCAAAGATGACTTTTAGGGATTGTTTTAGTTATTACGTGGGTTAAAGAATAACTATTACGAATCTTTTGATAATAAATATGCAACAAAATACCGAATGATGATTTAAATTTTCAATGGAATAGTTATTCCTTTTCTGCATACTAAACAGTAAACAATGGAAAATAGAAATTATAGTGTTCATGCATTATACGGTATAGGACTTTTTTTTTACTATGGGATATAGGACTGATATTTGTTAATCGTAAAAGAACTTTGTGGTTCATTTTATCGGGCATTATCTATTTATATCATAGGTTATGTTATTTTACTTTATTGTAGCAAACTTTTACACCCAAAACAAAGATAAAAAAAAGGTATGTTGATACTTGATACCTTATCCAAAAAAGAAAAGAAAAGAAGAAGAAGTATGTTGATACCATACGTCACTCATAATTAACTAAATGAACGAGTGAGATATTTCGAGATTAAATAAATTCATTACAAATATAATAAGCTTAATAATTTTAATACACTTAGAGATTTATCATTTTTTTAAAATTAATTTATTAATATACTTATTATAAATTTATCAATTGATCATTACTTAATTAAGAAATGTATAATTTTTTTTTGTCATAATTGTAAGCCGTAACCCATCTTGAGGTCACAAATGGGGTTTTGGACCGAGCATGTCATTGGTTGGACACGAACCTTGTGAACTTTCTCAATGCTTGATGGACTTAGACTAAAAAGATCCTCCAGGCCCATGCTATAGGCTTGGGCTTTAAAGGGCCCAGGCTTATCCCCACCAACAACACTTTTAAAGTGTCAAAAAAAGAAAAAGAAAAATGTGTACCAGTGTATAAAAAAATCTGTAGTGCAATGAGGATTAAGGAAGGATGGATAAATACATTTATTACAGTCCACTCATATCCATATTTTCACAAAAAAAGAAGAAGAAAAATACATTGAAAAAGTTAAAAAAGTATTTTCTAGTACATAAAATTTCTAAACTACTTTCCCAACAACCTTAATCCTCATGGCTCATAAACATCTCTATCACCTGAGTCATGGTGGGTCTTTCATCCTTATCTTCTGCAACACATTGCAAAGCCACTTTGACTAGAAGTTCCATCTTAGCCTTGTCATAATTGTTAGTCAACATGGGATCTATAATTTCTTCAATCCATGACTTCTTTGTAGTTGTTCCAATGTTAACATTCTCCCTTACCAACATGACCAACCTTTTATGCTCTCTTATTTCTCCATTGTCCGCAGTATGCATGACATTTGGGCTTTTTCCAGTTACCATTTCCAACAACACAATTCCATAACTGTACACATCAACTTTAGAAGTGATGGGAAGATTGTAGACCCACTCAGGAGCCATATAACCTCTGGTTCCTCTCATCCTCGAGAAGCTTGAATGATCAATCTTACTTCTACTTTGTAGTTTAGACAAACCAAAATCTGCTACTTTTGGTTGATAGTCAGCATTTAGGAGTATATTCTGAGGCTTTACATCACAATGTAAAACCCACTCTAAGCATTCTTCATGCAAATAAGCTAGGCCTTTAGCAGCACCCACTGCAATTTCAAACCTTTTCTTCCAATCAAGTGAATTAGAACTAAGATTTTCAGCTAGAGATCCATGCTCCATGTATTCATACACCAAGAGCTTATGCTTTCCCTCTACACAGTATCCCCACATCTCTATCAAATACATGTGGTTCAACATCCCAATGGTGTTTACTTCTGCAAGGAACTCTGCCTCTCCTTGGTTAGCTTCATTGAGTCGCTTGATTGCTGCTACTCGCTGATCAGGCAATACACCTTTGTATACAATCCCTCCTGCTCCTTGTCCAATCACTTCTTTGAATCCTCGCGTTGCCTTTCTTAGCTCATTAAAGGTGAATCGTTTGAATTTAGCTGTTAGGCCTAGGTATCCTTGTGCAGTGGAGGCTGGACGTTTACTTGTTTTTAACAAGAAAAACCAGATCAGGACAATACAACTGAACTCCACTCCTCCCACTGCTGTGGCGAACCAAAGCAAAAGCTTTACGGTCTTATTTTCATATGTGCTTCTTTCTTGCTTAGAAACAATGCTCGAACACTGCAATCTAAATTCTTCATCAGGCATCTTGTGATTGGAAATACCAGCTTTGGGTACTCTCAAATAAAGATCTCCATCAAAATTTGGTGAACGGCGTCCATTTAGTAGCCGAGACTTGGGGTAACAGTTATAGCCACCATCTTCCATACTAAATCTATATTGAAAACCTTTGCAATTGCACCTATTTAGGCATTCTTCTTGACAGTCCTGGAAGGTAAGATTCTGTAAGAAGTCTATATCTGAGCCATAGTACTCAACATGAGCAAGTTGGATAAAAGTAGACTCATCTCCATGGTCGCAAGAGATATTAAATTCTGGTTCGCACCCAGAAGACCAATCACTATGATCTTTCATCTTGAAGCCTTGCAAGCAAAAGCATCTTCGGCCAGAGACATGGTCATAAGTACACACACCATTAGGTCCACAGATGCCATGAATCCTGCATGGATCAGAGATGGCTTGCCATGTTACAACCCAATCCCAACTCCCATTCATCTCTTGCAAACTGTATAATCGAAGATTGCCATCAGTGTCAAGCGTTAATCGTCTCTGAGTCACTGTACCAAAATCTGTTGAATAGAATTTGAAATGATCAGATGACCAGAAATATCCTGTGTCATCTAGTAGTGCAGCTCTACTAGTATTGTAGATACAAATCCCGGCATCTGAAATATTTTTAAGGGATGGGTCTGGCCAGTAGAGACTTGAAAGTTTTGGACCTTGGAAAAGCAGGTGGAGCGCATTATCTTCATCGAAAAAGAACTTATAGTAGCCAGAAGAATATAGACCATGGCCTCTATTTGAGATTACGCTTGTACCAAATGTTAGTAATTGTTGAGGAAGAAGAATATCTGTAGATGAATCAAAGCTTTGCCAGATAGCAACACTTGAGAAATTATAAAGCACAAGATTGCCTGTGTTCATTAGCCGTAGTTGCAAATTGGAGGCCTCTGATATGGTTAAGGCTTCTGTTTTAGTTTTCCAAACGACACTGCCAGCTGAATCGGTTAGGTGAAGCTTGCCATCTTTCAAAACTGAAAGCTTGCCATCTCGGTTTGCTATCCAAACAACTGTGGGAACAGAGGGTTTTGTCATCCATATGGCAAAGCAGAAAGCATTATCACCAACAGGGTAAAACCCTGCAGAGAATTCACCATTCGCTGAAACCAACTTGTCACTTGGTTTCTCAACAGACAGAGATGTGCCTATGAGAGTATCAAATGCTTTAGATGAAGCAGATGAAGAAAAAGTTTGCAGCAGACATAGAAGAAAGAAGAGACTTGAGTTATCCATGAGAACTGCAACAGGTTGAACAAGACGATATAATCTTCCAATACCGGATATTTAATAAGCCTGCTCAACTAATAAAACCTTTGCACCATAAACACTTTCTCTATTTTCAATGCTGAAAGTGCATTTGTATCACAAGTTTTGTTTGTTTGTTTATTTGATAAATATAAATAATACACAATCCTACAAAAGAAGAGGAGCAGTTGAAGGAATTAATAGTGTTTAGTTCCAAACTCACCTCAAAGAGAATATTCTACTTAACATTGTGGGACAAAACTCACAAAAGTCATATGTTAAAATATTCTTTTAGATTACAATAGTTAATTTGGGGACATTGTTTACTATATACCAAAGGTAAAAAAAAAAATTATTTTCGCAAGGGCCTTGTATGGACCTTCTAATTGGTGGGGAAAATCAGCACTTGCAAAGTCTTGTCAAAGCAATGAGTATTAATTAAGGTTTTTTTTTTTTTTTTTTTTTTTTTTTTTTTTTTTTTCAATCGTCATTAATTAAGGTTAAACTATGACCTTGTTTAGTGGGAAATTAGGACATGTCTTCTTAATGTATTGTTTATTGAATAATGCTAGAGATACAAATTATTTTACAAATTATTTTACAAACTGCTGATGTAGTGAGTGATTATTGGTAAATGAAAATGTGATATTAATAGTGGGTTTAGATGAGAACCAATAAAAGGTTACCCACATCAGCAGTTTGTAAAAATGTTGTAAAATATTAATGGCGTAAATGCACTTCTAGTCCCTACATTTTGGCTTTTTTTTTTTTTTTTTTTTTTTTTTCATTTTAGTCCTTACATTTTATTTTTACCACTTTTAGTCCATAAACCAATTAACGCCATTTATTTAAGTCCTTGAAACACTATTCTGTCACCAAATTAACAGGAAAACTAACGGATTAATAAAATATTATTAAAAAATTATTTAACATTTTTTAAATGCCAAAATTAAAAAAAAAAAATTACTCAATTTTAATTAAAAAAGTAAAAAACAAAAAAATTATTTTCTTTCAAACAAAAATTTTACTTTCTTTTAATTAAAATGAATTTTTTTTTCTTCGGAAGAACATTTAACAAACAAAACCCTTTTCTCTCTCTATTCTCAAACTCTCTTTCTCTTCACCCTCCATGGATGGAAAGTCTCTCTAATCTCAAAATCTCATCTTCACTGATCTGCCAAACTCCGATCTGATTCAAACTCTGACTGACCCAAACTCTCTCTAATCTCGTTCAAAACTCAGTGATGAGATCACCGCCGTCAAACTAGTTCAAGACTTAATGATGAGGTCGCTGTTGCCGTCGAAGAAAGAAACCCCAGAAGGTTCGCCGTTGCCGTTGCCATCGACCCATCGAACCCATCAAGAAGGTCTACCGATTAGGTGTATGTAACCCTAGAAAGAAAACCCATAGTTTATTTCTGTGTAGTAATGGCTCCGTTGTACAAAACCTAGTCACCAATTCGGTATTGGAGCCTAATATTGACCAGCGCTGAGTAGATCAAGAGGCTGATCTTCGAGGTTTTGATCATGGAGGCCGTGGGGTCTTGATGCCGTGAAAACAATGGGGAAATTTTGGAGGCTTGCATGTGGGTGTTGTGAACATGGATCGGTGGTTGGGTCCGCTGATGATTTTGGCTTGGGTTGTGATCTGGGTTTTGTTTGTGTTTGATCTCTATTTGTGATCTGGGTCTATGTTTGTGTTTGGTCTCTGTTTCTTTTCTTTTTTTTCGTTTGTGTTGTTGTGATCTAGGTTTGAGTTTTTGGTTGCTGGGTTTGATCTGGGAAGAACACGAAGAACAAGTTGTAATGTTCTTATGAAAAATAATAATGATAAGTAATAATGTTCTTTTGCTGGGTTGCTATTCTTTTGCTTGGGTTTGATTCGGTGGTGATCTTCTGAAAAAAGAAGAAGAAGATTGGAATAAAAAAAAATCATTTTAATTAAAAGAAAGTAAACTTTTTGTTTGAAAGAAAATAATTTTTTTGTTTGTTTTTTTTATTTTTTAAATTAAAATTGAGTAATTAATTTTTTTTAATATTGGCATTTAAAAAATGTTAAATAATTTTTTTAATAATATTTTACTAATCCGTTAGTCTTCCCGTTAATTTGGTGACAGAACAGTTTTTCAAGGACTTAAATGAAGGGCGTTAATTGGTTTAGGGACTAAATGTGGTAAAAATAAAATATAGGAACTAAAATGGAAAAAAGTCAAAATGTAGGGATTAAAAGTACATTTATGCCAAAAGTGATATTAATGGTGGGTTTAGATGAAAACCAATAAAAGGTTGGCCACATCAATAGTTTGTAAAAATGTTGTAAAATAGTTTATGACTGTAGCATTACTCTTGTTTATTAGTAGTTAGGCTTTTATTTTACATCAAACTTGGAAGTTGGAACACATAAAAATTGCACTTACCTTTATTCGATCAGGATTATTGAAATTACATCCACCTCCCTATAGTTTTTTTGGGTTGTACACAAACCTCTCTTACTTTAAAATATAAAATACACTGGCCTTTCCCATTGCTTAAGTTCTTAACACTATTAAATTAACTAATGGAAATTGGAAAATTAATTAAATAAGCCCTGTTAAATTCCCATTCTGCCTTCCATGGATTAAATTTAAACCAAACACAGAGTAATAAAAAAAAATTAGGGTTTAATGGTGTTAAGCTACAAGAGTGGTGAGTGTAGTTTATTTTGAATAGTACGTGTGGTATGCGTACAATTCAAAACTAAGAGGGAAGTTAGTGTAATTTCAGCAAATCTCAAGGAAGGATAGGGTAATTTTTCCCATCTATATACATTAGCCTATCCTAATTATGCTTAATGAGAAATGCTAAGTGGTAGGTTGTTACGAGTTGTTACTAGTAGGTAAAAAAAGTATTTTCATTGATAGGTTTAAATTAGAACCAATAACCACTTACCACTTAGAATTTGTTGTAAAAATGTTGTGGACGTAATACTTCTTATAATAGCCTTCACAAATCTTTTGTTTTGTGTTTCATTTATGATAGCATTAATGAATTATTTTGATCCAAACCTAAAAACTTATAGCGTGTTGATTGAAACGGAGAGACAAGTATTTGATGAATGTAGGATATATCTTTCCTATAAAACATAGGCAAAAACACCATTTTGGTCCTTACATTTTGGGGTTACAGTCAATTTGGTCTCTATATTTTGGTAGCGGTCAATTTGGTCCTTGTTGTTTTCAGTTTGAAATCAATTTGGTTCCTACCATTAACTTACTAACGGAAAATTCATACGTGGCAAACAAATTGCATTGTTGGCCCATCTAATATTAAAATATTAAATAAAATGCTGATGTGTTTGAATTTTTAGTGGCCCCTCAGCACTTACACGGCAAAAGAAAAACCTCGTCAACTTTTTTTTTTTTTTAATTTCCTCACCAACTTTTTCCTTTCTTTGTTTTTTCTTTTATTTTTCTTACAATTTCTTTAACCAAAGATAATTTCATTTTACTCTTACACAATGTTCTTTATTGTTTTTCCCCTAAACCCAGAATCTGCAATTAATAACCAAACAAAATTTTTATCTTTTCATTTACTTTACCAAATATTTTTTGGCTTAACACCTTTCATTGTTCTTCTTTCCCAAACCCAAAATATGCAGTTGGAGAGTTTAACCAAATCTAAATGTTCTCACAAATGGTAAAATACAATTTGTGATTCTGTAGTTGGTGTTTTTGTGCTGTTATCCTTAAAAGAAACACCCTTTTTTATTTTTGGGTTTGTTGCGAATTTAAAAAAAGTTGATTTTTTCTAGTCAATGTTCAAAGCTTGCTACTTTCATTTGAATTTTTGAGATTTTTCTGGTCAATGTTCAAAGTTTGCTATTTGCATTGAGTTTATGAAGAATATGGTGCAAAATCTTGAAATTATTAAATTTCTGATATTATTATATTGTTCTGCAGTACTTTTACTATTGGGTTTCATAGATACCTTTTTTTTTTTTTTTTTTTTTCAAATTTGGTGGCCCAACTTGCCATTTCAAAGTATGATTAGTCTTATTGTCATTTGTCAAGTATGTTATTGGCTTGGAACTCAAAATAGGTAGAACTTGAAATAAGAGAAATAAAAGATATGACATTTAAGATCAGTGACTTGTAGACAATACTTCAAAAATTTACCAAATTTATTGGTGTGTGTTGACTGTCAATAACATCAGATTGGTCGAGGATGATGCTCTTTGAAAAATTGGGAATAAAATGTTATCTTATGGTTGCTATGTGCCTTTCAATTTAAAAAAAAAAAAAAAAAGGGAAGTTTTATGATAAAGTAACACCACAAATAATTCAATTGTGAGAAGAAGTGCTGATTGACCTTAAAATTTTTATTCTTTAAGGTGGATGTGGTTGAGACAATAAGATTTAAATGGGCTAAAATAACTAGAAAAAGTTTGTACGATAATTGTGTGGCTCAAATTGTGAACATAATATAGTGGCTAAGTAGCACGATTAATTCCCCATCATTTGGAGTAGCTCAGTGGCATGCAATTGAAATAATTGAGATTCATGATGTGTATGAGAATTTTGTTGATAACTTAATGCAATGGAAGGCCTAATTGTTTTGTTATATTACATTGTACACATACATTTTGTGGTTTTCCAATTAGCTATTATTTAGTTATTTACAATTAGCTATACATATATATATATATATGAGAAAAAGAGAGGGGGGGGGGGGGTTCATTGAGGATATGGCTTAGTATTTAGTATTAACTATTATACTAGGCCGGTATTACTATAATAGTATAGATTATAGAAGGGTAAAAGAACTCTAGGTGTTTTCTAAATTGTTATCAACTGCGAAGAATTAATGTAAAAGGCTCTGCAACTATTCTGATTTATTTTGACACTTTTTAGTCATTTTGATTTTTTTTTTTCATCAACAAGCAAAAAAGGGTTCTACAGGTGATGTAGGTTGGTATACATTTTGTCGGTGACACCCAATCTTATGGTAATTAAGTTGCAAATACAACAGCTGGTATGGATTTAATCCAAGGTAAAACTACTAGTTTTGAAGACTTGAGGTAGGTCAAATTCTTTTTTCTAGTTGTGAACATCCTGGTTGGTTTTATTTTGATATTTATCCTAGCATTACTAAGTAGCTCATGAACTACTACTTACTCTCTATCCTCATTCCTTTTCAACTTTCTCATCTTTTACAATCTTTGTTTGCAGATTTTGTTGTCAAATATAAAAATTGGTTTGAGTATGGAAAAAAAATGTAGTTGTGATTTTAAATTGACACTTTTTACTAGATTTGTAGTTTTTTTTTTTATTTTTTTATTTGCATTATATATTCACGTTTAAGGAATGATAGGGGATTAGTCTTGCTACAATTTCTGTTGTGTGAGTGCAACTCATTTTATGTGGAAGTCTACGTACTGTGAATGTCCAAAGTCAATTTGCTCTTTATTTTGGAACTCAGCACAGGGATAAAATGAAATAATTTCTAGGGTAGGTTTAAAGTGGGTTTATTCTATATGGTTTTTGTTTTAACCAGAGTTAAATTCTGGTTTTGGTGTTGTTTGTTTGGCCCTTGAAGCTTGGATGGGGGGAAAAAGTTAAATTGAGATTAATTCATTGAATAAAAAAGATTAAACCAATTATATGTTATATTGTTCATGGCTAATGTGGGCTTTATAATTTGGTCAACATTTCCTAGCCATTAATACTAAGAATGAAAAAACCACCGAAAAAAAAAAAAAAAAATTATGATGATGATGATTATTATTCTCACTACAGACTTTTGTTGTTGAGGAAGTAAATTGATGCATCCTATTCATACCTTCTTTACTTTATCTTTATGCACTGGTTATCTTAGTAGTTTATAATTTAGACTTAACTTTTGCAGGATTAGCAGCTTGCTGTAAGTTTGGGTTCCTCTTTCCATGAGGCGGGCAATGAGTTGCTAAAGGGCGAGTAAAATATGCTTCATAATATCCTACTACTCTATAATTATATGTCAAAATTACTGTTATGGTGGGTTGTTGATTTGGAGTAGGCGAGTGGCTTGCATTGTGATATAATGTGGTTTACTTTTCATTATTGGGAGTGTTGATTGTTATTTCTTTAAAATGTGTTCTTAGTTGGCTATAGATTGAATTTTTATTTTGTGCTTGTTTTATGTCTTTCATGGAAAATATAATTTGTAAAAGTGGCCAAAAGGCCATTTGGCAATAATTGAGGAGCAGGAGATACATACTTGTGATTCCAAAAGCTATGCCCAAACGGTGGATCTCCTTGTAAGAATTAAAATTTATATATTAGTAACATGCCAAAAAATAATTAAACTTAAATTATTTTGCGTTTTAAAGTAGAAGTAAATGTGTTTCAACACCGTCACTCTATTTTTTTGAATATAATGACATTGTTGTTGGAAAAAAAATAATGGAAAGCTAGTAGACATGGTAAATAATAAGTGATTTTTTTTTTCTTGTGCTGGACAAATAAGTAAATGAATGCTTGAAAATGTGTTGAAAACACAAGAGCTGTTTAGACCCCCAAATTAAAGTTACAGCTCAATAGATTTTACTCTAACTTAATACTAAGTGTGAAATAGAGTAAATGCGAGCGGATAAACAAACAAGCTACTCTAACCCATAATAATTATAACACAGCAGTAAAATGAAAGGTAAAAGAGTAGGGATGAAGAATGCAAACACAAGATAACATGCCAATGTGTTATCAAAGAGGAAACTGAAGAACTCAGCGAAAAACCTCTACGCCACCCTCCAAGCGGTAATCGATCCACTAGACAATCAGTTGGAATACATGGGTTAGCAAGAGACCCTCCAAGCCTAATCTACCCGATGCACCTAAGCCTTCCAAGCTCCTACTCCAACAAGGCTTCTCAAAACCATGTCTTGTCTAGCTCTCATGATCCCGCAATATGCCCGATTGCATCTGCCAAAGCCTGGCTTCTTCCAATGTTTTCCAGCAGCACCAAAACCTCACTTGACACTCTGAAAGGGCGTGGTAAGTATTTGGGCTATCAACCTCTCAATGGTATGGAAATTGAGAGGTAGGAGTCAAGGAAAATCCATAAGCAATTGTGTAGAGAATTGTGGGTATAACAATCTCTAACTCTCAAGGTTTATGGCTAGGGTTTTCTCTCAGAAGCACTCTTCAACATCTGTGGGTAATGTGGGTATAAATACTGTAGGCACAAAAAGTGTGTATCTGAAATGACAGTCTGGCAAAACAGAATGTTTCGTGAGTGTCTCACGGGAAGGCCTTACCCCCGAGCTACTCGTGAAATACAGCTGTCTCCATCATGTCCTGACTCTTCGCATTTCAGTCATGTGCAAGGCACATGCTTCATTTTGCGGGATGCTTAGTCGCAAGCTACTCGCGAAAACACTTCAGTCTTCAATTTGCCTTGAGTCTTCACACTCTTTCTCTCTCTCCCACACAACTCTTACAATGAAATCCCACAAATAATACACGGTATAAAAGATTGAACAGAATTACAATCAAATTTGGCACGGAATAAAAGCCAACAAAACCTATTCTTGTAAATTACAACTGTACAGTAAATAATAAGATGTACATAACTTTTCATTTTATGGTTAATAATATGGTGCTAGACCCCCAAGGACATTAGTTGTGGTTCAATTTGTCAAATCTTATAATTGCATGATTATGCAAACAAGTTACTGATCTTTGCATTCAGCAATCCTATATTTGTTGATTTCCTTAGGCTTAGATCACCATTCTATCCAAAATGGTGTTAGGGTTTTCCAGGTAAACATGCACCATTTTTGGCATTAGAAAGTCTAATACATTGGATATGGAAGCTAAACTTTTTGACACTTCTGTGGTGGAATTTTCACATTTCTATTAACATAGAATTGTCAAAATTCGTTAGAAAAATGAGTCACAAACATGCACATCAAAAGCCTGTAAATGTGATGTGTGATAAATTATTAATGAAAGGAACCTTATATCTCACTTTACTCCTGATAGTGTAGTCAAAGATTGTTATATATGTTTTTGCCTTTACTTTGCATTTTCAAATACAAGAAACCTTAAATTTGATTCTTAACGCAACGTTGTCTAGTAGTCATACTTTTTGTGACTTTTGACTAATGTCATATATAACGCAATATTAAATGTTTTTCTATACTGATTATGCTCTTCAAGTTTCAAAATGATAGGAGATAAAACCATTCCATTAGTAAACTATTCAAAACTATAGTTTTTTTTTTTTCTTCTTTTAATGTTGTTTTGAATTTATTAAATGCATGGATTCATGAGTTTTATATTATAAATTGATACAAAATTTTATATTCACAATAATTATAAATAGATGTGATTTAATGGTGGTACTGACAAAATTCTAATACATTGATGTAAACTAATCCATTGTGCATTTATTATATTATAGGATGGTGATGATGATTTGGCAGCCGATGTCCATTCTCCCAGTGATAACCGCATATCATCCGATGACAGACATTAGGCAATGATGACGGAGACGGTGGGTCTTATTTCAGAGTACCTACCTAGACATTTTGATATTTATAATAAAGTTTCAAACTTTGATCTATATATGTTATAGTTGGAAACTTTATTATAAAATTCTAGACATTTGGAATGTATTATTTTGTGTATAAAAATCTAGATATTTGGGATGTAATTATTGATATGGTGTAATTAAATATATTTGGTTTGTCGGTTTAAAGTGGTATTGTATTTGCTATTGGAAAATATGAATTTTAGGTTCTATAAAGTATAGATTACAGGTGCTATAATTTATAAAAAAAAAAAAAAAAAAAAAAAACCCTATTGTAGCGATTTTTCAAACCGTTGGAATAGGGTGTGGCACAGGCAGTACATATTCCATTGTTTTTAAAAGCGCTGGTATATTCTTTGTTATTTTATCCATTGAATACCAATACCAGCGCTTTCAAAAATGCTGGAATAGGTATTGCCTATGCTAGCGCTTTTCAAAGGGCTAGTATAGGCCCTACAAAAAAACTATACTATTGAGACGGGCCAAAACTGCCGCTAAAGGTCCACTTGACCTTTACCTATGGGGGCTATTGCGGCGGTTCTACTTGCCATTGTTGCGGTGCCACTATAGATCTATGCGGCAATCACAAAAAGCGTCGCAATGGATCAACCATTTAGCAGTGATTTTGGCCTATTGCGGTGGGCTATAAAGGCCGCTATAGGTCTCCAATTATTTCATAATTTTAATCCTTCAGCAGCGGTTTTTGCCCGCCGCTATAGGTTAATTTTTTTTTCCTCCTGGGTTCTAAAACCAACCACATTTCTATTACAAATAACCTGTAATAATTTTAGCCCCACTAAGACAATACCACAAATGTAACTAGATAACACCACAAATGTCTCCAAATTAACATTATATTAACATAGAAATATATTATCAAATACATAACATTGTCTATAACCATCATCATAAAATTAACAAAAGAATGATGTGGTCCTTTGTACACAGAAAGTCCTTCAACACTTAAATTAAAATAATACCATAATCAAAGTTTCAAAGTGTTTTAAAATATTTTTCAACACTTGCAAAAAATGTGTTTGTTCAAATGTGGTTCTTTGTACACAAAATGTCCTCAAAAACCAACATAAAATTTATAAGTTGCTTGTAGGATTGGAGGAACGTCCTACATACAAAAAAAAAAGGCAATAATTAGGACACAACATTGAAACCAATGCCTATTATTATATCTTGAATGCACCTTTGATCCAGAATGCAATCAAAGTGATTACATAAAAAATAAAATAAAAACCAAGACAAAGAACTATACCTGCACAAATAGTACTACAAAAGTATCAAATATGGCATAAGGATTTTACAGTTAGACCATTTTAAATAATGACTACAGCAAGCCAAAAAGAAAAACTAAATACATAACATGGGTAATTCTGATCTAGAATAAAAATTTAAAGAAAATTTTAGCAGAGTTTTATATGAGAAGCAAAAGTAGCTAACATCCTAATAGCATTTGCAACAAGTAAAATTGAAAACATGGGTCTCAATAATTACAATTTACATTATTAAAAGCATTTAAGCAAATAGAATACCACTTCAAAAATTAACTTGAAAGTGAAATTATTATTTAGGGCATTGAGCATCAATTAAGAAAAAGAGTGAAAAAAAAAAAAATCAGAATCACACTATATATGTTTGATCAATTACACTCCGTGCAGTAATGTATAGTTAATTGGAGGATTCAACACCCCCCCCCCCCCCCCCCCCCCAAAAAAAGGCATTATTATTGTCCCTTGATATAGAACAATCCAGAAACTTCCAAGCGTAGAAATGCCAAATCTATATATTACTAAAAGCTGAAGCATAGAATTTAATTCTGCTGCTCTCACGTTACGCCACATCAGCTACCACGTCATTTTTTTTATTAAAAAAATAATTTTTCCTTCAATTTTTAATTGGTTTTTACAATTTGCAGCCCTATAAATCCCAGCCCTATAACTACAGCCCACTACTTATTTATTTACTCCCACTATCTATTTATTTAATTCCAGTATCTATTTAATTCAGCCCACCTTATATTTATTTAGTTCCACTATGAAGCCCAACATCAAAACTTTCAAGCCGGATTGGAGGGAAGAGAAAAGGGAAAAAAAAACAAAAACAAAAGGAAGCGTAATTTAAAAAGGAAGCATTCAGGGTAACGTAGAGGGAAGCTTAAAGGGAGGAAAAAGAAAAAAAAACGAAAAAAAAAAAAAAAAAAGTACGTTCAAGGCCGTTTGGAAGAAAGAAAAAAGGGAAAAAAAAAAAAGGAAAAAAATAATTCAGGGTAACGTAGAGGGAAGCTTAAAGGGAGGAAAAGAAAAAAAGAAAAAAGAAAAAAAAAAGGTACGTTCAAGGCCGTTTGGAAGAAAGAAAAAAGGAAAAAAAATAAAAAAGGAAAAAAATAAAAAGGGAAGCGTTCAGGTTTTGCATTCAGGGTTTTGAAATATTGAGTTCAGGGTCTTGTAATATGTAACGTAAAGGGAAGCTTAAAGGAAAAAAAAACATTGAAGCGTTCAGGTATTGTGTGAGAAAACAAAGAGTTTGTTCAGGTATTGTGTGAGAAAACAGAGAGTTTGAAAGCTACTCATCTTCCTGCTCTACTGTTTCTCAGTAACGGCTGCCTATCTGATTTCCTTCCTCCCTTTATTCCTTTCCACACGGTTTATAAATACTGACAGAACCTCCCTGCTTTGGTTGAGGTATCTCTACATCTCAATTCTTTTTTTTGGGTGCAAAACTTTTATTCTCTGTTTCAATTCTTTTTTTTTTTTGGTGCAAAACTTTTATGCTTTGTTTATATTAATATGAGACACTTTTTTTTTTCTTTTGTTTGTGTTTGTGTTTATATTAGATGAGCGTCCTTGGCATGCCATTGATGTGTTTGTGAGATTGCCTGAATGATGTTTCAATAGTGCTACAATTTTACTGCCAAAAAAGCTATTTTATTTTACCTTGGTTTATTTGGAAATATCTCAGGTGTCATTTTTTTAATGTGTTGTGGCTTATTGGAAGAATGTAAGACTCTAAAGTAGTGAAGTATAAAGTGTTGGTGGCACGGCTCATCCATTCCAAGGGGATTTAAAGGTGAGTTTTCATCTCTCTCGATTGTTTATATTCCATGACTAAGGAAAGTAGTTTGGTAGTGGTATATTGGAGTTTGAGTGGTTGTTAGGAGTGGGTATGGCCGGATTTTAGGGAGTCATTGGATGTCAAGTATGTGAGTTTCTATTGTATTTTAGACTAAATACAAGTATATGGTGAATTAGGGAGAAATTTTATTAAACAGATAAAATTGAGCATGGAAGCCCAATATAGTGAAGTGAATGAAAGTTATCGCTTGTGGCTTTAATTTAAATCAAGTTTTGGGCCAGATTTTTTGAGGGGAAAAAAAAAAACCTCTGATTGTTATCAATGCATTAATCATATATGTACCCCACATCTACATGACTTCTAAATCCCAGTTATAAGATATGAATCCAATTATTAATTTTGTTGATGTTGAAATAGTTTAGGGTGCATATCAAATATATGATGCATTTGTCTTCACATCTGACCAAAAGCAGCAACCAACTATGATCCTATGCTAACACATGATATGTGTGTCGGTGAGAATCAAAAGTCACAGTTAATTTACATATTTATAACTAAACAATTAAAATTATGAAGAAAATAATTACAGCAGTTCTTTTTTCTACTCTTTAAAAAGTCACAAATTTTCAGTTTTTTTTTTTTTTTTATTTATTAATGATTTCAGTTTGCTTTGCTATTGCATCGACCCATAACAAATATGACTTTAATTTTGTTTAATGACTCCCAAATGATGAATTCATGAATTAAATAGAAATAAATAATAGGGAATTAAGTATCAAGTTTGTGGTTTAAGGAGGTTGGACGTAATACCTTATAACATGTGATATAGCGATGGTAGCATCACCAAAAATTGTAAATAGGTTGCCCATTGCTCCAGGGTATGTGATGTCTATATTTATTTTTATAAAATAAAGTTTAATAAAAAATTAGTTTAAATTTCATTTAATTTATTCTTTTTCTCTAGAAAAATTTTATATGAGACAGGTGTATAAGACACCTCTATTACTAGGCTCCACAACGTGAAGCCAAGGCTACTCATATTGCAGTGGAGAATGAAGTAGAGTTGGGTATCAAAAAAGTAATTTATATGAAGGAGACGCTCTTAATGTGATCCAACCACTATCAAGATAAACTCCCACACATATACACACACATATAAACCCATTTTAATACTAGAGAGAGTGTGTATATATACATATATATATAAAATTTCTGGAAGCCTAAGAGGGTGTTTAAATGGTCAATTGAATTTTTGGGGTCTTGTAATTTTTTTGGGACACAAATTTTAAAGACATTATATACATTGTGAGAAGACCATGACCCCCTAGACAACATGATAAATTTTGTTGCTGTGACTGAGATTAATAAATTTTGTATCTTCAAAAAGGCTAAATTATAGATTAAAAATTCATACATCTCATTATCCACCCAAATAGTCTTGCATAAAAATCGATGGCAATGTAAGAACCCAATATTTATTATCTAATACTTGAGATTCTGGAAGCAAACGTGTGTGCAAAGGAATAGATGACAGTGATAACATTTATAACTACATCATATCTCACCAATTGGGCATACTCACACCATTGAAGCAATTAACTAATATGTCAATCGATCCCACTACTTTAAAAATATAGCTTTTGTGAAATCTGAACGATTAATTTCTACTCAATGCATTGTCCACTTCTATAGAATATACAGTTTTTCTTCTTCAAATGATGACAAAGTTCCAACTAACCTTCATTTTACTATCAGACAAAGTTAACATCAGACAAACTTAACTTGATTTAACATTATGTTATTAGATACATCCACTAGATTATATACTAAAAGTTGATGGCTGGCAAGGCAAAAGCCACCTAATCATTTGAAAAGCCCCAAAGAAAATGGAAAATGAAAAAAAAAAAAATATGCCAAAAAAAAAAAAAAAACAAAAAACCAAATGAAAACTGAACAATCGAACATAATTTACAGGATTTAAGACTTATAGGGAAGGGTATATGAAAGGCTTCTATTATAATAATAACAAAAAAAAAAAAAAACCCCCAAAAAAAATAATTAAAAATAATTGCAAATAAATTCGACAATCACTCATCCATACAACAATCAAAACACTATAAATTACAAAACAAAACAACAAAAAAATCACACCAAAAATAGCATAGAAATACACTCTCCACAATCACAAAAATGAGAATGCAACATGAATTACCGACAGATTTATTGCTCAAAATATTTTCCAATGTTGGAAGACAATCACCAAAATTTTTAGGCAACATCAAAATCAGGTACACAACTTCAAATTCAAATCTCATGTTTGTTACTTTCACATGAACTCGCCACTTTTTCCCTACTAATCACAATCAACCACATCCAAAATTGTGGCACAAAATATTGAAATCTTATATTTTCTCTTTTTATTAACTTTTTACTATGACGTAGTGCGCAATTCTATAGTCATCATTATATTTCTAAAATAAAAAATATTTATGGCTTCATCAATCAAATATTGCAATTGAAAAAAAAAAAAAAAAACCATTTATACACTCCCTAGGGGCCGAACGGATGTAGAGTTTTTCTTTATGGCTACGGCCCTTCACATTAAAGTTTCCTGCGTTACACAGATGCTGTATTCCAAAGTCATAACATGAATGATGTTACATATATATATACATATTTTTTCTTCCTCATTACAATGTGTATATATATATATATAGATATATTTTCTTTCTCATAACAATGTTGCTCCGTATATCACAACTTTCAATTTCCTCTTTTTATTAACTTTTTACTGTGAAGTACTGCGCAATTCTATAGTCATTGTTATATTTCTAAAAGAAAAAATATTTATAACTTCAATCAAATATTTCTAACGCATTACATTCTTAATATGTCTTTTTGTTTTTTAAAAACAGCTGCAAGCGATTCAATCGGCTAACCAAAAGGAAAAAAGTTCTTCACCACATCAACCTAACTGGACTACTCCAAAATCCATTATTCCTTCGAAACGATGAAGAAAAACTCATTCATCAATACTTTAGGGCTGCAAACAAACAAGCACTATTTTGGGTTGGAGCTCACAAATATTTTGTACAAGATCAAACTAAAGTGGGAAAACAAATCCTTCTTCAAGCAAACATAGAAGGAGACAAAAATGCAAAGTATGGACTCGCAATTGCATTGTTATGCGAATCAAATGATGAAGGAATACAATTACTATTATCAATTCTAAACCAACCAGATGGAAAACAATTGCCGCAAAACTATCGCCAAATCCTTCGACATACTGTTTTTGGAACAAACAAATTTCGCATCCCAAAAAACCAAGCATGCAAGAAAAATGGGGTGGGTCATTGGGATCGTGAATGCCCTTACCCATATGAAAATGAAGAATTACATGTAACATGCAAAATGTGCTCAATTGACTTGGAAATGTACAAATTAACCAACCGAGTTTGGTAGAAATTATGTTCCCAAAAAGCATAATACAATAAAATTTCCTCATCCTATTTATAATACTAATCTCTATCTTTAAAGGAATAGATCTTTTTTTATTATTAAAATTTATTTTAAAACACTTGAAACAACTTATTACAATCCTCTAAAGTTTTCACCTAGCATGACGCTAACTTTGAATTTATAAAATTATTTCTATCTAATTTTAAGTTAATTAAATTTTACTAACTTGGGAAGATGGAATATCATCTCTTGACTGACTATTTGTATTGTTTCCACATCTAATTCCAAGACAATACCTTCTACCATCACGAATCCTACAATATATTGTTTATACATATATAATGCAACTTAAGTAGTAACACATTCAAAAATATTTCAAATAATAACACAATCATAAAAAAAAAATAACCACGCGCAACGCGCGGGTCTGCGACTAGTATATGTAAAATTGAAAACTTGGTCACAAATCACATTCTTATACTATAAGGCAAGCAAATGGAGAACAAAATTGCTTTGCAACATCCAAAATTGCTTTGGTTGTCATGTCAGCATGTACATGTATGAAAGATCAACCAAAACAATGCAAGTAATATCAACATGGCATCTATTGAAAAACAAAGACATGGGGTATTCTCATCAACTTATTCTAAGCTCTATATGACCATATCTCAAGAGAGTGGCTTGGAACTCTAAATTTATTTGGAAAATTGTAACACTAAAATCTACAAGCAAACTCTGAGGCATGTTGCTTAAGGAGGAGTGAAACAAACAATACTCAAGAGATCACAGAATCAAAATGTGAAAATCCTGCAAGTTAAGTCAATGGCAGTGGATGATTACATGATGCACAATAAGATAAGAAGAACAAAATGTGATATACATTCGACTCCAATGGCAGAAACATTTATGATTTATAAACAAACATACTCACCTTTAAACCACCCAGAAAGGGCTACCACAAATAGTTAATAACACAAACAAGGTATCAGTCAGTTTCTAAGACTTGAGCCTTTTAACCTAGCCATTCAAATTCCACTAATGATGGCTAAATTGCAAGAGCAAATAACTGAATAAATGAGTTTCATTGACTGCCACTACTAACAACCAATTAGCAATTGAAATTTGAGTATTATCAGAAATCAAAACAATAGCCAAAAGCGTTGTAGCTCAACTAGCACTTCCTATTGGCTAAATTGCAAGGGTGAATAACTGAATAAATAACCTTACTGAACAACATATCCACTAATTATGGCTAAATTACAAGAGCAAATAACTGAATAAATGAGTTTCATTGACTGCCACTACTAACAACCAATTAGCAATTGCAATTTGAGTATTATCAGAAACCAAAACAACAGCCAAAAGCGCTGTAGCTCAACTAGCACTTCCTATTCGCTAAATTGCAAGGGTAAATAACTGAATAAATAACCTTACTAAACAACATATCCATCACAGCAAATTATCAGCAAGGAACTCAACAAACAAACATTAATGCCAACCATCATAGGAAATTATAAGACAAACCCATCAAGGAAATAGCATGACCAAAGGAATTAAACAAACATTAATGCCAACCTAACTGCATTGTGAAGTTATTTGTAGCATTTGTTGAAGCATGTGAGCCATTCTTTGCTCCATCTCTTCGAATTGGCTAAGTCTTTCCTTCATTTCGTCAAAAGAGGACAATTTCTCCTGCATATCCAAGGAAGCCTTCAGTTATGGAACTTTGTCGTCCCTTGCTTGACTTGATCATATTTGAAGGTTCGTGAGAGCACTCTTGCCACTTTGGCCACTTAGGCTTGGACCAAATCAGGGGCATAGCCAGGAATAAATACTTGGGGGGGCCGGGTTGTAACAAATATATACTAAATATAATTCTTAATTTTATTGAATACAAAATTATCAACTTTCATATATCATCATATACTTGAACATGTTGGGAATTCAACCGAAATTCCAAACCTGTGAGAAACAAAAAAATAGAGAAAACAAAATGCCAAAAGAAAAACAATCACATGCACAAGACAATATTTACGTGGTTTGGTAATATGCCTATGCCCACAGAGTTGCAGAAATTTCACTATCATCAAAGAAAATTACAATGTGCAGCTACAAATGACTCAAAAATTAACCTAAAAAGAATTTAAAAAAATAAAATTCTAATTAGAAATTTTTTCCTTAGTTATATGGATGTTATTCATACTCAAGAAAAAATAAAATTTTCACTATAATTTAAACAATCAAACCCATCAATCATCATCATTCCTATTATTAAAATTTTCCTGTATTTTAATTTTTTTTTAATACAACTTTAATTAATAATAACCCCTTAAAGGCTTAAACAAAAACAAAAATTAAACAAGGATTTGTACACAACATAAACCAAACAATTTAACAACTTCTACCGCCACATGATATCTAACTAATCAAAAATATGTAATATATCAAAATAATTTTACCTGTCTTCACAGAATCACAAAGTGCAAAAATGGGTGGGCCGTGTGACAATGCTTATTTGCCTACAACTGTAGATATTCTTCCCTTCAAGACTCATCAGTCATCACAAACAAATTGAAACAATCTCCTTATCATTGGTTAGTGACCATCCAAGGCTTGATAGATAGACATTTCTTTCTTGCCTTTCCAAGTTCTTTACTTGAAACAAAGTGCTCACACAATCCAACAAAAACAGAAACAAGTAACTGCAACGGAAGCACCCTTTTCTATTTCATTTTGGTAATAAAAAAAAAAAAAATAGCAATACCGAAAACAAAAACACCCTCTTTCTCTCTCTCTCTTTCTCTAACATTATTTTTATTTTTATTTTCAGAAAGCAGGAAAAAAAAAAAAAACATTTTCATGTTCGTAGAAAGGCTGAAAGGCACAATCTTTCTTCTGTGTTCTAAACCAACTGATCAGTAAAACCCATTTCTCGTTTTCGTTTCTAGTCGTCAAAAAACATGGAGCTTCGGAGATCAATTATCTCCATCCCAATTCCTTCAATCATATATTTCTCTAAAAATTTATGAAAATATAAAAAGCATGTGAATATTTAGGTGTAGATAGTTGAGAAAATCAAAAAAAGACACTGAAAATAGATGTAGGTCTAGTGCTTAAATAAGAGAAGAAAACTCACCACTTCACCAGGCAGTCACCAAGTTCCAAATCCTAAAATTTGACAATGAAATATACTGAGTGATTTGTTTTAGAAAGCAAGAAAAAAGAAAAAATTGGTCAGGATTTTTTTTTTTTTTTTTTTGGGACTGGAGGACTGATGCTGCTGAGTTTTGGGGGCTGGTAGGCAGTACTGGGAAGTGTATCACAGAAGACAGAAAAGAAAAGAATAAGGGATTTTGTGGGGGACCGTGGGGTGGGTTTTTGAGATGGAGAAGTTATGTGTTTGGATTTTAGTATTTAAATGTTTGTGGGCCAACTTTGTGTTTTATTTGGAGTATGAGAGGCTGGAAGCCCAGTAGAATAGAGGCCTAAACTATAATTGGGAGTGGGAGAAATATGGGGGGGCCGGATGTCCAAGAGTGGGGGGGCCCAAAAATTTTTTATACCTACTCTCTAGGAAATTTTTTTTTTTTGCAGGGGCCACGGCCCCCCCAGGGGACAACGTGGCTCCGCCCCTGGACCAAATCCTACCCCATGAATATGACCTTTGCGCTCCTTACCCATCACTTTGGCAAACACATCACCTGGTGCCCATGCAATACTACCACTTGTGTTAGATGATTGCAATTGATTCAAAAAATTAGACAACAACTCCTTCATTTTTTCCTAATATTTTTGAACAAAACAAAACAATTGAGGCAAAGCAACATAATTTGATTCAAGACAACAAAAATTATATTGAGAAGCATACATAATATATTTGACAATAAGCATAGACATAGAAAAAGTTGCAAAAACAGGATAAAAAATTAACTCACATTTCAGAACAAAAAAGAGAAGAGCAAATTGGCTAGGATTCCAAACTCGATAATGAACAAGAAAAGTAAAAGATAAATGACAAAATAAAGGTCACATATTCATGGACTGAAGATGCAGTAACTCATGGCAGCAGTGTATTAATTGGTGAATCAAAAAAAGCATCGTCAGAACCAATGATAAGTTATGTCTATAACAACATAGCAGTAGAAACTCTATTTCAAAACTAGAAACTCCCAAAACACTATTTCAACACTAGAAACTCCCAAAACCCCATACATATTATTATGATACACAGAGAGACAACAACATAGCAGTAGCACTCTTATCATGAGACTAATACAAATATATTAAGAAGCATACACAATATATTTCCAATACAATGTCTAAAAATAAAGGAAGTGAATCAAAAACTCCTTTAGACTTGCAATTGCTTTCACCTCAACATAACACAAAAGTATTTAATAGATGCTATTGAATATTTAGGAACAAATTTCTGTGAAATCCAAGTTGAATATGGTATCTTAAAGCTGAACATGCACTAGTAGGCAGTCCATCTTTCAAAGTTAAAGTAGCTTAACCATATCTAAAACCCACTAAAATTCACAAGTCCCATTCATAGGTAGACCTTAAATACTTGGACGAAAAAAGATGATAACACTTGCATCCTTGAATATGTCCTACCTAAGTAATCATGAAATTTGGCTCCAGGCAGAGTAGTTGGACCACTGTGAGATTTATTATTCTCTTAAAGACTGTCAATTGAATAATAAATCTCACGACTTATATTTACATGAACTCTTAATCCTGAGAGGATAATGGACTTGATCATGAAGTGTAGGTTGCTTTGATATATCAAGAGTGACATCTAAAATAACGGTCAAAACATCAGTATGTTGGGTAGCCACATTTAGTATTGATGGAACATATATTCTCAAGATGAAATTCATAATCTCTTAACGGTGATATAAAATATTTCTTTAAGATAAGTTTAATGGGTTCAGTTATTCAGAGAGTTAGGCCTAACCACTTGGTAAGAAATTACTAAAGTACATGTTTATGAAATTGGATTTCATAAATATATAATAAATAATTTAAAAGGATTAAACCGGGTACTCAAGAATTAAAATGTAGTAATCTACAAAGTGAAAGTCTTCATTCATGACTTTGTATTACTACGAATATTTTATGAAGGGGTTGCATGTACAATAAAGTCTTGGTATATAATTTATTAATAAGGCCTAGAGTGCAATTATATTTATATAGTGGTATTAAATATAATTAATGGTAACTTTAGACTTGTCAAGAGTTGACAGAAAAGCCCAAGGCCTATTGGAGCTAGTGTCTTATTGGTCCCTTTTGGTCCTACTCCGAGCCACATACTAAAGCCTAATTGGAAGACCCAATAGGCCAGCCTAATTAGATAATCAGTTAAATATAAAGGGAGACACGTACAAAATTATTCATAAGTGAAAGTTGAGAGACACCATTGTGAAATGGTGTGTATGTGTGAGTAAAGCCACTCGATTATTCTCCCTTGAAAACTGATTGAGAGACCACACATCTTGGGCAATAGTGGAATTGGAGTGAAGATTGAAAGTGTTCCTGAGAACTATTGATCTTTGGTTTTGAAATTCACTGCGCCAAGGTTCACTCTTGTTATATATTCTGAAACTTACATAATGCATGTTATCAATTCTAAATGAAGTAGATCCGTTAATTTTCCGCTGCGTACATGCATATTTCCAACAATTGGTATCAGAGCGGTCTTCATTTTCGAATCTGTATAATATCTTTAGTGAGTTTTAGAATTAAAGAAAACTATTTTCATAGTTGTGAAAATTTTGCAGTCATTTTTCTACATATTATAGTTTTTGAAACTATTGTTTGATTAAAACTAATTTTGATGTTATGATGTTGTTTAAGTTTGATTTTAACCATGTAAAATTGAATTTTAACACTTTAACATCAACGTAATTCAAGTTTTAATCTTAATCTCATCGTTTTTGATCATTAAGAATGTGTTTTGTTCACAAGGAACGTCAAAAACAGTTAAACAGAAAAACAGTTGTTCCTGGGCGTTTTCGCGACTGGCGAGATGAGTTGCGAGAGCTTCTAGATGAACTCGCGACTGGAGTCTCGTAACTGGGCGAGTCGCCAAAACTGGCGACTAGAGTCTCGCGATTGGGCGAGTCGCCAAAATGAGTTGCCAAAAATTCTGACACCTGTTTATTACATGTATAAAGAGGAAGGCTATGTGTAATTAGTTTATGTATGTATTAAACAATTAAAAACTTTTTTTTAAAACATCTAGTGGGAGAGAGGTACAAGGGTTGGATCTCATGGCCTCCATTATCAGTTCATAGTAGTATGAGATAAGCACCTCATCTTGGCGTATATGCCTCGCGATCCCAAAGGAGGGTGTTTACTTTATAGTACTACAAGATTGAACTTACTCGTTTGAAGAAGTGTGGACAAGCACCTCGTCTTGGCGTATATGCCTCGTGATCCCAAAGGAGGGTGTTTTGTTCCATGGTACTACAAGTTTAAACACCATAAAGGGAGATGAAATGTGGCTACACATGATTCTAGATAATGGTGTACACTAGACTAAGTGTAATGTTAACCTCCCAAAGGAGCCATGTCATTATTACTTAGAGGCTAAAGGTCATACGGCATATTATTAGTATTTGATAAGAGTTATCATGATAGCATTAATAATGAGAATAGTTCTCAATCAATTAATGTGTTTATAATAAACTTGCTACCAAGGAATTATAGCCATGGATTGGGTTGTCGTTGCATATATTATTTTATGGTTTTATTAAGGTTCCATATTATATGTTTACATGCTAAATAGATAATGTCTAGTTCACTTATTGTATTCATGTTTATTATTTTCAGATTTGTTCATGGCATCATTTAGCCCACTTGTTACTATTCTTAATCAAAATAAACTGACTGGATCCAACTATATTGACTGGAAAAGAAATTTGGACATTGTTCTTACTGCTGAAAAGCACAAATATGTGCTTACTCAACCATGTCCTAGTTTTCCTTCATTAGATGCTCCTTTTGAGGAAAAACAGCGATATGATCGTTGGCAAAAATCTAATGAAATGGCCAAGTGTTACATCCTAGAATCTATCTCAAATGTTCTACAGCATCAAATGCAGGATGTAGAACTAGCTTCGGACATTATGTTAAGCTTGAAGGAGATGTTTGGTGAGCAAGGCCGTTCTGCAAGGCAAGAAACCATGAGGCAAATTTATAATACCAAAATGGCTGAAGGTAGTTCAGTAGGGGAGCATTGTCTTACAATGATCTCTAATCTGAATACATTGGAGGTTTTAGGTGCTAATATTGATGGAGAATCCCAAGTGGATATGATACTCCAGTCACAACTGGAATCATTCAAGGAATTCATACTCAATTATAACATGAACAAAAAGATTTGTTCATTGTCTAAATTAATGAATGAGTTGGTAGTGGCGGAAGGCATTCTTGGTACTTCTAGTGTTGAAGCCAATGTGGGTGAAGAGTCTACTTCTCAACCTAAGTCGAAAGGCAAGGGTAAGAAGAAGAAGAAGAAGGACTTCACCAAGAGAGATGGTAAACAAATTGCCTTAGGGGTTGTTGATAAAGGAAAGAAGCTCAAAGGAAAATGTTTCCATTGTGGTGAGAAAGGACATTTGGAAGAGGAATTGTCCAAAGTTCAAGGCTGCCAATAAAGGTATGAAAAGTTCATTCCTCATTGAAATATGTTTATTACAAAATCTCACAGATTCTTGGTTTGTGGATTCAGGATGTACTAATCATATCTGCAATTCTTTGTAGGGGTTCCAGGAGACCAGAAAACTTAATGAAGGAGAATTGTTTCTTGCTTTGGCTGATGGGAGCAGGATTCCGGCCGTAGCTGTTGGTGTTTATAATTTATGTTTTGAGTCTAGAGTTTTAATATTGGAAGACTGTCTGTATGTACCTAACGTTTGTAGGAATTTGATTTCTGCAACTTATTTAGGTAAACATGGATATTGTGTTGTCCTTAAAGACAATGTTGTAACAAAGAAGGGTAAAGTATTTATCTGTTCTGGCAATATTGTGGATGATCTTTATATTTTAACTCCTGATAAACATGAATTATGTAAGTCTGAATTAGATAATGACTCTCATGTAAAATCATTAAAGAGCAAATTTCCTTCTACTGATGCACATCTTTGGCACTTGCGTTTGGGTCATATTAATCCAAACAGAATTCAAAAACTGATCAAAGATGGACTCTTAAAGCCTTTGGACTTTGATGAATTCCCAGTTTATGAATCTTGTTTGGAGGGCAAAATGACCAAACAACCTTTTAATGCAAAAGGTAGAAGAGCCTAAGAGTTGCTTGAATTAGTTCATACGGATGTTTGTGGTCCTATGTCAACCCAAGCAAAAGGAGGTTATGAGTACTTCATCACTTTTACCGATGATTACTCAAGATATGGTTATGTGTACCTAATGAGACGGAAGTTCGAAACCTTTGAAAAGTTCAAAGAGTTTAGGGCTAAAGTTGAGAATCAATTAGGTAAACGCATAAAAGCCATTCGATCTGATTGTGGTGGCGAATACCTTCTTGGGGATTTCAAGGATTACTTAACTCAAAATGGGATCATATCCCAATTGACTGCACCTGGAACTCCCCAACAGAATGGTGTAGCTAAAAAAAGGAATATGACTCTTTTGGAAATGGTTAGGTCCATGATGAGTTACTCAACTTTACCAGTTTCTTTTTGGGGATATGCACTAAAAACTGCAATGCACATTTTGAATTTAGTTCCATCAAAATCTATTCCCAACACACCTAAGGAATTGTGGAATGGGCGTAAGCCTAGTATAAAATATCTCCACATTTGGGGATGTCCAGCACATGTGTTGAAAAGGAAGTCTGATAAGTTGGAATCTAAAACTAAAGTATGCATGTTTTTAGGGTATTCAAAAGAAACAAAGAGTTATTTATTCTATAATCATAAAGATAACAAAGTGTTTGTTAGCACACATGCCAAATTTTTGGAAGATGATTATATGAATAATTTTGATCCTAGAAATAAAGTTGTTTTGGTTGAAATGAATGATCATGTAATAGAACAACCAATGGATGAAACTAGGGATGAAGTGGCTGTATTAGATACACCACAAGATATTGCTCATGAGATGTCTAGTACACAGGTGCCTCGTCATAGTGGGAGGATTGTTAGGCCACCTATAAGATTTATAGGCATGGGAGAAACTTATGAAGCTATCTCAGAAGAGGTCGAAATTGATCCTTACACTTATGATGAAGCAATGAATAATATAGATGCACATCATTGGGTTAAAGCTATGAAATCTGAATTAGATTCAATGTATTCCAATCAAGTTTGGAATCCTGTAAAGGAGCCTAACGCATTAAACCTGTTACTTGCAAATGGGTTTACAAAAGGAAGAGAGGGATAGATGGAAAGGTTGAAACCTTTAAAGTAAGGCTAGTGGCGAAAGGGTACACACAAAAAGAAGGTATTGATTAGGAAGAAACCTTTTCACCAGTAGCAATGCTTAAATCTATCAGAATTCTCTTATCCATTGCTGCTCATTATGATTATGAGATTTGGCAAATGGATGTCAAGACTGCTTTTCTAAATGGAAATCTTGAAGAGGAAATCTACATAATGCAACTGGAAGGTTTCATAGCTAAGAACCAAGAGCGTATGGTATGCAAATTGAAAAGGTCCATTTATGGACTTAAGCAAGCATCTAAGTCATGAAACATCAGATTTGATCAAACAATCAAGTCATTTGGTTTTGAACAAAATCTTGATGTACCATCTGTGTATAAAAGACATTGAGATAAAGTAGTAATGTTCCTAGTACTTTATGTAGATGATATTCTACTCACTGGAAATGATGTAGGGGTAATGTCATCTGTAAAGGTTTGGTTGTCAAGCCAATTTGATATGAAGGACTTGGGTGAGGCTAACTTTATTCTAGGGATCAAGCTTTGGCGAGATCGCAAGAATAAGATGTTAGGCTTATCACAAGCTGGATATATAGATAAGGCTCTAGAATGATTTAGCATGCAAACCTCCAAGAAAGGATTACTTCCTTTTAGACATGGAGTTCCTTTGTCTGATGGCCAAAGGCCTAAGACTCAAGAGGAAGTAGATATGATGAGACAAGTTCCTTATGCTTCTGCAGTAGGAAGTCTTATGTATGCCATGCTTTGTACTAAACCAGATATTTGTTATTCAGTTGGTATGGTCAGCCAATATCAATCAAATCTAGGACCAAAACATTGGCAAGCTGTAAAGCATATTCTCAAGTACCTACGGAGAACGAGAGATTATATGCTTGTTTACTGGTGTGAGGATTTGATACCCATTAGCTATATAGATTCAGATTTTCAGTCGGATCTAGATTTTAGAAAGTCCACATTATGATGTGTATTCATCTTGGGAGGTGGAGCTATAACTTGGAGGAGTGTCAAGCAATCTTGTATTGCGGACTCCACCATATAAGCAGAATATGTTGCTGCTTATGAAGCAGCAAAAGAAGCTATATGGCTCAAGAAATTCCTTTCTGACCTTGGTGTAATGAGAATGGAACAAGTTCCCATCACATTGTTTTGCTGAATTGATGAACGAATTGGTAGCGGCAGAAGGCATCCTTGGTACTTCCAATGTTGAAACCAATGTTGGTGAAGCTTCTACTTCTCAACCTAAGTCGAAAGGCAAGGGTAAGAAGAAGAAGAAGAAGAAGAAGGACTTCACCAAGCAAGAGGGTAAACAAATTGCCTTAGAGGTTGCTGACAAAGGAAAGAAGCTCAAAGGAAAATGTTTCCATTGTGGTGAGAAAGGACATTGGAAGAGAAACTGTCCAATATTCAAGGCTACCAAGAATAAGGGTATGAATAGTACATTCCTTCTAGAAATATGTTTGGTACAGAATCCCACGGATTCCTGGTGTGTGGATTCAGGTTGTACTAATCATATCTGCAATTCCTTGCAGGGGTTCCAGGAGACCAGAAAGCTTAAAGAAGGGGAGTTGTTTCTTACTTTGGCTGATGGGAGCAGGATTCCGGTTGTAGCTGTTGGAGTGTTTAATTTATGTTTTAAGTCAAGAGTTTTAGTATTGGAAGACTGTCTATATGTACCTAATATTCGTAGGAATTTAATTTCTGCTACTTACTTAGGTAAACATGGATATTGTGTTATCCTTAAAGACAATGTTGTAATAAAGAAGGGTAAAGTGTTTATCTGTTCTGGCAATATTGTGGATGGTCTTTATATTTTAACTCCTGATAAGCATGAATTATATAATTCTGAATTAGATAATAACTCACATGTGAAATTATTAAAGAGAAAGTTTCCTTCTACTAGTGATGCATATCTTTGGCACTTGCGTTTGGGTCATATTAATTCAAATAGAATTCAAAGACTGATCAAAGATGGACTCTTAGAGCCCATGGACTTTGATGAATTTCCAGTTTGTGAATCTTGTTTGGAAGGTAAAATGACAAAACGATCTTTTAATGTAAAAGGTAGAAGAGCACAAGATTTGCTAGAACTAGTGCATTCTGATGTATGTGGTCCTATGTCAATCCAGGCAAGAGGTGGCTATGAGTATTTCATCACATTCACTGATGATTACTCTAGATTTGGTTATGTGTACCTAATGAAACGGAAGTCCGAAGCCTTTGAAAAGTTCAAAGAGTTTAGGGTTGAAGTTGAGAATCAATTAGGCAAACACATAAAGGCCATTCGATCTGATCGAGGTGGTGAATACCTTCTTGGGGATTTTAAGGATTACTTAACTAAAAATGGGATTGTATCCCAATTGACTGCACCTGGAACTCCACAACAAAATGGTGTAGCGGAAAGAAGGAATAGGACTCTTTTAGATATGGTTAGGTCCATGATGAGTTATTCAACTCTACCTATTTCTTTTTGGGGACATGCCTTAAATACTGCAATGTATCTTTTGAATTTAGTACCTTCGAAGTCTGTTCCTAAAACACCTGTTGAGTTGTGGAATTGGCGTAAGCCTAGTATGAGACATCTCCATATTTAGGGTTGTCCAGCACATGTGTTGAAAGGAAATTCTGACAAGTTACAGTCTAAAACAGAAGTGGTTTTCTTTGTAGGGTATCCAAAAGGAACTGTTGGAGGTTTATTCTACAGTCATAAAGATAATAAAGTGTTTGTTAGCACAAATGCCAAATTCTTGGAAAATGACTATATGAATAATTTTACTCCTAGAAGTAGAGTTGTATTATCTGAAATGAATGAACCTGTAAATGAATAATCAATGGATGAAACTAGGGATGATGTGGTTGTATTAGATACACCACAAGATACTACTCATGAGATATCTAGTACACAGGTACCTCGTCGTAGTGGGATAATTGTTCGGCCTCCTATAAGATTCATAGGTTTGGGAGAAACTTATGAAGCTATCTCAGAAGAGGCTGAATCGGATCCATACACTTATGAAGAGGCAATGAATGATATAGATGCACATCATTGGGTCCAAGCTATGAAATCTGAATTAGATTCCATGTATTCCAATCAAGTTTGGGATCTTGTAGAGGCGCCTAACGACATTAAACCTGTTGGTTGCAAATGGGTTTATAAGAGGAAGAGAGGGATAGATTGAAAGGTTGAAACCTTTAAAGCAAGGCTAGTGGCGAAAGGGTATACACAAAAAGAAGGTATTGATTATGAAGAAACCAATTCACCAGTAGCAATGCTTAAATCTATCAGAATTCTCTTATCCATTGCTGCTCATTATGATTATGAGATTTGACAAATGGATATCAAGACTGCCTTTCTTAATGGCAATCTTGAAGAAGAAATCTATATGATGCAACCAGAAGGTTTCGTAGCTAAGAACCAAGAGCATATGGTATGCAAGTTAAAAAGGTCCATTTATGGACTTAAGCAAGCATCTAGGTCATGGAACATCAGACTTGATCAAGCAATCAAGTCATTTGGTTTTGAACAAAATCTTGATGAACCATGTGTGTACAAGAGACATTGAGATAAAGTAGTAATGTTCCTAGTGCTTTATGTTGATGATATTCTACTCATTGGAAATGATGTAGGGGTAATGTCATCCATAAAGGTTTGGTTGTCAAGCCAATTTGATATGAAGGACTTGGGTGTGGCTAACTTTATTCTAGGGATCAAGCTTTGGCAAGAGAATAAGATGTTAGGCTTATCACAAGCTGGATATATAGATAAGGTTCTAGAACGGTTTAGCATGCAAAACTCCAATAAAGGTTTACTTCTTTTCAGACATTGAGTTCCTCTGTCTGATGACCAAAGGCCTAAGACTCAAGAGGAAGTAGATATAATGAGACAAGTTCCTTATGCTTCTACAGTGGGAAGTCTCATGTATGCCATGCTTTGTACTAGACCAGATATCTGTTATTCAGTTGGCATGGTCAGTCGATATCAATCAAATCCAGGACCAAAACATTGGCAAGCTGTAAAGCATATTCTCAAGTATTTACGGAGAACGAGAGATTATATGCTTGTTTACCGAAGTGAGGATTTGATACCTATTGGCTATACAGATTCAGACTTTCAATTGGATCTAGATTTCAGAAAATCCACATCAGGATGTGTTTTCACCTTGGGAGGTGGAGCCATAAGTTGGCGGAGTATTAAGCAGTCTTGTATTGTGGACTCCACCGTGGAAGCAGAATATGTTGCTACTTGTGAGGCAGCAAAGGAAGCTGTATGGCTCAAGAAATTTCTTTCTGACCTTGGTGTAATGAGAATGGAGCAAGTTCCAATCACATTGTTTTGTGACAACAGTGGAGCAGTTGCACAATCTAAAGATCCAAGGAATCATAAGAAAGGAAAGCACATTGAGAGGAAGTACCATATCATTCGAGATATTGTTGCTCGTGGAGATGTGGTGGTAGCAAAGATTGAAAGTGCAAATAATCTAGCAGATCCATTTACTAAAGCCTTGCCTCAAAGGACTTTCGAGTCACATTTGGAGGGAATGAGAGTTAGATTAATGCACAATAATCTTTAGGGCAAGTGGGAGATTGTTAGGATTAGTGCCCTTAAATCCTATTGTATAATGCTATGTATAATATTAAGTGTGACATTGTCTATGACATTATGTATGACTTAATATTGTGTTTAATAAAGTTGTTTTATTATTATCTAAAATAATGGTAACATGAATATTCGGACATTATCACATAGTCCATGAGATGCATAGTATGTGATTTATGTGATTTAGTCACAGAAGATATAAGTCATAAGTTTTTTGTAAACTCAGAATTATAGTTCGTAGTCGGTGATAAAATTGGGCATTTCATCTGCGAAGACTATAACATATCAATTACGATGATTTGTCTTGATCATGGAAGTGGAGACTTCTAGTTGATGTGTTGATATTGTTAGGTTCTAAAGATTTAGGAATTTGTGTATTTAGAACTCTAATGTGTATTGTTGGTAAACCATGATCAAAACAGGTTGTTTAGTCTTGTTTAGGCTTGCTCAAAGTTGGGTCTTTCATGTAAAGTTAGAATCGAGGGGCTGCAGATGCATTGGTGCATTTCTGCCTGGCTCGATCAATCGAATGAAAGACTCGATCGATCGAATCTCGGGCAGAATGCTTTTCTGCAGAATTTTAGAGCTCAGCCCTAACTCATTAAACATTTTGGGTTTTCTGTTTTTACCTAGGTATATAAAGAAAAACCCTAGCCACGTTTTTAGAGTTGCTCATGTTGTATTGTTGCTCATACTTTTCTATTTTGTGTAAATCTCTTGTGAGATCTAGAGGAGCTTTCCTTTACACAAAGCTTAGGGTTTTCAAGGTAGAGATAGTATCAACATCTTGATGATCAACTCGGTTGCTGCCATTGGAGCTTAAAGAATAACAAGCGTGGGTGCTTGTAGCTGATTGGAGAATCCAAGAAAGAAGGAGTCCGTGGATTCGGAGCTTGCACGTGGTCGTGTCAGTAAGTTCTACTGGTGGGTAGCATTAGGAAGTCAAGCGGGGAGCTTGTAAGTCCTTTTGTATGAACTTCGATTCTTTCATAGTGGATTCAAGTTTACCTTGAGGATAGTTAGGTCAAATCCTCTCCAGGTTTTTACCGTGTGGTTTTTTAGGTGATCATATCATTATATCTTTTATATTTCCGCTGCTTTATACTTTTGATATGATTGTATGTTTGTGATAACCTAGAATTGCTTAAATTAACTAAGTTAATCACTTGGCTAATTAACTAGGTTAATCTGGTTGGTTTAAGGGGTCTAAAACCGTTCAAGTGGTATCAGAGCGGGTAGCTCTCTTGTTTGAGATTTTTTGATCTCTGAGCTGATCCTTGACCCCTGTTGTCATGGAGCATGGACACTCTCTTGTTGTTCCTCCTCACTTTGATGGGAATAACTACGCTTATTGGAAAGTAAGGATGAAAGTGTTCCTGAAATCTATTGATGAGAGGGTTTGGAATTCCGTTGAGTACGGATGGCAGAAGCTCACTACTCCTGTGAGTGAGTGGCAAACTTTTGAAAAAGAAGCAGCAGGGTTTAATAGCAAAGCTATGAATGCCATCTTTAACGCTGTTTCTATGGAGGAATTTAAGAGAATCTCTAATGTTGAGGTTGCTCACACTACTTGGAAAATCCTCCAAACTATGCATGAAGGCACAAAGGCAGTTAAGATCAATAAATTGCAACAATTAACTTCTAGATTTGAAAGCATTAGAATGTCTGATGATGAATCTTTTGATGAATTCTTTGCAAAATTGAATGATATTGTTAATTTTGCATTTAATTTGGGTGAAATCTATGATCAACCTAAAATTGTTAGGAAGATTCTTAGGTCTTTAACTAAAGACTTTAGACCCAAAGTGATTGCCAATACTGAGAGCAAGGATGTGGACTCCATCCCTGTTGATGAGCTTGTAGGATCTCTTCAGTCCTATGAGTTTGACCTACCCAAAGCAAACAAATCCAAATCAATGGGTCTTAAGTCTGTTGATGATGTTGATGTTGGTGGATTTGATGATGAGCTCTCTGCTACAGAGATTGCGTACCTTGCCAAGAACTTTAGAAACTTTCTTAGGAATAACAATAGAAAGGCAAGAGGTACAAACACTGCTAAACCTAGAAACTTTAGGAAGAATGATCCCACTAAGGTTAATAACTTTGAAAAACCTAGAGAAAAAGTTGGTCAATCTTCAAACAATCCATTGGGTGCTCAGTGTTTTGGCTGTCAAGGGTATGGTCATGTTAAATCTGAATGTCCTACATTCTTGAGGTCTAAGGGTAAAGGTATGGCTGTAACTCTTAGTGATAATGAGGTTTTTGATGATGAGTCTGAATGTGACGAGGATGGAAACTTCATTGCTTTCACTGCTACTGCTGTAGTCAATGAAAGCATATCTGTTGAAGAGAACCCTTCTGATGGGGAACTCTCTGAAGATGCAGATCTTCAAGAGGCCTATAATAAACTTTGCAAAGTTGCTGCAAAGGATGCTATGAATGTTGAACTTGGCCTAAAGAAAATTGAATCTCTTGAGCTTGAAAAGAAGAACTTGCTTGTAAAATTGTTTGATGCTAATGATCTTTTGAACAATGTAAAATCTGAGATCATGCTCTTGCTTGATAAAGTTAAAACTTTGGAACATGATTTATCTGTTGCTAGATACTAGTTCTAAACTTGATCAAATGTTGAATGTTCAAAAGTATCATTTTGACAAATCTGGTTTAGGATATGTTGAAAGCATCTCTGATTCTGCACCACATTCCACGAACTTTGTTCCTTCTTCTTCTTCTGAACCTTCCATGAGTGAGGTTGTGAGTGAAACTGTCAAACCCCCTGTGAGTGAGGTTGTCAAACCTGTAGAAGTTTCACCCCCTAGGAAGATTAGAGTTGATCTAGGAGAGTCTAAACCTAAGGATTCTAGCCTTTCTAAGGACAAGATACATGATAAACCTGCTTGAGTTTGTCATTTTTGTGAAAAATCTGGACACATTCGTCCTAACTATTACAAGCTTCAAGCTGCTAAGAGAGCAAACAAACCAAAGGTGCCTGTGCCTCAAGCACATGATCCTATGACACTCATTGGTGAATTGGTAAAGGCGTTGAACCTTTATTCCAATCCTGGATTCGGAAATCACTCGAATGTGAATAAGAACTCCAATGCTCGTAGTGCATCTAAAAGATTTTAGATGCAAAAGACTCGATCTAATTGAGTCTTTCTAACATGGTCCTTGTGCTTCATTGCTCATTCCTCTGTGACCATTGTTCTTTGGTATTTGTGTTTTTGTGTTTTTTTTCTAGGACTTGCATTGCATTACATTCATGCATTTCATTCTAGGATTTATTTGTTTTCTCTTCTATTAATAATAAAAAAAAAAAAAAAGGAGAAAAGGAGAAAGCAAAAATATGTTTGACATTATTTTTCTTGGTTTTTGAAAACAAGGTTGGTCAATTTATTTACACAGAACATGTCTTGTGTACCTTGTTTAGCTTTGATGAGCTTATTTATTGCACTTTACTAGTTGAAGCTTTGTAGTGCATGTTGTGTGGGAAAGATGTTTATGGTGTTTATCACTTTGTCTTAATCTTGAAGTCACATGTTATTTGACTGTCGGACTTGATCCTTTTGAGAAAGACATAAATAACCATCTCACCACTATTCACTAGCCAATCATAAACACCTTAGTGCATATCATAAGATTTTGTGCTCGAGAAAGTGTAGCACATGCACAAAAAGAACATAAAGTGTAGCCTCGGCTTAATTGCTTAATGCTTAAAATTGGTGTGTATTATTAGGCTTGATGCCAATTCACTTAATTAAAACTGGTGTGTACTATTAGGCTTGATGCCAATTCACATAATTAAGAGGCTAAATTCAAGAAACTTACATGATTGCAAGCTTATGTTCTAGGAGATGTGGGAGTTATATGATGTAACTCTTTAGGTGATTGTCTCTTTTAAATTCTATGTGATGAATTTTGTAGACTTTGTGATTGATTTCTATTCATATATCACCTCACATGTATCTCAAGCTCTTGCTAGTTGCACACACTACACAAGTTACTCTTTGCTAAACACTGTACATGTTATTGTGTGTGTTTTTGGTCTGACCAACCAAGTTTAAAAATACCTTGAGTATTATGCAAAACATTTTTTTTTTTTTGCTTGAGAATTTAAAGGAAGAATTGGCTGAAACTTTCTTTGGAGAAGCTGGGATTAAAATTTGGGTTTTTTGAAAAAGCATTCCATTTCATCTCATACTCATGCATTTTGTTTCATTGATTTTAATGCTTTGAGGAGTTATTTTTTTCAAAAATTGGTTTGAGTTTTTCAAAACTGTATTTTTTTTTCAAAATTCTGTGAGCCGCTGCCTGTTTCGATCGATCTATTCTGTTTTTCGATCGATCGAAAATACTTAAAATTTCTTTAAAAATTTCGGAGTGATTCGATTGATCGAATGTGATTTTTGATCAATCGAAAGTCGCGAATCAGGTTTTTTAAAACACTGTTCTTGACTGATTCAAACACTTTTTCAAAAAGTTTTTCAAAACTTTTCTTCTCTCTCCGACTAGGCAAGGTTCCACAGTCAATTTTTTGTCGTTTTCCTCCAATTTTTTTGCAAGGATTCTCTTTCCTCAAGCCGGTAAGTCTCTTTTGCCCTTCCTTTTTGAGTTTATTTACATTTTTCATGCATTTTTTCCTCAAATTTTCGGACCTTTTTCTTTTTTGGGATTTTTGTTGATTCAAGCCCAAATTTGTGCAATTGATCAATGGGTTTTTGTGGGGACATGCTATAAACATGATCTTAATAGTTTAATTTGATCAATTTTGGGTTTTGTGAAAAATTGCGATTTCTAGGGTTTGTATTAATTTCGAATTGGGGATTTTGTTCAATTAGGTTGACATTGATGAAATTGGCTTGTTGTTTTGATGAAATTAGGCATTATAATCTGTGTGTTGAGTTCTGTAATGCTTAATTCATCAATTTGCTTCAAAAATTTTCAAGTGGTTTTTAAATTTTTGGGGGTTTTTGTTAGAAACTCTATGCTCAAGCCAATTTTGTGCAATTGAATCTAATTTGAACTTTGTTTACTGCATTAGTACATGCATCATGACATTGTAATTGTTCATGCATCATATAGATTTTTGTTCTATATTTTTTTTGTGCTAACTTGCAGTCTGCCCTTGGTTTTGTTCTTTTTTTCTTTTGGTCTTTCTCTGTGTGTCTCTGTCCTTTCCTTAGCATCATGCCTAGGAAGACTAGGGCTCGTAGGTCTGTCCCCTCACCTACTCTTTCCCCTCCTTCTTTTGACCGAGAGAAATTTCCTAGTGAGAAAAATCAAGAGATCTTTGATAAGCTGAATCTTAGGCGAAAGATATGGTCTGAGCAGTCTGTCATTTTAGATGAGCTAGATCCTGCCATTAGGGCAAACTTAGAGTGTAGGGGCTGGTTACCCTTGGTGGATGTTTCTGATCCTCCTCCACCTGCTACCTTGATTAGAGAGTTCTTCTCGAACATCTCGATCCGCGTCTATGATTCCAACACTTTAGTAAAGAGTTGGATACGAGGCGTAGAGTACACCATTACTCCTACAGTAGTGGCTGATGCTCTAGGGGTACCCTTGGTCCAGCACCCTGTCTACCCTTATGATGAGTCTCCTGTTTTGAGTGATGTCATGTCTTACATCACTGGGTCTTCTATCTAGTGGGGTTCTGATCCTAGGATCACCACTGCTTAGCTTTTTGAGCTGCACTATCTTTTCTTTAGGATAGCGAGTCATTGTTTTTGGCCAATTTCTCATCTTCACACCATTCCTCTCGAGAGGTGTGTATTTTTGTACGCTCTTATTACTGATGCTCTTATCAGTTTTCCCCATTTGTTCCTTCGTTCTTTGAACGAAGTGTATAGGAGTTCATCTTCTTCTCATGCCCTTGTTCATCCTATTTTTATCCATAGGATTCTGCTTTATCTAGGTTTAGATGATTTCCCTTCCTTGGAGCCTGTGCATGTTATTGGTCCTATAGGTGCGTCTTTTCTTAGACAGAGGGTTGCTTATCTTCGAGCTGGCTCTAAACACCCTAGATCTGAGCCTTCTGGGTCTACACCTCCTCCCTCTTCTTCTAATGGTCCTGTTGGTGAGGATGTTCCTGATCCTTATGCTACTGCTGCTGTTGCTGTTCCTCCACCACCATCAGATGACTTTGATATCCGTCGTACTTTGGAGACTGTCATGACTGTTCAGGCGGCTCATGGTCAGCTTTTGGTGGACTTATTTGACGAGATCCGTGCGTTGCGAGCTGATCTGGCACATCTCCGTTCACCCTCACCACCTCCTTTTGATGATGGATTATGATTGCCCTTTGGCATTCCGTCACAAAAAGGGGGAGTAGAGTTTGTAGAGGAGTTTTGTAGTTAGGGAGAAGTTTTTTTTTTGGTTTTGAGGAGTTAGTGGAGTTGTTAGATTGTATCTAGGCGTTTCACCTTGTATATCATTTTTGGGGATATTCATGTTAGGGGGAGTAACATTGTTTGATATACATGATTTATATTTGATTCTTGTTTCTTTGGATTCACTATTTATTGATTTATATTTATGAGTTATTCATTGATATATGTCTTTATTATGTGTTGTGCGAATCATACAAGAAGTTATACCTGTTTATATACTATTTTCTGTCACACATGCGTTTATGCGTTTGTTGAGTATTTCAGGAATATACAGGTTGATTCAATTGAGCTGCTGTCTACACTTGCAACTGATGGATAGTAGTTAGGATTGAATTTTGGTTTTATGAGCATTATTTTTGTAAAGGGCTTTTTACTTGTAAACTTTGAGCTTTGTGTTTGTGTTTTGTCACGGATTGCCAAAGGGGGAGTTTGTTAGGTTCTAAAGATTTAGGAATTTGTGTATTTAGAACTCTAATGTGTATTGTTGGCAAACCATGATCAAAACAGGTTGTTTAGTCTTGTTTAGGCTTGCTCAAAGTTGGGTCTTTCATGTAAAGTTGGAATCGAGAGGTTGCAGATGCATTGGTGCATTTCGGCCTTGCTCGATCGATCAAATGAAAGACTCGATTGATCGAATCTCGGGCAGAATGCTTTTCTGCAGAATTTTCCAGCTCAGCCCTAACTCATTAAACGTTTTGGGTTTTCTGTTTTTACCCTAGGTATATAAAGAAAAACCCTAGCCACGTTTTTAGAGTTGCTCCTGTTGTATTGTTGCTCATACTTTTCTGTTTTGTGTAAATCTCTTGTGAGATCTAGAGGAGCTTTCCATTACACAAAGCTTAGGGTTTTCAAGGTAGAGATAGTATCAACATCTTGATGATCAACTCGGTTGCTGCCATTGGAGCTTAAAGAATAACAAGCGTGGGTGCTTGTAGCTGATTGGAGAATCCAAGAAAGAAGGAGTCCGTGGATTTGGAGCTTGCACGTGGTCGTGTCAGTAAGTTCTACTGGTGGGTAGCATTAGGAAGTCAAGCGGGGAGCTTGTAAGTCCTTTTGTATGAACTTCGATTCTTTCATAGTGGATTCAGGTTTACCTTGAGGATAGCTAGGTCAAATCATTCCCAGGTTTTTACCGTGTGGTTTCCTGGGTGATCATATCATTGTGTCTTTTATATTTCCGCTGCTTTATACTTTTGATATGATTGTATGTTTGTGATAACCTAGAATTGCTTAAATTGACTAAGTTAATCACTTGGCTAATTAACTAGGTTAATCTGGTTGGTTTAAGGGGTCTAAAACCATTCAGATATGTTTTAAGAGTTAAGACATATTGAACTGGACCGCTGTGAGATTTGTTATTCTCCTAAGGACTGTCAAATGAGTAATAAATCTCACGACTTATATTTGCATGAACTCTTAATCTTGAGAGAATAATGGACTTGATCATGAAATGTAGGTTGCTTTGATATATCAGGAGTGAGATCTAAAGTAAAGGTCAAAACTTTAGTATGTTGGGCAGCCACATTTAGTGTTGATGGAACATATATTCTCAAGATGGAATTCATAGTCTCTTAACGGAGATATAAAATATTCCCTTGAGATAAGTTTAATGGGTTTGTTATTCAGAGAGTTAGGCCTAACCACTTTGGTAAGAAATTACTAAAGTATATATATATATATATATATATTTATGAAATTGGATTTCATAAATATATGAAGAATAACTTAAAAGGATTAAACCGGGTACTCAAGGATTAAGATGTAGTAATCTACAAAATGGCAGTCCACATTTGTGACTTTGTATTACTACAAATATTTTATAAAGGGGTTTGCATGTACAATAAAGTCTTGGGATATAATTTATAGATAAGGCCTAGAGTGCAACTATATTTATATAGTGGTATTAAATATAGTTAATGGTAACTTTGGACTTGTCAAGAATTGACAGAAAAGCCCAAGGCCCATTAGAGCTAGTGTCTTATTGGTCCCACTCCAAGCCACATACTTAAGCCCAATTGGAAAGGCCCAAAAGGCCAGCCCAATTAGATAATTGGTTGGATACAAAAGGAAAAACGTACAGAATTATTTGGGTGTGAATAACATCATTGAAAGGTGGTGTGTATGAGAGTGTAAGCCATTCTTTTGATTTTCCTTTGGTAACTAATTGAGAGTCCACACTTCTAGGGCGTTAGTGGAATTGGAGTGAAGATTAAGAGTATTCCCAAGTGCTTCGATCTTTGTTTTGAAATTCACCGCTTCAAGGTATGCTCTCTTATACTCGAATTCTGAAAATTGCATAGTGTATGTTATAGATTACGAATGAAGTAGATCCGTTCATCTTCCACTGCGTACATACTTATTTCCATCATGAACTTGGTTTGAGGGTTTGTGAGTATTGTGTTTTTGATGTTCTTGTCTTAGCTTTACTTTGTTTCTTATTCTACATGTGTGTTATCATGTTTCTGTCTATTAAGAGACTGTGCTCTATGATGTGGTTCATGAATGTGTTGCTCCATTCATATCATGTTCTTGGTATTTTGTCACTTGTGACTTTGTGATGCACATTGCCCACTTGACTCTGAGTTGTTACTATTCTTCATAATATTTGTTTGCCTATTTCTTTTGTCTGTATCGATTATGCCTTCTTGATGTTAAACTGGTTCATGCTTTTGTGATTCAGTGAAATCTCTTTGTTTCACATTCTTATATCTGAATCTAATCAAACCAATGTGTGTACCCTGTGGCATTGCATTTGGTTCTCTGCTGTGTGTTTGATTTTTTTTCAGTTGACTCGTTGTTCCTCCAAAGGTAAAGTTATTGTAACCGATGACCCATCAACCCCGATTGCTAAACGGATACTATTATCATCTAAGTCATCTAGGGACTCTTCCAGTGAGAGATTCAGGACACCTACTGACTCAAAGACCTACACAGACACTTTCAAAGAGGCTTCTCCCATTGTGGAAAGAGTTGTCAAGTTTGATACACTAGGGACAACATTTATCCCTAAGATTTTTGAAGAAAGAGATTGGGTTGACCTTTTTGGGAATTTTGAGGATCCAATTGAAGAATTGGTCAAGGAATTCTTCTCTAATGCCAAATACATAGGGGTAGAGTTAAAATGCTGGGTACGAGGAAAAGAAATTTCCATGAATGCAGACTACATTGCTTAGGTACTTCGCATCACCAGACCAAGAAATGTGGATAGAACTCCATATGATGACAGAGTACTTCAAGCACAAGACATCCTCCAAGTTCTTGGGAATGAACATGAAGTGGGAAGCATAGGATCATCTATAAGCACTGCATTATTTTCACCTAAATTGACAACTCTAAAGCTGATCATGTTCTCCAATCTCTACCCATTGTCAAACACTGCCTTCATTAGTCTTGGAAGAGATAAATTCCTGTGTGACCTCATTACCGGTGCCCCGATTGACATTTGTTCTCACATATTCCAGATCATTGGGAAAACAGCGCCCCGTTCAGCAACACGAACAATTCTTCCATTCTGTAGTCTAATCATGAAGATTGTCCTTCGTGAAGGTGTTAGTCCTTCTTCAGATGAGAAATTTCTGCCTCGTCCTCGACCAATATCAATATACACTCTCTAAGCAAGCAAGAGTCACTCCTCCAAGAAACCTAAGAATGAGCCATCCACACATGCATCTCCATCTGTTCATGCTACAATTGCACTTACACAATCAACCAGCACCCCATCTGTTCCCCTAGTTTCAAACTCCCAAGCAAAGCTTCTTCATTGAAAATGTGCTTCATCGAATTTTTGATTTGGAACGGCTTCTTCACTCCTTTCACGGTCAAACTTAGATGCGACTCATAACTATCGAGACTCAACTGGATGCTATACAGCAAAAGCTCGAAGATAGCTTTTAGCTATTCCTGACAAAAAGGGGGAGAGAAGCACACAGTAAGGGGGAGAGCAGCATAAAGATGAAAAGGAGTGTGCATACTGAAAGGGGGAGTTATTATAGTTATTAGTTATTATAGATGTTTTTCACCTGTTTTGACTATTATGTTTATTCTCTGCCGGTTTTTATCCTATGTAGATATGGTTTTAATACTTTTGAAAACTTGTGGCTCACTGGTATTGTTACTTAGTTCAGTTTAGTTTTTCAGTATATAATATGATATTATTCAGCATATCTTACTTTATGTTTTGGTTTGTACCCATATTGCTTTTGTAAGCTTTTAGGGTTTGTTTCTATGCACTTTGTAGGCTTTATGGTTTGTACCTTGCTTTATGCAGCCTTTGTGCTTTATTAAATCAGTACTTCTAACTAAATGTTATGCATTTCCTTTTAAGTACTGTCACTCTTGTGCCCTTGTAGGATTTTTCCAAGATGCATATACTTCATGTATTGTGCATTGGTTGAGTGTTGGTCATTCAAGTGATTTGCTTTGTGTTTATCAGCTTGAATGTCCTGATGTTCATTCCAAGTGTGAATGAGCATTGTGATCACTTGTTTGTAGTGATTGCCTGGTTGGTCAAGCCATGGTTTATTACTTTATTCCATTTTGCTTGATCGCATTGTGCTTGTTCCATATGCATTACAAGTTTTCTGCATACAATGATCTTATTGTGTTTCAGGAGATGTTTTGGTTTTATGGTTCAAGAGCTTCACAGATTCTAGAGTTAGGTGTGAGTGAGTTTTCCAACTGTTCCCAACTTACGCGTTAAGTCTAGAGTTTGTTTTAGGGTTTTGTCACGGAATAGCCAAAGGGGGAGATTGTGAGGTTGAATTTTATCAACCATCACGTTGGCTTTATTCCGTGCCAAATTTGCTTGTATTTTAGCATTTAGTAACCCTGTATTTAGGTGGGATTCATGTAAGGGTAGTGTGTGAAGAAAGTGTGAAGAATTGCTCAACAATGTGTAAAGAAGCAGGGACTCGCGGTTAGGACTCGCGACTGACTTGCGGCTAGCAAGCTGCCAACTGTTGCACACGTGAGAAGCATGCGAGGAGGTGAAGGGTCACACCAGCTGTCGTACTACAGGACAAAAATCCCAGGCTGGCCAGGCCGTTATCTCGTGACTTGAACTCGCGACTTGGACTAGTCGCGAGGCCAAGCCGCCAACCAGCCCTGCTTGGAAAAAACTGACTCTTCATATTCCAAACACACACCACTATATATAGACCCTCATACCCACGAAATGTAGAGAGCTTCAGAGAGAATTTTGTGAGAGAAACCCTAGAGAAAAACAAGATTGCCTCATCCCCAATCTTCACTAAGAAACTCTTCAAATTCCTCTACTCTCTTCCTCTCCATTGATACATCCTTGAGAGGTCATTGACCAAATCCTTTTCTCATCACACCCACATCTGTGAGAAGGCATTTTGGTGCTAAGGGAAGCAATTTGGAAGGGACCAATGGTTATTGGTTGATGCTATAGGTTATAGTGGAATCCGGTAAGCTAGAAAAGAAAAAGGTTCGGTGCAACCTCGTTGGAGCAAGAACCTTGGAGGGCTTAGGTACCTAGGTAGATTAGGCTTGGAGGGTCTATTGTTGTTCATGTATCCCAACTACATTTTCTAGTGGATTATTGACTGCTTGGAGGGCGGCAGAGAGGTTTTACGCCGAGGTTTCGGTTTCCTCTTCGATAACACATCGTGTGTTGTCTTTGTGTTTGCATCTCTCTTCCCTTTATCTTTACCATTTAATTACTACTGTGATTGTGATTATTTATGGTTTAGATTGTTTATCAATTCTGTTATAAGCTTGTTATCATTTTCCGCACATACATTGTTTGATATAAAGGTTGAATTGGTAATTTTGTAATTGGGGGTCTAAACATTCATAGTATTTTCAACGCTATTTGAAATTTCATTATCAATAATAATAATAATAATAATAATAATAAATGAAGGGCGCTATCTGTTTCACTAGAAACTTTCATAGTCCAGTTTTTGGCTTTTTGCCTCATATTATGTCAAATAAAAAACAAAACTAATTTTTCTATATATATATATATATATATAAAGCTTTTTTTTTTTTTTATGACACTTTTAGCAAATGAGCCCCCCCACCCCCTAACACTCTCTCCCTAGTCACAGTCACGGGCATATATATCATAACCATAGTCATATAAAAATTATTAAGAATATGAATTAGATTGGATATTTGAGCCATTCTAAATCTAATAAAATTTCTCATATTTTGGAACTCATTGTAAATTGTTGTTCTTAACATTTGTGGAACTCCTTGCGAATCATGTCAGTTTTTTCATCGAATGAAGTTACAATTTCTAAGCCTACGAAGTTTTATCCTTTGTAAAATTTATTTTACATGTGGGTGTTTGTGTGTGTGTGTGCATCCGCGCTAATTGAGATCCAGCATGTTGGGATTATGGTTTCTTATTGATTTATCAAGCTCCCCTTTTTCTCCCCCATCCAATTACAAATTACAAAGTATAGCAAGTTTTGGAGCTTCTGTTGAGGTTGTGTGAATGAGAAAATTTTAGGAAGTTTAGAGTAAGATCGGACTTCTAATGATTGGTGCTTAGGAGAGGAGTTTAGGAATTTTGGAGTATTATTATCTAACTTCTAATAATTAGTAATTTTTGTTGTTTGTGCACATGAGGTTTGGATTTTTGTTTCCAATGAAACTTTGGAGATGTTTTAAAAATTTAATTATAGAGGTTAGTTTTAGATTTATCTGATATAAATATAATTTTCTTAGAGGATAATTGTTGGGTTGGAGGCGTGATACTAAGTATAATCTGTTGGAAATATTTTAGTGAATAAACAAGTTTTGATACAAAAATAATATCCCAAATAATTAGCAAGAACATAAAATAAAATGAAAAGAATTTAGAACAATCTCACAATGTTATAGAATCATGCTGCGAAAGCATTGTCCTTAAAGGTTGATTCGTGCCACCCAAAGTAAAACTTGGTGCGATTGGTTCTCTTAGCCAAACAACCCCCCAGGATTAGACTATAGCGTCGACTTTTGTGATATACGCACTTCCACTCACAAAAGGTTTAAGAACAACCCTCTATTGTCTTTCCTTAGAACAAATATTTTTGTAGAAAAATATGTGGGAGAGAAAGATAGTAGAGTTGTGTATATTTAAAATATAGAGTAGTTAAAAGACCTTTAGAAAATGTGTTATGGTGAGTATTATATAGGCTACTTATGAAGATAATAGTCTATAGTTATTGGTTACTAATAACCCTTAAAAGCCCAATGGCTATATTATCAATTATTGCCCAACGGCTATTTTTCTCATAATTGTCCAACGGTTATTTTACTCATAAATTTCCAACAGCTAGAAAATAAATAAGAATAAAAGTGTTTGTAACACACACCCACACCAACATAATCGTGGTTGGTGAATCCAAAATTTTTCAATGGTCCAATGTATTAGAGTTTGCAACTTGCAATAGAAAAAACAAAAACACATTTTCCTACCCCGTTGTATCAGTATTTGAATATTTTCTCTTTTTTTGACTGAGAAAGTGGAAGATGCTTTCCGCGTGAAGAGCAGCCAAAATCAGTGGTCATTGTCTCAACCCTGTATTTGTCTTTTCTGTTAACGATGAAAATTGATTAACAGAGATACATCCATATAGAGGCCTTGTCATTGAATGCATTTTTTCAATGGTCATGTTTATAGGGTTGCAATTTTTCAAATATAAAGGAAAAAAGCTTCCTCATTTCCTTTTCCGATGTATCATCATCTATGGACTCAATATCCTCTATTTATTATGCTTGGAATTTTACGTTCATGGATCTTTAATTTGTTGACAAAATGGAATGGACTCGACATCATCTATTTATTATGCTTGGAATCTTACGTTCATGGATGTTTCGTCCTTTTGGAAAATGGAAAATGCTTTTCCAAGTGAAGAACACAAAATCAATGAACATCATCTATTTCTTATCTCTTCTTTTCAGACCTAAATTTAGTTTTTTTTATTCTACCTATTTTATTTGGGATAATTTGGTATTTTATGATGCCTTAGAAAATCTAAGGGTATTTTTGCCATTTTCAATTAAGTATTTGAAAATTGAAAGGGTTCCTACAAATGAGTTTGTTTTACTTTCAGTAGTTTTTTAAGTGAAATTTTTTTTTTTAAAAATGAGAAATTGTTACATTATTCACTGACTAATACTTTGGTGGAGATTAAAACACACTACAATGTCATTCTCTCTCAAAGAAAAATTAACTAAATTCAGTAAAAAAAAAAGTACTAGAAGCAAACTTTACTATAGTGACTCTTGCCCTTCAGAAGAAGAAAAGCCACGAAGAGAAAAGGAAATTGCACCGGTGGGCTGGGGTTTAAGAAAATGAGCATGACTTAGGTTCAGTATTTAGATGATGTTCCTTAAGTTCTCCTTTTAATATTCTGCCATATGATCTTTTTTTTTTTTTTTTTTTTTTTTTTTTTCATGAGAAGGAAGTGTATTTTTTAGTTAAGTAACCACATGGCTGAATTTTAAGAGGAAAATTTAAAGAAAATCACTTAAGGTACTGTACTTAAGTTTTGTCTTAAGAAAATTAACGCTGTAAAATAATTTGCAGAAAATGTAGTAGTAGACAAGGCGTATTGACTACTTTAAAAAAAAGAAAAAAGATTGGACGTTGCTGTCCTTTTGGAAGTATATATATATATATATATATATATATATATCACACAAGCAAAGTTTGAAGTGTGAATTAATGTCTCCTCCATTCAAAATGGATGCCAATAAGACTTCGTGAGGATTATAATAATCGCGATGCTTCTCTTTTTGTTTCTCTCATCTGCAATGGTGTTTGCTGGGCCTAACAACGTCGCCCCAGAAGCTAGTGAGTTCATTATTTTGTGGCCTTTTTATTGTACAGGTTTTAGATTTATGCAGTTAATTTCCCGCTCTGTTTGCAGAGAAGGAGAGTAGCCTGCGATCGTGTAATATAAAAGAATGCTCAAGGCCACCATATCCGTAACACATTTAAAGTCATTGCCAGCAACCCGCCCTTCGAAATAAGATGCCAAGATATATGAATCCCGGCCGGGAAGTACCAATATCATACTATATATAGGTATTCCGGTATTCCTTCCCATTGTAAAATGTAAACCACCGTTGCTTATTTTTAATCTGTTGAAAAGAGTAATGTATAAACACTATAAATATGACTTGTGTGCAGTGGTTCCGGCCTTCCCTTTATTGCTACTTAGTTTTGTGTGTGTGTGTGTGTGCGCGCGCGCGCGCGCGTTTGATGCTGGGTAAAGACAAAGATGTTTTGTTTAAATTTTTATTTATTTTTTTTTTTTTGGGAGAGTTTTAAGTTTTAACCTATGCTTTCGCTCCTGATGATAGATTTTTATCATCAAACTAAAACACTAATCAGTTTTTGGTGTAGGCGGGCATTAAACCCCAGATCTCTTATAGAACTATCAAAGACTTTACCAATTCAGCTAATAAAATTAAAACCCACTTTAAAATGTTTTAAAGAGCCAGATGGTTTGTTTCTGGTAACATTAGTTAATTGAGCTTAATTTTTTTAGTTTTATTATTAGTTATTTTTGTTGCTGGGCAATTTTTTAGGGCTTGTATATTTTGTTTTAAATTTTGGATCTATAGATATTTTTTATGGTCTTTAAATGAGGAAAATAAAAAATGTTAAAGCTATATACTTTTTTACAAATTGTTGATGTAGTGAGTTATTATTAGAGCATTTGCATCAGTTTTTGTAAAAATTGTTGTCTATTTTAGCATAAGAACTTAATTTTTCTATTTTACACAGCCATTTTTACAAAACACTCACATAAGATTATCTATTATACACTCCATTTGATTTAAATAATATTATTTATTATTTTATTTTTATTATTTTTACTTTATACTTTATGACTAAGTCTCTTCTCTCCTCACGTTCAATTTCGTCTTTTCCTCAAAAAAGTAAAAAGTTCTCTCTCTTCTCTTTTCACCGTTACAAATCCAAACCTCCATGGCTGGAGCTTCATGGCCATGGCCGGACCTCACATAATCACCACAAAGGCCGAAAACCACGTAAATCTAACCCCTTCTCTTTCTAGCTCTCTAAACCCGAATTCCACCTAGCTTAGACCACCATGGCCAAACACCATGGGTTTAGCCAATCAACCACCGCAAACAAAATGCTTTTAACTTTGGGTTCTCCCTTGGGTTTGGGGACTTGGTGATTTTGTTTGGTTTTTGGTGTTCTGAGTTGTGGGTGTAGTTTGATTTGTGTTTTGATTTGGGTTTTGGGATTTGAGAAAGGTGGGATTTTTGGCTTGGATGGTGGCTTTGTTTTGTTTAGAAGAAGAGTGAGTAAGATGTAGATGGAGATGGAGATGGAGAAAGAAGAGAGTTTTGGGAAGAGAGAAAAGGAAAGGTCTAATAAGGAGGTGAGAAAAAAAAATTAATTATTTATATAACTACAGTAACTGTGTATATTTCCACGGTTACCGTAGCAAATTGGCATATTTACAAACTTATACACCCATTGATGTGAGTAGTTTTTGGGGAGAATGGGTAAGTTTGACCACTTCTTGTATTATACACACTGGTGTGATTGCAGTTAGTAAGTAAAAAATGGTGTAAGTCATAGGTTTAGATACAAACTGATAAAAATTTTCAGCCTCAACTATTTGTAAAAATATTGTAAGAAGTTTGTGACTATAGTGTTATTCATAAAAGAATCATTGATATTGATAAGGAGAACAAAATATAATTTTATAAAACAAAATTACTAAAATTAGTACCTACATATATACTAATATTTTTTTTATAAAAAATTGGGGAGCCAGTACAGTCCAAATACATGTCAATTGTTCCGTTGTGATCCAAATAGCCGTGTATTAGCACATAATAAAATAAGAAAAACAAGAGTAGGTGTAAAAAAAAAATAAAGTAAAGTTGATATCAATAATTACTCTTTTGCCAATATAGACTCTATCCAAAAAATTGATAAAGCAGTAGAAAAAAAAAAAGTTGATAATTAAAAAATAAAAATAAAAAGCGTTGACGTGGAAAATTGTGGAGGGGTCAACCAAAAGTCAAAGAATTCAGTTATATATATATATATATATATATATATTAGAAGTCTAATCATACTCCAAAATTCCTAAACTCCTCTCATATGCACTTAGAGGGCCGGTAAATGAATAAAGTTGTTCATAAACAATTGCTCGGATCGATAAAAAGCTCGTTCATATTTGTTTGTTTATAAATAAGCTAAGTTTGAGTCTAAGTTTAGAGTTGTTTAAAAAACAAGCCAAGTCCAGGCAAAACAAAACAATTGGAGCTAGATCTATAGGCTTGATATGCATTTGCTAAATAAACTCATTGCACATATTTTAATAATGACATGGCTAACATGAGACCTACCCACACTACAAGAAAAAAGACTTAATACAACGAAAAAAGTCGTTGCAATAACAACTAATATCGTTATAATAGGTGTTATTGCAACGACAAAAAAGTTGATGCAAACCATTGTAATAAACTCCGAGGCAATAGGTTTATACAACACTAAATTTTTGTTGCAATAAATTCCACATATTGCAACGATTTACTTTGAAAATCTCGTTGCAATAGCTAGGTCGATTTTTTAATTATTTTTTTAATTTAAAAATAAATAAATCATTTTTTAAATAATAATTTTTTCATTAACCTGTTTTGCAATTCAAAAACCATATCTTGGAGCTATACTAACAATTTAAAGATATGCATAAAAGATGAAAAAATTGAAATACTCTATTTCAATATGCATGTCAAAAAACACAAATATATACACAACTTGTTGAGTTTACATTCAATCACATAGTTTCAAAAAGTATGCAAAAATCAATACAACATGAAAGAAAAGTTTCTTCTCAAAGGTGTTATCCAAGCATACTTCACGACCACTTCATTGACTTACCACCTATTTTGGAAAAAAAAAAGTACAAAGTTGAAAAACATCATATATACAACACAATGACACCAATATACACCATATTGATTCTTAAAAAAAAAAAAAAAAACACATATAAAATAATACTACTTGAAGATTGTGCAATTAAACAAAGAAAAATCATATTAAAATTTAAAGAGACCAAAAGATTACCTGAAAGTTAGAGAGAAAATCCTTTAACTGAGAAAGAGTCTCTCTGAAGAGATTATGAATTAAGAGAGACTGGAATTTGAGAGAGAAAATTTTGAGTTAGTAGATATGAGAGTGAGATGAAAATTTGAGAGATAAGTTTTGTAGTTAGTAGATAAATTTGAATTTTGAGATACACTTAAGAGAAAGAAAGAGGGAACGTGAAATAAGAAAAAAAAAAGAGACAGACGTGGGAGAGAGAGAGAGAGAGAGAGAGAGAGAGAGAGATTAAGATAAGAAAAACATGGAGATAAATGTAGGTGAGAGAAAGAGGGAAACTAAGATGAAAAAAAAGAAAAAAAAAAAGAAAAAGAGGTAGGCGTGAGATAGCGAGAGAGAATTTGAGATTTTTTTTAAAAAAGCAAAAAAATAGGAAGACATGTGTGAGTGTGAGTTAAATTTGAGATGAGAAAAAAATAGGAAGATAAATGTGGTGAGAGAAAGTGGGAAATTGAGATGAGAAAAAAAAGGAAGACATGTGTAGTTGAGAGAGAAATATTGAGATGAGAAAAAAAAGGGATAGACATGGGTGGAAGAGAGGAAATTAATGAAAAAAAAAATAGCACAAATTTCTCAAATTTTCCCGCTACTCAATTACTTACCTCTATTACATCAACAAAATTTGTTGTGAAATAAATATTTAACCTATTACAACAATATAGTTCGATGTGAAATAAAAGATTACCTATTGCAACAACATATCTTAATGTAAAATAAGAGTTACCTATTACAACAACATATTTCGATGTAACATAATAATTATTGCTACAATCTCATATTGATGTAATAAATTTAAGTTACTATTACAACAAAAAACAACCTAGAGATGCAATAGTATATATATTACATCCATTATTTTTTTTGTTATAATAATACTTGTTGTATTATGTCTTTTTTCTTGTAGTGCCATTACCTTAAATTTTTCATTCCCTCCATACAGACCAAACACCACTTTAGACTTTAGTTACATTTAAAAAAAAAAAAAAAAAAAAAAAACCCTTTAAGTGGGCCACACATGGCCCTTCCCATCAACCATCTAATGTAAAGTTATAAAACATGTTAGTCCTTTTCCATTCATAATAATTACTAGCAAGTATTTTCTAGTTCTTTACCATCTAACGTGGACGTAAAAATTGTATTATAAACAATTGCTAAAGCTATAGACAAGGAAGGATGAATGGACGGATTTAATTATGTAAAGTTGTAATTTGAACAATGGCTAATCATAGGTGGGACTAGAAGCATGAGAAAATGAGTATGTTATGCTATTTTCTTTCTTTTGTTTACTTAATTTTTTGAGATTTAAGCATTTGATAATGAAATTTTGTTGGATCTCAAGCTCAAAAGCTTGTCATGAGCTCAAGTTTGAGCTTGATATTAAACTTAAGCTTGGCTGGGTTAACTAATTAGCCAAGCCAAGCCAAGCCAAGCTCAAGCTTTTTGGCTTTCCTACGAGCTCAAACTCAAACATTATCTTAGGCTTATCTAGAGCTCGAGCCAAACTTGAGCTCTTAACTTTTACTAACGAGCCAAGTTTAAACATGCACTACTCGACAAAGCTCAGCTTGTTGATAGCACTATTAGAAGTCCAATCTAACCTTAAACTTCCTAAAATTCTCTCATACGCACAACCTCAATAGAAGCATCAAAACTTGCTATACTTCATAATTTGTAACTGGAAGGGGAGAAGGAGGGGAGCTTGATAACTCAATAAGAAACCATAATCCCAATTATCTGGATCCCAATTAGTGCGGGTGCGCACACACACACATACACACTTGTGGGTGCAATGCGTGGTTAGCCTTTTTTGGGGAGTATGCCTTGGTCAAGTGGACTGGGGTGGAGAAACAAGGAGTCACCACCTAGTTTTATGGTTTAGGAAGCATGAATATATCACCCTTATGTAGAAGGATTGATCTTACTACTAAAATATGGGTTTGGAGTTTAGATATAGTCTTGGGAAGGTGTTAGGCACCCAAAACCGCCCAACTTGTGGATCGACTTCCACTTATTGTGTCTTACATCTTAATCCTATTAAAGGCATATTCAATATTTCATCTTAAAACTTACACACACACTAGCATACATCTAAGCATACAACATGGTATTTTATCCCAAAACCTAACTCTGGTGCCCAAACCCGAGAGTGATGCTTTCAAGGACAAAGGACTTAGGCTCCCAATTTACTTGTTGGTGGGTTTCCTTCCACTCCTATGGATAGTTGCCTCAAATGCTACCTTGATAGCCCAATATCTTTTTCTTACGTGATTCTAGGCGCAGTTCTCACCCACCCTCTGGTTTTTCTTCTCCCTCTCTCTTAACTTACCTTCACTCTCATTTTGTCTCTTCGTTTTCTCCCCTCGAAACCCCCAAATTATTCGTCCTCCCTCCTCTTTTATAGTCTCTCCTTAGTGGGGGTTCAAATAATTACTTTTTCATAATTTCCAACGTAATCCCACTTCTGGCTAGAATCCCAAGGTAAAATCATTCCTTTTGAGGATTCTCTTGAACTTTCTTCCAAACGCTAAATAGCGTTCAACAGCAAACTTCCCAAAGTCACTAATAGTACTCAGGGACTGACCTAAATTTGATTGTCCCCTCATCAGCCTCTCTCCGGCTTGTTAGTTAGTATTGGGCCTAACCTATCCCAGACACAATAGGACTCCCTTGAATGTCAACCTTTGAACCCTCACACACTTGTCATTGGGCTGGGCCTATCCTTACAGTATCGGGCCAATTTTTGTTTCCTAGGATAGCCTTTGTTATCTAGGCCAGTCTTGGGCCTTGGTTACATAGGCAGTTCCCGATTACCTGGGCCTAAACCCCTACAATAGCCCCCCACGATCCTATTTTCACGAAGTGGAAATGGGATCGGGGTTTCTTGCCTTTGTGGTCGGCTAGATTTTTCAAAACGACGATTATATCTCAGGAAGACCAACCGTCACTTAATTAATGCAACAAACATGACAGCTTGCTCTTTATGCGCACATGGTAGCATCTATTACCAAGGCACACGTGAAAAGAAGTAAATGATTTTTTTTTTCCTATAAATACAGTCATGGTACTTGTTATAACTTTCTTTAGTTTCTTCCAAGTTCAAAGCCATACTATTTTTTCTTCCCGAGACCATCCCTACCATCAAGAAGTTACTCAATAAGTCTTCTTCCTCTTGTCTATTTCATCCCTGTTCTCCCCTAGTTATCTTAGTAGGCAAAATGGGTTTTTCATATCTTTTGAACACTAATGCAGACGTAAAATCCTTTAAAGCTAGGTTTAATATCCCTCGTGACGTGAATATATCATACTATCACGAGGGGGATATAGAAGACCAAAGATTGCTCCATGTAGTCTTCTTTAATTCCTGTATGGTATTCAGGGTAGTTTGAAGGACAGGTATTACCTTCAGACCCGAAACACCATGGTTAGGTTGATATCATGCCTCCCTGACTCTAATAGGAACTCCGTAGGGGAGTTTGTAAGAGTAAGCAAGAATTGGCTCAACGGCGAACTCACTTGCTTGAGCTCTCCTCAGCAAATAGGTCGGTACCTTCCTTCCCGAGTCTTCAGTATGACACCAAAGTGCAAATTTTAGCTTTTACTTTTGCTTATTTATATTTTGCACGTTTGTTCTATTATTATTATTATTTTTTATATTATTCATATTTTATTAACGTTATTTCCTATTTCGCAATGCAATTTCCAAAAAGTTTCAACTCGACCTAAACGTTTTACAGGTTTGGGACCTTAATTTCGTCTTGTGCTCGGAAATCTTTGTGCACTACGATGATCATCTTAGAGTGTCTCATTTGATCCTTGGCTGTGTGCCTTCGTACACCAGTTTTCAAGATTCATCAGGTGCCCTAACAGTCGGCAGCCCTTTCCTTTCCTACTTAGACGTTTAGCTGTCGGGATTTCTGTCACACAGTCTTACAAGCAGCAAAGCTCAGCACCAAGGACCCCGAAGAGTTAGGTAGGACTCGCTCGAGCCGGTTCATGATGGTTTGGCTGATATGGTTTTTCACGGCCGAGCAGAACACATTCTAGTTAAAGCTCCTATTGTTAAAGTCCCTGTTCCTCCTAATCTGACTGAAGAAATGGTTCAACGACGCACTATGGGCCTCGATCAATGGTTCACAAGCGCACAACCGGTTGGGGGTCAAACTACTCCATAGCCGACACCCTAGCAAACCACTTATCCTACGTCCCGACAACATAAGAAAAGGTTGAGGGGTGCTGATGACCTCTCAATTAAATCTAACACCCTTCTTGCCGACCAGCCCCTCGCTCTAGACTCGGGCACTATAGCGGCTCTAATGCCTAAGGGGACCCCCTAAGAGACAAGTCCCACTAATTAGCCTGTAATCATTGGGTCTAATGTGGCCTCCACCTTTACACCTCGGTCGTCGGGATGGGAATGCACTTTCCGATTGGGCAAGAAAGTCCTACCCACCGATTTCTATATTTGGACTTGGAGGAGTGGCCTAGGAGGGCAGGTCTCAGATAGCCTCGAGCAGGCCTTATTGTTGCCTGTAGATATGGACCATTATTCGGGCTGTCAGGATGAGGACCTTGTCCTCAAGCTTAAGTGGCACATCATAGCTGTAAGTACCTTTTCTTTCTTTCATCTTTTTCTGTACTCTTCCATTTTTTACAAGTGTTAGATCTCGGTTTGTGCTAATCCTTTGATTATTTTTGCCGTTGTTTCAGGGTGCCTAGCTAGCTCATGTTGTGGAAGGTCGACTAAAGGGTGTCATGGAGGAAGCAGACAAGGAGAAGGCCTTGAAGTAGGTAGCTGAAGCCAGTCTAAATGAGAAAAACCTTAAGTTCACGGCAACAGAGCACCAAGCAACTACTACCAAGAGGGCTCGGGAGCTGGTGAGTAGAGGGCGGAGGGTTTGTAGGGTAAACTCGATGAAGCTGAGATCAAACTTGCCTATGCCACGAGTATCGTCTCCGCCTATGACAAGGAATTGCTAATCTGAAGGAGACCCTGAAGACTTGCAAGCAAGCCTTCTACAATATAGGGTTCAAAGATGTCGAGGACTTGTTAGGTGTGATCATATTCCAAGCTCGGAGATTCGGGTTCGTGGAAGGGTGGATGGCAACCGTGAATGCCATTGGTCTCCCTGATTCTTCGACATTTAGGGATCTAGACCAAATACCCCTGCCCCAATCCAAGAGCAACCTCAAGAAGGTGATGATGGAAAGGGGAAGGATAGCCCTGGGATGGAGGAGTTAGCCTAGGAGATAGACTCCCATGTGGTGGTGATTGATGAGGATAACCTGATAACCACCATTCCTACCAAGGGGCAAGGCACTCCTTAAGCAAGTCAAGGGCCGATCTTACTTGTTGCTAGCAAAATCTCCCTCGCCACCCCGGCCATGACCCAGGACCAAGCTGCATGATTCTACTGACCTGCCAATAGTTTTCTTTTTGTTGCTTCTTTATTTCTTTTTTCATGTATTGAACATTATTTGGTTTGTTACTTTTAAGGATTGAATTCTTTTAACGAATTTTCCATTCAATGCTTTATTTTATTTCATTATCATATTTATTTTATTCCACTCCTCAAACTGTTACAGTATTCTAATTAGTATGTGACTTACATTGCCAAATCCTTTCATATCTATATTCTACCGCCTTTTAACGAAATTGAGCTATCGAATTTCACCAATTATCCTAAGTATATATGGTCAGTGACCCGATCATGATATAAAGCTTTATGGTTTATTGTGCCCTTTCATTAATGTTATTAAGCTTTATGGGCATCCGTTGTCAATACAAGGGAAACTTCCCAAACGAAAAGAATCGTAATTCAACTCTCCCAACTAAAGTCCTTCTACTAACATTACTTTGGTTGGTATTGAGCCCCTTATCCTGAGAGCGGAAAGTCCAGTAGGGATTCCACCTTACTGATAATTGGAGTTTGAATGATATTGGGTTTTTGTCCTTAGAAATTCGTCCTTAAGGTTCCCATCTAATCTGTGACTAGGACCAGGCTGAAGCCATGTGTTTGTCCTTAGATAATTTTATTAAGGTTTCCACCTAGTCGATGACCGGGGTCAGGCCGAGGCCAGACTTTTGTCCTTAGAGAACTTTATTAAGGTTTTTACCTAGTCAGTGACTGGGGTTAGGTTGAGGCCAGGTGTCTGTCCTTAGATAATTTCATTAAGGTTTCCTCTTAGTCGGTGATTTGGGTCAGGTCGAGGCTAGACTTTTGTCCTTAGAGATTTTTATTAAGGTTTTCACCTAGTTAGTGACCGAGGTCAGGCCGAGGCTAAGCTTTTGTCCTTAGAGATCTTTATCAAGGTTTCTACCTAGTTGGTGACCGGGGTTAGGCCAATGCTAGGCTTCTGTCCTTAGAGAATTTTATTAATTTCCAAAATTAATATGATGCGAAGCATCTAAATCCACTCCAAGTTTTCTACTTGAATCTACTCACAATATTAAAAATTTCTTACAATAACCATATTACATTTAAGGGTAATACTTGTTTAGATTACAAACATTCCACGGTTGGGGTAGGGGTCTTTCATCCATATCCTCTAGATAGTAAGCGCCTGCACAAGCCATGACTGTCACTCAGTAGGGCCCATCCCAGTTTGGGGCAAGCTTCCCTACATTCTAGTATTTCATATTTCCTACTACTTTGCACAAAACAAGATCTCCTGCCACGAATTCTTGAGGCTTTACATTCTTGTTGTACCCTTAGGCTAACTTTTACTGGTAATCAGCAAGCTAAACAAACGCTGATAATAGCTTAATTTTGCATATTTATATCATTATTAGAAAGCATTTTCATACTTATTTTGAGTTAATTCATGCATTTTATAGTTGGTTTTGGAATAATGCTAAATAATCAATTTTGTGCTTAATTGAATTTTAATGCGTGAATTTACCTTTTGTAGGATAATGAAATTAAATACGTGGATTTGTACTACAAGGGCTAGATCTGCAGATAACTTCATCCGGGGCCTGTTGAAGTTTCAGGATAGTCTTGAAGGCCCTTATATGGTCAAGAGGGTCCTTTGTGCCATCATAAAACTCCAACTGCGGCAAAGAAAACTTCGGAGGCAAAGTGCACTCCAAAACACTGGCTGTGAAAGGTGAATCTGTTCATATGAGCATGCCATCAAGGATCATCGCCGTCTTCCCTTTCATTTCATTCTTTACTTTGTCAAGTTCCCTTCTTAAGCTCTTCATCATGTGATTGTTGTCATGCATGAACTGCCCTGTGTATTCGGTTGCATATTTTCCCTTACTGTTTTCAGGGCTGCTAGCCTCCTCTTCATGTATGCTACGGCTGCGTCGATGATGCGAGGCAGTGCTGCCCTTTGGGCGGGCTCGATGCTTCAACTCTTCATTCTACTTTATTGGCTCTTGTACATTCGCTATTAGAGCTTGGATCTGTTGAGCCATCACCATAGTGTTAGGTCACAATCTGAATGACCCCTTGTGATTAACCCTAATTAATTAATTTAGCCAAGTAATTAATTAATCAATTAATCATGCAATTTTATGGAAGCACAAACAAATCACCAATCAACTAAATATGCAGCGGAAAATAAATAACACGGTGATTTGTTTACGAATGGGGAAAACCCTAATGGCAAAAACCCCACCGGGTGATTTTCAGGTCACCACTCCTGAAACTCCATTATTATCAAATCAAGCGGTTACAAGTAAAGGAATCCCAAGTACCTTACCAACCTACAGTTGAACCCTTACCCCAATACCCAATTGGACTTGATCTGTAGTGACAGTCTCCACCTTTGATGCACGGCTCCCAAGTACGTGACTAACCAATGCGCGGATCCAAGTACGCGACTTCAGAACACCAACTGAGGAAGAATGGTTGGCTGCAAAGTTCTTCAGTTCATCCACTTGATGAATAGCAGGAAGATGCTTGGTTACAAAACCCTATGGTGCAAATACACAGCAACTTCTTGATGAAAGATGAACTTGGTCAAGAACTTCGTCTGTTGATCACAATTTGCTTAAACAGAGATTGCTCAATGATAATGCAACTTGTGTCACCCAAAACGGCTCTTAAAATAATCCTTTTATATGTTTAGGGTTAGAAGAAAAGAAGTCCCAAAAACATATTCACGGATCCCAAGAAAATCAGATTGGAATTCTGACTTTTTAAATCTCAACAGATAGCAGGTGTCGAGGTAGCTATCGAGAGGTGTCGAGCTTTAAAAACTTTACACTTCAGCTTGCTTTTTCTTGGACAGACTTGATGACTTCAACACTTGACCTTGAAACATTGTTTCTTGAAGTATTAAAAACACCTAGATCTACCCAATTACAAGCAGAGTGCATTTTGTCAAAGGGTTAGCCAATTTACATAACTAAGTGACATATGTTTTTAAACAAGTTAAAACATATATGTCCTAACAATCTCCCCCTTTGGCAATCCGTGACAAAACCACAACAAACAAATGAGCATATGAGAGAAGTCATAAATCACTCAACTCATATTCACTTGTTGAATACAATAAAATCTATCCTAACACAAACTCTTGAAAAACTTTGCAAGAAGAGAGCTTATGATAAGTAGACTTTGACAACCTGTATTTCTGAAACACTTTAAACAAAACTCATCAAGGCATCTTGTGTGAAATCTTGTGTGAAACAGAAATAAATAGATTGCATACAAGTATAAAGAACATGTGTATAAAGATAGAAAAGAAACAACACATGAAGAGAGAGGTGAAAGAAACATACATCAACATATATAAGAGATAAGATAAGTACAATGTATGTAAGAATGGTCAAAGGACCTCATATACAAGACCAATGTATCTAAGAGAAAAGAAAAAAATACATATAGCCTCACTACATCCCTCAAAAAAAAAAATGACAACACTCCCCCTATCAAAAATGTCCTATACTAACTCTCCCCCTAAGATGACTACTCTCATAGCCCAAAACTACTCCCCCTTTTTGTCACGAGTGACAAAGGGTAGAGTGTCATGTAGACATCTCATCGACAGAGCTAGCATCCCCATCATCATCATCATCATCCTCATCACCCTTAGAATCTGACGCTGCTGTAGTAGATGGTGAAGGAGTAGCAGCTCCAGAACGCAGAGGGTTCCGAGTAGGAATGGATTTACGTTTGGGTGCCATAGACACTACTAACGTAAAAGAATGAGAGAAAGAGAGAGAGAGACACTCAGAAAAGTCCCAACACAGTTCAAATATATCAAATATGTTGAACAACAAGTACGTATGCATTTAATGCATGAGCATGTGACATGCAAAGAAAGAAAAAAAAAACTTCATGGGCTCAGCCCAATCCAATCCTAGCAGCACACAAACATAAAGCACACATCTAAATGCATGTAAGTATCATTATAATGCAAATGAAATGCAATGTATGACATTTTGAAATCATCTAAGTACAAACCCAACCCAAAATTTCAATAAAAACTCAACAATTTTAAAAAAACCCCAAATTTTTATGAAAAATCCCAAAAACTAGGTTTTCAAAACATGAAATGCATGAAAAAGGAAGAGAAAAGAGATCTTACCAAGTGATTGAAGCAAGGAATGAGCAAGATCCAAGAGGGTTGGAGGATTTGAGTGAAAGGAGAGTGAAAGGGAGATGAACAGACACGGAGAGATCGAGAGAGATCGAGTGAGAAATGAAGAAAATCGCGATCTGCTCTTAAATAGGCACCTCAGTAATTTTCGACAGCTGAGGTGTCGAGAGGTATCAAGGAATCTGTCGAGGAAGGTATCGAGGAAAATGCCTTCGACAGATGCAGGTATCGAGAGGTATCGAGATGCAAGGAGAGATTCAGATACGAGAAGCTCGATCGATCGCGAAGGTGTCGAGAAGGTATCGAGGAGACAGAAGAAATCTCGATCGATCCGCAAGGTATCGAGACATGTGTCGAGAAAGAAGACACAAACAGCACAAGTGAATCTCGATCGATCCAACAGGTGTCGAGAATCTATCGAGAGGACAGAGACTTTCTCGATCGATCCATCAGGTGTCGAGGAGGTGTCGAGATTGCGATAAGAAACAACTTGAGAAGCTCGACAGATGACCAGGTATCGAGGAGGTGTCGAGACCGCAGAAAAAGGCAGTTTTTCGAGAAGGGAAAAACACAGACATGAATGCAATCCAACACACATCTCTACCAAAGATCCACTCAACATTTAAACCTCTCAAAAATATCTCTCAACAAGAAAATAAGCACAAGGATCATGCAAAACACACACACACACTAAACAAGTCTAACCAATTTTATATTTCAAAAACAAGTTATGACAGTTTAGTGAGCATACATTAGCACATGTAAAACCTTTGTGATGGCCAAATCACATTGTACCTGCACATGTATCAAAAGTAGCAAAGAATATTGCGTGTTGTGTGTGAAAAACATCGCAAGATTGCATATGTGTATAGATGTTATGACGATCTGAGATATGAGAAAATAACTTTTAACTCACACACAATCATAACTGTTTGATGGAGACTATCACCTTCGAGGTACATCCTATAACTCCCACATCTCCTAGAAAACACGCTTGCAATCATGTTTAAAGCATTTTTAATCTTTTAGCTTTATATTTTCTTTGCATATTTTCTTTTAAGCATATCATGCATGGGCTTATAAAGAGAGAAAAGAAATACCCAACATGTTAAGCATAGACATTGCACTTTTGCTATGCCGAAGCATACGGATGTCTTTGACACTGCACTTTTGCTATGCCGAAGCATACAGGTGTCTATGACACTGCACTTTTGCTATGCCGAAGCATACAGGTGTCATACAATGATTGGCGGGCAACAGTGGTGAGATGGTCATTTATGTCTTTCTCTTAGGATTTTCTAGTCCTACCCGTCAAAAAGAGTGATATGAGTGTTAAGTTTTAAGAGATAACTTAATCTTACTCATCACAAACAAGAGCCACAAAGCTCACTTGCTTAGTTGTGCATAGAGATGCTCATCTAAGCTACAAGAGATACAAAGTTTAGAAAACTTTGTTTCATTGGCCATCCAAGGTACACAAATACCAAAGTACACAGAACACACACTGTTTTTGTATTTTTTTTTTTTTGTATTTTTTTTATATTAAAAACAAAATAAGCAAAACTGAAAATAAACAAACAAAAACATGTTATCAAAGCAAAGCAAAAACAAGACTGATTCAGCAAAAAAGAAAGACACACAAGTAATGCAACAAACAAGAAAAACAAGAAGGGAGAAGAAAGTGATGAAATTACTTAGAGTCCTTTTTCTTCCACACCTTGGAAGAATCTTTCCTTTGATTGAATCCTTGAACAGGTGGTGAGGGGGAAGAATTTAAACCGTTCAAGTTCGAAAGGAACATGAGGGCTTTCAGAAGATCTCCAAGAGGAGCAAGAGAGGATTGAAGCTGATTTTGGCTTCCAGATGCTATCATGCCATTGCTCTGTTGAGTGGCTAACCACTTATAGCAATTTGGTCGAGTGTGACCGGCAGCTCCACAATAATGACAGAGATGCTGCTTCTTTTGTTTAGGCTTTTGAGAGTTAGCCTTCTTAGCCCTAGGGTTTTTAGCATCTTTCTTGTCTAGCTTAGGGGGTGCTCCTAAGATAGATTTTCCCTTGTCTAAGTTCTCACTAGCTAATTTATTTTTAACATCAATGTTCTCAATTTCAATGTTATTAGCAGAAGGAACAAAAACAGTATTGCTAGTAGAAGCAGTATTAGAGAAAGAAATACCATACCCCAAACCAGTTCGATCCGAAGCAGGTTTTTGATTGCTAAGCATCTCATCAAGCTTTGCACTTGAGGTCCTCTCCAGTTGAGCTCTGACTTGAAACAGCTCCGCTTCAAGCTTCTTGGTCTTCTCAGCCAAAAAGTTGTTCTCAAATCTCAGTGCTCCAATAGTTTGATTCGCCTCATCAAACTTTGTGGACAGCTATTCACGATTGAGTTCCACTTCACTGAGCTTTTTGGTGGCCAGCCTATATAATTTCTCATGCTTTTCAGAGAGCTTGTAAAGCTTCTCATAGGCTGAATGGATATCATCTTGATCATCCATCTTCTCAAATTTGGACTCCACCAATTCTTCTTCTTCATCCACTTCTTCAACAATCCCTTCAGTAGGATTGACTGTGGCAGTGAAGGCATTTAGGATTCCGTCATCCTCATTGTCGGAATCATCTTCAGGCTCAGTGTCACTTAGGGTTACAGCAAGGGTCTTGCTTTTCCCAATGCTCTTCAGATATGTAGGACACTCATGTTTCATGTGTCCGAACCCATGACAACCAAAGCACTTTGGTCCTGCGGGAACAGTATACTGACCGCCTTCCTTAGCATCCTTCTTCCCTTTGTCTTGGCTTTTAAACTGAGAAGAACTGAACTGCGTGCGGTCCTTGTCGAAGTTCCCTCCATTGGCATTCTTCATAAACTTTTTGAACTGCCGAGTGATGTAGGACTTCATCTTGGAATCTTCATCATCAGAAGACTCATCTGTATCACTGCTCTTCGCCTTTAAGGCCATGCTTTTGCCTTTATTGGACTTGCCAATCCTAGATAACCCTATTTCATAGGTCTGCAAGTTTCCAACCAGCTCAGTCAAAGGAATCTTGTCTATATCCTTTGATTCCTCAATTGCCGTAATCTTGGCATGAAATCTCTCAGGTAGAGATCTGAGCACCTTCCTTACAATCTTGGGTTCAGGGATGGTTTCCCCAAGATTGAAGGCTGAGTTCACTATGTCCTTGAGCTTGGCATAGAACTCATCAAATGACTCATCCTCCTCCATCTTAATTTCTTCAAAGCTTGTAGTGAGCCTCTGAAGCTTTGAGTCTTTGACAGCCTTTGTGCCTTCATAGGTAGTCTGGAGGATGGTCCAGGCCTCCTTAGCAGTTTCAGTTGAGGATATCTTTTTGAACTCCTCATTTGTGACTGCGCTAAATAGGGCATTTAACGCTCTGCTGTTGAAGTTAGCCGCCTTGATCTTAGCATCATCCCAATCGGCCGGATCTTCTGTTGGCTTAGTCCAGCCAATCTCTACAGCTTGCCACACTTTTTCATCTAAAGACTGCAAGAAAGCTCTCATGCGTACTTTCCAGTATGCATAGTTAGTGCCATCAAATAAAGGAGGTATAATTAAAGATTGTCCTCTATCCATGACAAACAAGGGTCAATGGATCAACACAGCAAAGATTAAATCCTAATCAGAGTGTGCCTGCTCTGATACCACTTGTTAGGTCACAATCTGAATGACCCCTTGTGATTAACCCTAATTAATTAATTTAGCCAAGTAATTAATTAATCATGCAATTTTGTGGAAGCACAAACAAATCACCAATCAACTAAATACGCAGCGGAAAATAAATAACACGGTGATTTGTTTACGAATGGGGAAAACCCTAATGGCAAAAACCCCACCGGGTGATTTTCAGGTCACCGCTCCCGAAACTCCACTATTATCAAATCAAGCGGTTACAAGTAAAGGAATCCCAAGTACCTTACCAACCTACAGTTGAACCCTTACCCCAATACCCAATTGGACTTGATCTGTAGTGACAGTCTCCACCTTTGATGCACGACTCCCAAGTACGTGACTAACCAATGCGCGGATCCAAGTACGCGACTTCAGAACACCAACTGAGGAAGAATGGTTGGCTGCAAAGTTCTTCAGTTCATCCACTTGATGAATAGCAGGAAGATGCTTGGTTACAAAACCCTATGGTGCAAATACACAGCAACTTCTTGATGAAAGATGAACTAGGTCAAGAACTTCGTCTGTTGATCACAATTTGCTGAAATAGAGATTGCTCAATGATAATGCAACTTGTGTCACCCAAAACGGCTCTTAAAATAATCCTTTTATATGTTTAGGGTTAGAAGAAAAGAAGTCCCAAAAACATATTCACGGATCCCAAGAAAATCATATTGGAATTCTGACTTTTTAAATCTCGACAGATAGCAGGTGTCGAGGTAGCTATCGAGAGGTGTCGAGCTTTAAAAACTTTACACTTCAGCTTGCTTTTTCTTTGACAGACTTGATGACTTCAACACTTGACCTTGAAACATTGTTTCTTGAAGTATTAAAAACACCTAGATCTACCCAATTACAAGCAGAGTGCGTTTTGTCAAAGGATTAGCCAATTTACATAACTAAGTGACATATGTTCTTAAACAAGTTAAAACATATATGTCCTAACACATAGGATCTAGAGGTGGTGCCAGTGTAGAATCCATCAAGTGATAGGAGCTTTATCAGTAGGAGCACGATGGTTTGAGAAAGGATCAACTCGTCATTTCCCACAGACGACGCCAAACTGATGAAGCCGAAACTTGACCTCGTCAGTATGCTCCTCGTCAGTGTCGATGGACGATCTCCGGTACCTGCTGTTAAGAAAAGAAAGGCAAGGGAGGGTTTCACTGGCATGAAGCCAGCTGAGAATACTTCGATGCTAAAGTTAGATTATAAGTTCTCAAAATAAGTTTCTCACAATTCTCTCCAAAATTTTCCTGTCCCCTGTACCTGGGTTGCATTCCCTTTTTATAGCTTATTTCATGTTGGTGTAATTATATCTGTTAATGCTCCTCTAGGCATTTTTCTCCTGAAGGAAATGCGGCATTAATTGACATTGAAGATTGTATTTAAGACCTATTGGATGACCGTTAGGTCATCATTGCTTTTGTAACTGTTCCGGCGCACTTATTTCTTGTCAGCTGTCTTGATAGCATTTATTTACGCTTTCAATGTATGCAAACCTATCTTCATGTATACTGACGGGGTCTTGCCCCTGCACCCGTCTCCGACTTGGACGTAACTGTAATGACCCAAGGAAAAGCGCTAGCCACATCTGCGCTATACCTCAAAAGGACTAGTCACAATTGAGGTTCTTTGTAGTTGTTAATAAAGCCCAATTCAACCCAGTAAATACCCGATGTGGGACTCATCACACACCCACACACATCACACAATCAATCAAATTGGGGCATCACAATCACCCCCACTTAAATCCCTAACGTCCTCGTTAGGGCTCATTTTGTGGGGTAGTGTCTCAGAGCCCACATGGGGTTACCGGGTCGACTCTGATACCATATGTAACGACCCAAGGAAAAGCGCTAGCCACATCTGCGCTATACCTCAAAAGGACTAGTCACAATTGAGGTTCTTTGTAGTTGTTAATAAAGTCTAGTTCAACCCAGTAAATACCCAATGTGGGACTCATCACACACCCATACACATCACACAATCAATCAAATTGGAGCATCACAATCCCCAGAAGCTTGTGAAAACTCAGGGACCAAAGCCCGAGTTGAAGTATGTGCACACGGCAGTCAGGAACTATGGGGCCTCTGTCGTTACAAATGGTATCAGAGCCGAGGTTGGCTCTCTTCTTGAGGGTGTGGTAGGGTGAGGGGATCTAAGCCCAAAAGTCCTGACCCCACATCGCAAAGTAAGCGACCAAAGCAAAGGTTCATAAGTGATGGGCAACCCCTAACGTGTGTACAAGCTTTTACCCCAAAAGCTTGTGAAAACTCGAGGACCTAAGCCTGGGTTGAAGTATGTGCACACGGCAGTCAGGAACTGTGGGGGCTCTGTTGTTACAGTAACTGAGGTCGTCTATCTCCTAGATGACCTAAGTTTGATACTTGTCAAGTTTGTTTTGAGCAAATTCACATGTCATGTAATTTAAGATGTCATAGTGAATTACAGATTTGATTTTGTGTATTTTTAACCCTTTTGGATTAATTTTAGTCAGAAAGTTTGGATTGTTTGCTTTACTTTATACAAATCTTATTTTGCATATATAGTCCTCTTTGATTTTACAAACTTTCCTTCTCTTTTTTGTTAATTTTCCCCTCTCTTACGACAAGGGTAAAAGGTTTGAATGTGAGCACGTATCCAACTATTCTTTGACCTTTTAATAAAGTTAGTTGCCTTTCATATTCGTAAATAACTGAAGTCACTATTACTTTTTCCATATAATACATTAATGCTACTCAATCCAATGTACATCAAAACAATAGAGAAAAAGGTAGAAGCACGTTACATTACACGCCCACAAACCTATGCAAAAAAAATATTACATTACACACCAACAAACCTTAGCAAAAAAATATATATTTAATTCAATTTCTAATGTCTCCTCCCTCAAACCTTTCTTCCTGGTACCGGTTGCCTCACTCTGAAAGTCTTCATTAACCAATCATGATTCCTTGCAATCACAATATGCCCAATAGTCACCCCAACAAGTAGTCCAAATCCATACCCAATCATAACAATTCTCCAACCAAATTGAAGTGGAGACCCTGAATCTTGACTCTTTTCCGAGGTTGAAGGTAAAGGTGGTAAAACCTCATAATACTTACATTTCTTTGACAATGGGTTTCCACACAATTTTGAATTTCCTTCAAATGAACTGTTTTCAAATGTATTAAATTGCTTTCCTTGTGGTATAAGCCCCACAAGATCGTTATGAGAAACATTAAAAGATTCCAAGAAAGTAAGTTGGGTTAGCTGTTGTGGGATCTCACCTACGAGCTTGTTTTGAGAAAGGTCCAACGATTCCAACTCTGCAAGGTTTCCCAATGTTGGTGGGATGCAGCCAGTGAGAATGTTATTGGAAAGATTGAGCAAATGAAGTCCTTTTATATTTCCGATTGATTCTGGAATGTCTCCTGCAAATCTATTACTAGAGAAATCAAGGGCTGTAAAAATTTCCTGGACCTTCCTATAAATTGTGACCACTCCTTTGTTTGTCATCATCATTGAGAAACTATTCTCATGCCTAAATTTGAAAGTCCGATAACTGTCGTTTGCTACAAAAGATGAGTTTACTTGAATATATGATAAGTGGTATGCACGATCAAATGATCTGGAAGAATTCGAATTTTGAAATAATTCTACTGGCAACATTCCAGTAAAACTATTGTAAGAGAGGTCAACAATTTGTAAGCCAGGAAACTCATAATTCACGCTGTGAATCTTTATTGGTCCGTAAAATTTGTTGGACCGCAAAATGAGAATTTTCAAATTTGGAAGGTTTCCTAACCAGGAGGGGAAAGTATCATTGAACTGGTTATTACTGAGATCAAGGGCCTTCAATGCTCTACACTTGGCCAAAGATCTTGGTAACCGCCCTTGGAATTTGTTTTGGCTGAAGTTAATTATCATTAATTTGCTCCCATTTGCCCATGTTTGTGGGATGCTTCCTTCAAATTTGTTCCTTCGGATATCCAATACGACCAAAGAACCACCAAAGTTGTGCAAGCATTGAGGAAGTGGACCGCTTAAGTTGTTCTCTGACAACTCAAGGACCTGAAGAGAACTCAGGTTACAAATCAACTCGGAAATTTTTCCAATGAATGAATTGTGTGATGCGAGGTATTGCAAAGTGGAAGATGATGGAATTGGAAGTGATCCTTGGATATTGTTAAACGAAATGTCTAAAATGACCAGATTGGTCCATGGAAGAAGAATGGGATGTTGACCAAGACTTGTAAGAAAGTTGTCAAAAAGTCTGATACACTTTAGACTTTCTTTACTCATGTTCCAAACCCATTCTGGTACTTGACCGTGAATATTGTTGCCTTGTAGTTCTAGCAACTCCAATTCATCTTGGTTTGCTAGGAAATTTGGGAACTTACTCAAGTTGCAATAAGACAATCCTAAAGTTACAAACTTTTGAATGGTTCTATTGACACTAGTTTCACTTTCAAGTAATGATACTTGAATATCAGATAGACGCAACTGAGTTAATATTTTGAGCTTTACAAACTTGTCAAACTCCACAGTGCCACTAAAGTAGTTAGAGTAAAGACTAAGAAATTCTAGATTTGTAAGGTTAAAGATTGAGCTTGGAATCTGGCCTGCAAACTCGTTGTCGCCAAGACCCAAGGCAGTTAGTTTTGTCAGATTTGCAAGCTCAAAAGGAATTGGACCAGTGAATTCATTTTTGGTAAGGTATAGAAAAGAAAGTTGGATGAGGTTTCCAAAGGAAGACGGAATGCGGCCCTCGAAAGTGTTATATGAAAGATCCAAAGAATTTAGACGCGAGAGGTTGCCAAGTGAAGATGGAATGAACCCAGAGAAGTTGCAACCCCATATTGAAATTGTAGTCAGAGACCCAAGGTTTCCGATTGAAGCAGGTAGCTTACCTGAGAAACTTGTTTTTGCGAGATTCATTATCTCAAGGGTGTTACTCCATTGAAAGTCAGGCAAATGGCCGGTGAGACCTTCATTCTGCCGCATATTAAGAACTCGTAAATTCGGGAGATGCCAAGTGGAAATTCCCCATACAATCCGCAGTCACGGAGGGAGGTTAAAGAAGACAAATTTGCCAAGATATTAGGCACCATGGAGATTATTTTCACCCCACACAAATCAAGCTTTTCTAGGCTAGTTAAATTTTCAACTAGACTTCTAAAAATAGGCTTCTTGAGTTCTAAATAATCGTTTCCACTTAGATTGAGGGATGACAATTGGGACAGTTGTGAAACTTCTAATGGGATTTGACTCGCAAACATAGAAGAAGAGAGATCAAGATGAGTTAGTTTAGATAGATTGGATACAGTGGATGGGATTTGAGATTATTTAAAATGATTGTCAGCAAGATTAAGCCTTTGAAGATGAACAAGATGGAAAAGGCTGCTGGTGGAGTTAATAGAACCGTAGAGACAGCTACTATTGAGGTCAAGGCCAATCACATGGCCCGTGAACTCATCACACTCTACCCCATCCCATGAGCAGCAGTCATTGTTGTTTCCTTCTAATGTCCAGGATGCAACCTTGGGATAAGCCCACGGTTCAGAAGAAGCGGACTTGTTGTTGACAAAGCTTTCCTTAAACTGCAACAAGTAAGACCTTTCGTGACCAAGGCAGAGAGGCTGCATAGATGAAAACGAAAGATGAAATGTTGAGAGAAAAGAAAGCAAGTACACAAATTTTAAATGATACAAAGAGGACGCCATAACTTATGTCTAAATTAACTATATGTTTTTCACTCTTATATAAGCAAGGATAGTCCTTTACTTTTAGGAGGATTTGGACTTACATGTCTTCACGCTGTAATCCAAGTGGCTTCAATTCAATTTTGGAAAGTTACTTTTGGAAAAGTTATGTCTATCCCCTTGCTTTAACTTTTGGAAAGTTACTTTTGGAAACTTTTAAAATAATTACTACGATTACATTGCCCGGTTACCTTCATTTGTGGTTGTGGTTATGTTTCCACCCCTTCCTAGTTCCATTGCCCATACAATTAGTCAATTACCCAATCAGATTAGAAGAAGAGAAAAGCTTTGAGAAATTTCAAAAATAAAAAAAGTTTATGCCTTTGATTTACCTTTTCTAAAAAGTACTGCTGCACTGGTCTCTAGTAGCAATCAGATTAGTAGCAATCATCTTCTAGTTGGATTGGCCAATATATATCATCGTTGCTTTAGTTCACTTTTGAGAAAATTGCCTTTCCACGTGGGCGAACTAATTGCATTGCCAATGTCTTTTCGTTGTTGATTAAGTAATTATCGAAAAAAGAAGTCTCTTCATGGGCACGTTTCCACTACTTCTTGTTCCCCCCATTTAATCCAAGTAACACGTTATTCATGCCAGGGCCAGGGGGCCTAGGAAGCACTAGCGGAAACTCTACCAAAATAGGGGCAATACTTAGATAGTCAAGCACTGCTGATGTCGCGGAAGCCTAAAGAAAAGCACACACGATGCTCTCTTGATGAAACAGAAACTAAACTGTTAGTTTCTGGTAGTAAACCTCGAATCCACGAGGGATCTTGATGAAACAGAAACTAAACTGTTAGTTTCTGGTAGTAAACCTCGAATCCACGAGGGGTTTTCCCTGGATCCACGAGGAGATAAACTGGAATCCACCAGAAGAAAATTTGACAAAATGTCTGTGTTTATTGATAATAGTCTATGAAAAACGTTTACAGACTTAAGGGCCTATTTAAAGGCTCCTTAAAACTTGACAGACAAGAAAATATAATCTAAAATAACTCCTAATTGATACCTAACCATAACAGGAACCAAATTTGACCTAAAAAGCATTAAATGCACCTAAAAATAAGGAAATAAATGCCCTAAACCTAAAATAACGAAAATTACATAAAAATACCAAATATAAAAGATTACAGAAATTAATTAGAATATTTTGTCCTACATCAGACCCCTCCACTTGAAATAAACTCGTCCTCGAGTTCATCTTTGAAATCTGAAATCTTCCGCTCCAAATAAACAAATACTTCGAATGTTTTAATAACTTGATTAGGCTCTGAAACTTGAATTCTTCATAAAATGTAGCATAAAATTTCTTCTCACCTACTTTCAATTTATTTGCAACATCAATCAAAAATGGGTTGATAATGAAATTAAAATTTTCTACTCCAAGAAAATCAACATATTGTGTAGTCGTCTTCAATAAATCAATCGGAACCTGGGGGTTGTGGGTAATGGACTCGTCCTCACCTTTGACCCCAAGTGGATCTTCCACAATATTCTCAATAATTACCATCTCTTCATTCCTATCATTATTCACAATCAACTCAACCTTTGTTTCTTTGACCTCTTCTTCAAATTTTTGACAAGTGGTATTTTCAATCTTCAATTCAGTAACTTGTAGCAAATCTTGATCTTTTTTAACCACTTCAAAATTTTCTTTAGAAATAGGTTGCTTCTTCTTAACCCTCAAACTCTTTCCTTTACTTGACACATGGACTTGGCTGTCATAATTTTGGTTTCAAATATATTGCTTTTCATATGAATATACAGATTTATAATCAACACTTGTATAATCTAGTATATCATAATAGTCATTCGGAAACCATAAATCAATTAATACTCTTTTCATTCTTTGCCAAGAACAGATTGGATGCTTACCTCGCTGCTTTCTATCAATTTGAATGTCTTCCCACCATTCCTCTGCTTCATTGTCCAATTTATTAGATGCAAGCCGCACTTTTTCTTCATCACAAATCTTCCAAAAATTAAAATACCCTTCCAAATCAAGAAGCCAATCAATAAAATCCATCTTACACATATCTCCGTCAAAGAATGAAATTTTCTTGTAGTTAGGAGTGCGTCTTTGAATATATTGAACATTGTTGTTGTGAGATGATTTCCTAGCAAGAAGAGTAGCAATCTTTTGCTGGATTTCACCCATAATTTTCTGACTCTTTTCATGAAATTGTTGCTCATCACGAGCCTCTTCACGAAACTTGAGGAACTCAGCCCTAGTGAGGACTGGGTTGTTGACGTCGTCACCGCCGTCATTGTTGTGGTGGTCACCGTCTCGCCGGTTAGCCATCAGACCAAGGTAAGTCAAGGCTCTGATACCAACTGATGTCGCGGAAGCCTAAAGAAAAGCACACACGATGCTCTCTTGATGAAACAGAAACTAAACTGTTAGTTTCTGGTAGTAAACCTCGAATCCACGAGGGGTTTCCCTGAATCCACAAGGAGATAAAACTGGAATCCACCAGAAGAAAAATTGACAAAATGTCTGTGTTTATTGATAATAGTCTCTGAAAAACGTTTACAGACTTAGGAGCCTATTTAAGGGCTCCTTAAAACTTGACAGACAAGAAAATATAATCTAAAATAACTCCTAATTGATACCTAACCATAACAGGAATCAAATTTGACCTAAAAAACATTAAATGCACCTAAAAACAAGGAAATAAATCACCTAAACCTAAAATAACGAAAATTACATAAAAATACCAAATATAAAAGATTACAGAAATTAATTAGAATATTTTGTCCTACATCAACTGCTCTGGGAATACCTGAAAAGCATACACAATATAATCATAATCACATATCTGAAATAACAAAACATAAATGACAAGTTCCCAATTTTACCCATTTAAATTTATCTCCCTCAATTTTACTCCCTCAGCTCTTATTCGTTCTCCAGTCAAGAAGAAAAAGTTAAAGATTCATGAACGCAAAATTCCAAGCAAAATAAACAGAAGATGTTGAGATCATAGATGATGATAAATTGGAAAAGGAAAATGCGAATCTTTTTTTGTTTTTATTTGAAAAATTACAACTGTACAAACATGACCATTGAAAAAATGCATTCAACGACCAGGCCTTGATATAGATGTGTCTCTGTTAAATCAATTTCATCATTAATAGGAAAGAGAAATAGGTGTTTGAACTTTGAAACAATGGCCATTGATTTTGTCTGCATAGGGAGGTGTCAATTTAACTACAAGACCCTTGGTGGGCTGTTTGTCAACTTTGTAAGGTTGAATTTAATCAACCATCTTGTTGGCTTTATTCCGTACCAATTTGCTTGTATTTTAGCACTTAGAAACTCTGTATTTAGGTGGGATTCATGTAAGGGTAGTGAGTGAGAGAGTGTGAAGAAATGCTCAAGATTGTGCAAAGATGCAAGGACTCGCAACCGCGAGCTAGGACTCGCGGGTGACTCGCGACTGGCAAGCCGCCAAACTGCAGTACACAAGTGAAGCGTGCGAGAAGAAGAACAGTCACGCCAGCTAGTGCACTACAGGACAAAAGTCCAGCCTGAACGTTCTGTTATCTCATGGCTTAAACTCGTGACTCAGTCAAGTCGCGAGGCCAAGCTGCCAACTAACCCTGTTTGGGAAAAACTGACTTTTCGCTTTCCTTTCTCACCCAAGTATAAATACCCCTTAAACCCATGAAATGTAGAGAGCTTCCAGAGAGAATTTTGAGAGAGAAACCCTAGAGAAAAATAAGAATTTTGACCCATCCCCAATCTTCACTTAGAGACTTTTCAAATTCCTCTACTCTCTTCCTCTCCATTGATACATCCTTGAGAGGTTCTTGACCAAATCCTTTTCTCATCACACCCACGTCTGTGAGAAGGTCTTTTGGTGCTTAGGGAAGCAGTTTGGAAGGGACCAATGGTTATTGGTTGATGCTATAAGCTATAACGGAATCTGGTAAGCTAGAGAAGAAAAAGGTTCGGCGCAACCTAGTTGGAGTAAAAAGCTTGGAGGGCTTAGGTACCTGGGTAGATTAGGCTTGGAGGGTCTATTGCTATTCATGTATCCCAACTACATTTTCTAGTGGATTATTGACTGCTTGAAGGGCGGCGAAGAGGTTTTACGCCGAGAGTTTCGGTTTCCTCTTCGATAACACATCGTTGTGTTGTCCTTGTGTTTGCATCTCTCTTCCCTTAATCTTTGCCATTTAATTTCAGCCATGGATGTGATTTTATTTGGTTTAGATTGTTTATCAATTCTGTCATTAGCTTATGTTCATGTTCCGCACATTTATTGTTTGATAAAAAACTTGAATTGGTAATTTGTAATTGGGGGTCTAAACGTTCATAGTGTTTTCAACGCTATTCGAACATTCAATTGGTACTAGAGCAGGTGCACTTATTGTGGTTTAAACACCTAAGTGCGATCCTAGACCCCTTGGATATGGATGTTGCTATGGAAAAGGCCATGCTGAATTGTGGTTTAAATGTTTGTGATAATGACTCTATGAGTATGTTTGAAGGGTGTCCTAACAATTAACTCTTAGAGTTATTAAAAACAAAGAAACATGCTAGGATGTTTGTTCACATGCTGAAATATTTTGAAAATAAGAATCACATCTTACACAATAGTTTATGTGAGTCTAACTCTTTGATTAAGAAGTACAAAAGAAGAAATAGAATATTGTGTGAAAAGGTTGATAATCTGAAAAAGAAAATTCAATCTAACAGAAGCATGGAAAATGAAGATAAATTTTTGTTTGATGGTCAAGAATGCTTGTCTCATGCTTGTCTATATGTGCACACCTCATTGAAGGTATTTAACTCATGCTTATGGTATCTTAATAGCGGTTGTTCTCGTCACATGACGGGAGATAAATCACTGTTTAAGACTCTCAAAGAGAAATTTTGTGATTATGTGACATTTGGTGATGAGAGTCATGCTCAAGTTCTTGGCAAAGGGACTGTTGAAATACCGGGATTACCTCTATTGAAAGATGTGTTATACATCAAAGGGTTGAAGGCGAATCTCTTAAGCATCACTCAAATATGTGAAGAGGATTTTCTTGTCCAATTCTCAAAGAAGGGGTGCATAATCATTAACGAAGAAGGGATTCAAGTCTTGGAAGGAAATAGGACTACCGATAATTGCTATGGAGTAGTTCCTACGACACCTATTTTGTGTAGAAGTGCTCGTGTTGACATGCTGGAACTTTGGCATCAAAAATTTGGGCATGAAAATTTCAAAAAATTAGCTAAAGTCTCTAAACTCGAAGCAGTTGAGGGACTTCCAAAGTTTGGAAAGGTGGAGAAGACTATTTGTGGAGCATGCCAAATGGGAAAACAAACAAAGGCAAGTCATCACAAGGTGAATGTGATTGCTACCTCACGGTGTTTAGAGCTTCTCCATGTTGATCTAATGGGGCCTACAAGAACTGAAAGTCTAGGAGGAAAGAGGTACATTATGGTCATTGTTGATGATTTCTCAAGATACACTTGGGTTGAATTTCTTATAGAAAAATCAGAAGCATGTGAAAAATTGGAAATTCTTTGCAAGAGATTACAAAACGAGAAAGGAGTTCCCATTGTCAAGATAAGGAGTGATCATGGCAAGGAGTTTGAGAATGCAAGATTTGAGTCGTTTTGTGAAAAGAATGGAATCAAAAGGGAATTCTCAGCTCCCAAAACTCCTCAGCAGAATGGAGTGGTAGAGAGGAAGAATCGAGTAATTCAAGAAATGGTGAGAGTCATGCTACTCAACAAGCAAATTCCTCAAAATTTTTGGGGAGAATCCGTGAACACTTCATGCCACATTGGTAATAGAATATTCTTCCAAGTGGGAACATAGAAGACCGCTTATGAGATTTGGAATGGAAAGAAGCCAAAAGTAAAGTACTTCTGAGTGTTTGGAAGCAAGTGCTACATTCTAAATGATCGGGAGAACCTTGGGAAATTTAATGCTAAAAGTGATGAAGGTATTTTTCTTGGGTATTCTACTACTAGCCAAGCATACAGGGTCTTCAACAAGAGAACTAAGACAGTAATGGAGTCCATCAATGTGAAAATTGATGATGCAATAACCAAGGTAGAAATGGTTGATGATGGGGAAGGACTGCACACCAAAAAACCCACTGTTGAGATCGAAGCACTTAATATAGCAGCTGAAGAAACTACACCAGAAAAGGAATCAACTCCCTTAAACACAAGAATGGAAACGAGATCAATGTCTAGAACATCAAGTCCTCTTACTCCTCTAGAAGTTCCTCCTCCCATCTCCCGGAATGATGAAGTCTCCACATCAAAGAAGCCATCATCAAGGGTGATTAAGAACCATCCTGATAGCAACATCATTGGATCTTTAGATGAAGGTCTTTGTCTTAAAAAATGAAACATACTCCAAGCCAGTCATGTAACATATTATTGCTACCTTGCCCAATTTGAGCCAAAAAGGGTAGAAGAAGCTCTCCAGGATGAAAATTGGGTAGAATCAATGCATGAAGAGCTGAATCAATTTGTGAGAAATGATGTATGGGAACTTGCTCCAAGGCCTGAAAATGTTCATGTCATCGGCACTAAATGGATATTCAAAAACAAGATAGATGAAGATGGAGAGATAATCAGGAATAAATCTCGGTTAGTGGCTCAAGGATACACTCAAGTAGAAGGAGTAGATTTTGATGAATCCTTCGCTCCTGTGGCAAGACTTGAGTCTATTCGAATTCTTATGTCCATTGCATGCACTATGAACTTCAAACTCTACCAAATGGATGTAAAATGTGCATTTCTAAATGGATATCTAAATGAAGAAGTGTTTGTTGAACAACCTAAAGGCTTTAAGGATTCTCACTTTCCTGATCATGTGTTGAGATTGAAGAAAGCCCTTTATGGCTTAAAACAAGCTCCTAGAGCTTGGTATGATCGACTTACCCATTACCTCATGGATAGAGGATTCAAAAGAGGATATGCTAATCGAACTTTGTTTGTCAAAAATGATGAAGATTACCTTCTAGTGGCTCAAGTATATGTAGATGACATAGTATTTGGAGCTACCATTGATAGTCGGGCTATAGAATTTTCTGAAGAGATGAAGAAAGAATTTGAGATAAGTATAGTGGGGGAGCTTACGTTTTTCTTGGGCCTTCAAGTCAAACAAAAGAAGGAAGGCATATTCGTTTCACAAGAAAAGTATGCTAGAAATATTGTCAAGAAGTTTGGAGTAGACTCCAAAAAGCATGCCTCCACTCCCATGAGTTCGCCTACAAAGCTAAATGTTGATTCTCCTGGGGTGGAAGTGAGTCCAACCTTGTATAGGAGTATTATTAGGAGTTTACTCTATCTTACTACAAGTAGACCGGATATTGCATTCAGTGTTGGTGTTTGTGCTAGATATCAAGCTGCTCCAAAGGAATCACACCTGACTGCGGTAAAGCGAATTATATGCTATATCAACGATACTCCAAATTATGGGTTGTGGTATTCCAAGGATTCAAATGCTTGCCTTGCCAGTTATTCAGATGCAGACTGGGCTGGTAATGTGGATGATCGAAAGAGTACCTTAGGAGGTTGTTTCTACCTTGGTAACAATCTTGTCTCTTGGATGAGCAAGAAACAAAACTTCGTGTCTCTCTCTACGGCTGAAGCAGAGTACATAGCCGCTGGAAGTTGCTGCACACAACTCCTTTGGATGAAGAATCTACTTCATGATTACGGGATTCCTTAAGATACAATGTGTGTCTTCTATGATAACACCAATGCCATAAATCTCTCTAAGAACCCAGTTCAGCATTCAAAGTCAAAACACATAGAGAGACGTTACTATTTCATTCAGGATTTGGTTGAAGAAAAAGTTGTGTGTCTTGAATTCATACACACAGACAATCAAAAGGCGGACATCTTCACCAAGCCTCTCGATGGTCCACGGTTTGAATCTCTCCATAAGACCATTGGTGTTGGTACAATCCCTTGAATCTCATGTGTGTTGTGTGCTTTACTTCTTTATATTAAGTTAACTTGTTTGTAGGGCACACACTACTTTGTTGATTATTTGCAATGCATATATTTTTTTTAAAATATTTTCTCATTGTTTTTTATCAACCTTTTATTGCTTTTGTGTCAAAAATCCAAAAGCACATAAAAAGTAGAAAATCCAAAAAGTTTTATCGACTTTGTTGAGTTTTGTCTCAAAACATGTTTTGCCTTGTACCTTTGTACTAATGGCTTAGTGCATCTACGAGCATAGCTTGTTCTTATGCACTCTTATCATTGTGGAAGAAATCTTGAAATCTATGTGACTGTTGTAAATAGATCTTCAATCTTGCCATGAATGATTAGTGAATGGTTTTGCTGATCTTGAGACATGCATAGACTTGTGCCTATATATCTTCCCACTTTTATTTTATTGCTTTACTCAAAGAACTCACCAAATGTAAATCTCTAAATGAAAAGAGATATTGAACTGCAAAAGCCTGTCGCACATACTAGTATTTGACTAGGAAAAAGGGAAAGTGACCAAAAATAAAATGTATGATGCCCCAAAAGCCAAAGACTAACTCATCAAATTGAAATATCAAAAATTCCAGGCATCAATCTCACAATGAGATGTATTGATTCAAAATGATCAAATGCTATGATGTGTATGGAGCCAAATGAAAAGCTTCAAAGAACTGTACTCAAGTTTGTGTGGGAGGTCATATATGCATATTTCTATAATTGAGATAGGTCACATTATCTAGTGCTAGTTGTGTATGCCTTGGTTGAATTGATCGTTGAAACTTCACATTGGACTAAGGATTATCTCTCTTTTGATATTCACACACATCATACAAGTCTATGTTCAATGAATGTCATATTCATTTGTGTGATTGTACTTGATTAAATGTGTTTTCACATGCTCAATCTTTGTTGATCAAACACAAAAAGATTTTTGAGTGTTTTTAGTTGTTTTTGGAAAGTTGTTTTGTTTTTACAAAAATATCAAAATTTCAAAAATAGTGTTGTCCTGTTTTGGCAACTCAATCGCGAGTTGGCCCAGCCGCATGCCCCAGTCGCGAGCCCACTCCGAGATATTTTGCGGCTCACTGGCGAGTCAAGGTCTCAGTCGCGAAAAATACTTAGAATATTTTTCAAAATTTGAGTTTTGATGTTTCTCGTGGCTCAGTATGGGAACTTATTCGCAGGTGGAAGATCCAGTCGCGAGGGATACACAGAGATTTTCGCGGCTCACCTCACGACTCTTTCGCGAATAGACCTTCCAGTCGCAAAAAACACTTAGAAAATTTTTCACGAATCTTGGTTTCAAAGTGTTTGGCGGCTTACCTTGGCGACTTGACTCAGTCGCGAAAAACGCGTGTTTTGATTTTAAAGTCAGTTTTTAAATTTTTTTTGGGTTTTCCCTCACACTTTTGTGACTATTCATTGTCTTCCCCATTTGGACTGTTCCCAATCTCGCCATGTTTCTCACATAATCCACCATTATTGTTCATCATTTAGGCATCAAAATTCAAGAATATGTATGGGTTGTGTTCCTTTCTCATTGTACTTCTCATTTACAGCATTTATTTCTTGGATTGTCTATTTTTTATGTTATTTTTCTATCTCGTATCTGATTATGGGATTCTGTTTTTCTGGAGAACTTATTGTGTGCTTTTTGGGGGTTTATGTACCAATCTACTCTATCATGAGTAAACATTGTGTTTGGTGGCACACACACACACTCATTGTCATGTTTGGAACCCAAATCTCAAGTATTTAGGGTTTTCTTCATCATCCATGTTTTGGATCTAACCCAATGCTAATAATGTTTGGTGTCTTGTGTGGCGTTTCTTGGTCTCTTGATAAAACATGATGCAGGGTGAAAGTGTCTCCATTCAAGAGAGCTGCTGTAAAAGGGGGCAACAACAAAGGGAAAGAACCTGTCATTGATGTTGATGAACTCTCCCCTAAAGCAAAGAGGACCCGTTCATCATCAGGAGTATTTGATCCAAATAAGTTCAGATCTTATGCTGCATTTCAGACTCATGAGAATTACTTCAGAGATGCTACACCGTTGATCGAAAGGGTCGTTGATCAACCTTCTCTTTTTGACACCAACATTCCTAAATGGTTTGCTCACAAAGATTGGAATTACCTTCTCTCCGACCTTGATGAAGCATATGAGGGCTTGGTAAAAGAGTTTTATGCCAATGCAATTGTTGAAGGCGAAGAACTCAAATGCTGGGTTAGAAGAAAGAGTTTCTCAGTCTCTCCCGCATATCTGGCTGAGATTCTTCACATCAATCAACCGATGTTCAAATACTCACCGGTTTATGATGATTTATGTCCAGATGAGGACCTCCTCCGGGATGCTCTTGGAAAAGACTTGGAATTCTCATAGGAACTCAGTCAGTGTTTCCTCTCTTCTTCCGAAATTGAGGGTGCTTACAATCATCATGTTTCACAACTTGTACCCATTATCTAGCACTGGGTACATGAACCTTGGACGTGCCCTGTTTCTTCACGATCTGATCTCTGATGTAGAGATTGACATTTGACATTTGTGCACACATCTTTCATGTCTTGAGCAAAACAGTTCTTCGAACTAAATCAAGGATATGCATTCCTTTTTGCTGCCTCATTTCTAGGATACTAAAGCTCAAAGGAATTCATCCTTCAATAAATGAGTCTCCCTGCACAAAACTGGCTCCAATCAACATGCGTACGTACAACGCTAGCATTGGTCATATTCGGAAGGGAATCAAAACAAAAACTTCCGCATCTCACAGTGGTTCGCACTTTAGCTCATCCACTTTTGATGAGAAACTAGACAACATTGTAATATCTGTCCACAAGTTGAACGCCAAGATGTCCGGACTTACATCTATCTTGCACCATCTCAACATTCGATGGGATATGAAGTTCACCTCTATCCAAACTCAATTGGATCAAATTCAAAGGAAGCTAGAAGATCATGAGGACTAGCTATTCCATGACAAAAAGGGGGAGATGATGTTGGCAGGGGGAGTACAATGATAGGGGGAGAAATAGCTGGATCAAAGGGGGAGATTTTAGCAAAAAGGACTATGTTTAATTTCTATTTCATATTAGCACTTTTCAGTCTTTATGTTTTATTTTATATTTGTACCTGTTGCTTTTGTAAGGTTTTAAGGTTTTTGTTCACATGCTTTGTAGCTTTAGTACTTGCTAATAAATGTCATGCATTTTCCTTAAGTGTTTTCACTCTTGTGCCCTTTGTTGGATTTTTATCCTTAATGCAATTTCCTAGTGTTGATGCATTGGTTGAGTATTGGACATGCAAATAATACTTTGCAAATAAACTTATTAGCTTGCATGTCTAGATGTTCATTCCGTGTGTGAATGAGCATTGTGATAACTAGTATGTAGTAATTGCCTGTTTGGTCAAGCAATGGTTTATTGATTTATCCCATTTTGCTTGATCGCATTATGCTTGCTCCATATGCATTTCAAGTTTTTTTCTCTGCATACAATGAACTTATTGTATTGTTGTGTTTCAGGAGATATTTGATCTTATGGTTCAAGAGCTTCACAAATTATAGAGTTAGGTGTGAGTGAATTTTCCAACTGTTCCCAACTCACACGTTAAGTCTAGAGTTTGTTGTAGGGTTTTGTCACGGAATAGCCAAAGTGGGAGATTGTAAGGTTGAATTTAATCAACTATCTTGTTGGCTTTATTTTGTGCCAATTTGCTTGTATTTCAGCACTTAGAAACCCTGTATTTAGGTGGGATTCATGTAAGGGTAGTGAGTGAGAAAGTGTAAAGAAATGCTTAAGATTGTGCAAAGATGTAGGGACTCGCGGCTGGGACTCGCGAGTGACTTGCGACTGGCAAGCCGCCAACTGCAGCACACAAGTGAAGCGTGTGAGAAGATGAACAGTCATGCCAGCTGGTGCACTACAGGACAAAAGGTCCAGCCTGGCAGTTCTGTTATCTCGCAGCTTGAACTCGCGACTCAGTCAAATCGCGAGGCCAAGCCGCCAACCAGCCCTGTTTGAGAAAAATGACTCTACGCATTCCTTTCTCACCGAAGTCTAAATGCCCCTTAAACCCACGAAATGTAGAGTGGTTCCAGAGAGAATTTTAAGAGAGAAATCCTAGAGAAAAACAAGATTAACTCATCCCCAATTTTCACTTAGAGACTTTTCAAATTCCCCTACTCTCTTCCTCTCCACTGATACATCCTTGAGAGGTTCTTGACCAAATCCTTTTCTCACCACACCCACATCTGTGAGAAGGTCTTTTGGTGCTTAGAGAAGCAGTTTGGAAGGGACCAATAGTTATTGGTTGATGCTATGGGCTATAGCGGAATCTGGTAAGCTAGAGAAGAAAAAGGTTTGGCGCAACCTCGTTGGAGCAAGAAGCTTGGAAGGCTTAGGTACCTGGATAGATTAGGCTTGGAGGGTCTATTACTATTCATGTATCCCAACTACATTTTCTAGTGGATTATTGACCGCTTGGAGGGCGGCAGAGAGGTTTTACGCCGAGAGCTTCAGTTTCCTCTTCGATAACACATCGTTGTGTTATCCTTGTGTTTGCATCTCTCTTCCCTTAATCTTTGCCATTTAATTTCAGCTGTGGATGTGATTTTATATTGGTTTAGACTGTTTATCAATTCTGTCATTAGCTTATGTTCATGTTCCGCACATTTATTGTTTGATAATAAGCTTGAATTGGTAATTTGTAATTGGGGGTCTATACGTTCATAGTGTTATTTTGCATCTAAGAATGTGAGAAAAATAGATTTTTGAAATGAATTTTTATTTTTAATAAAACTAGTAAGTTGCCTGTACGATGCATGGATAATTTTGTGATATTTTATGTAAAATAGTTTTGAATAATGTTGTACAAAAATTATAAAGAAAAAGTAAACTAAATTAGAGTAAAGAAACATATACATTTTGAGATATTAAAAATTGGTTTAATAGTTTCACTGCACATTTGTAGCCTTTTTAAGGTAAGATTTTTTTTTTTTTTTAAATCATGAAACCAAAAATAAATGCAAAAGAGTAACGGGACCATGAAGTAAACTAATTTGTGTTGTGTTTACATATTTCATACTATGAAATAAAAATATACCTAACTCTTTGACTATCTTCCATTCATCAATAGTGAGACATAAAGACATGGTGTGGGCAAGTGTGTATGCATGTGTCTTATAGATGATTTAAAATTAAACCATGGTAGAATATGACTTTACATTGTGCACCAAATATTCTCTTTACTTATATACCCAAAACAAAAACTAAATAACCAAATTACCTAACCTAAATCATATTTAAGCCCCTAATTTAAAAAGAAAAAAAAAGATTACTCGTAGGGGTTTCGGTGTCTTGATGGTTATGTGTGTGCAATTTATAACTTTGGTTTCACTGCATATTTATAGCCTTCTCAAGGTAAGATTAATTTTCACCCTAAAAAAAAAAGGTAAGATTATTATTTTTTTTTTTAAAATCATGAAACCAAAAATAAATGCAAAAGAGTAACAGGACCGTGAAAATTAAATAATTTGTGTTGTGTTCACATATTTAATACTATGAAATAAAAGAATGTCCAACACTCTCACATATTTGTGTTGTGTTCACATATTTAACACTATGGTAGGTATGCTAAAAGACATGAAAAAGAGAGAAATGTGTGATGTAAGATTAGGCAATTAATGAGAGACTAATGAGATAACAGTAAAATAAGTTAATGTAAACTTTTGAGTAACAGTAAAAAAAAAAACTTAATGAAAGAGGTAAAAAAAATGCTAAATGCAAAATTAGAGCGTCACTTGGCAAGACCTCATGCATTCCCGCATGAGATCTCTGCTTATATATATGTTCATGATTATTCCTTTATAACTCCTAATCACTAATCAACATGAGTCTCAAAAAAAATTGTGATAGGACTTTATTATACGTACAAAATAAGTATAGATTTTTTTATCTTTATTTTATTTTATTTTTTTAAATATTGCTATTGTGTTCATCCTTATAAGAATTTAAGCATAGATTAAATTTTCATTATTTTTGACAATTTTTCTTTGATTCCTTTATAATTTATATATTGTGTTGGTTTAAATGAATTTTTTCTCAAGCTTTCAGAGGATGGACTTTAGATAAGATGTTCAACTTTTATACGCCAAGCATTGACTATAAGTCTTGTACATGGAACAAATAGAGATAAGAAATTAAGAATATGGTCCATTTTGGTCGGCCTTAGCTTGATTTGTCTAGACATCAATTTTCTCTCTTGCCAAAAGTCCGACTTATTTTAGGTGGAAGTTTCCTTGATTATTACTTGTATACAAAATTCTAGGATCATTAAATTAGAATAGGTCCCTTACTAACCTAACCAATTGGAATGGGATCAAATTTCTTCCCATCCACACTAAACATTGTGTACTCTCCAAATTTTTTCTGCATCTCATAATGATACGTTGTTGATAGGTGTCATCCAAGTCCAACATGATTGAGAGCTGTAATTGAGACTATGGCCCAAAAGCTTTACTATTCAATACTTTGCAAGAAAAATTAAACACTCATTTGATGTAACAGGAGACTATGGAATTTCACATTATATACACTAGGGTTTGTTCTTGATGTTGTGAAATTGCTGTAGGTACTAAAAACTCTAGTTTGATTAGTTGGTAAGTCATGTTCTTTAATTGTGAAAAGTCTACAATGGAAAACTTTTGTGTTCCTACAATAAATGTTTTGTAGAGAAAATTGTTAGTCCCCTCATCCCATTGGGACCGCCCCCCCCCCCCCCCCCCTATTTATACAAAGGAAAAAGAGTCCAATATTCCTAAGTGTGACTTAGTTACTTGGAATTTTTGTGCAAATGTGCCTAGATTTCTTTTAAAAATTTAATTCTAATTTTAAACTCTAATTTGGTGATTTTTATATGATTTTGTGGTTTGATTTTGATTCAGTAAAAACATATTAGCCAAAAGAAACAAAGGTAGAGCTATTAAAGATATCTATACTTTCAGATTAGCAATTACAGATGGCTAATGTTGCATTGTCATTTGTGGTTGTGATATGAATAAGCGGTATGTTGTTTGGACAACTGATTGAGACAAAGCAATTAAGCATATTAAAAGGGATTAGCAACTTTTTCTTTCTCCCTTACCATTTATGGTATGTATATGCCTTTTTCACATATGCTTAACTGAAGTACCCATTAGGATTTCCCTTAATTATGATAAACATATTAATTTTTTTTAAAGAAGTTTTATATTTATTAAATGAGATATATATATATGTCGAGGGCCATGTAGTTGAATTGGCACCTTCCCATACACAAAGTGTCTGGGGTTTAAGGGATAAAAGGTTCAAATTGCAGGAGTCAGGTAAAAAATGTTCAAGTTGCAGGGTTAACATCATATTATAATTATTTCTAAATAATTAAAAAAAAAAAAAAAAAAAAGAGAGAGAGAGAGATATGTATTGTTTTCCTTAAGCTAAAGCAGTTGCGATGGAAGTGTGGAGTGGTTGGTTTTTTTTTTTTTTAGTCCTTGAGAGTATTTTGGATTGTTTCATATGAGTAATGGCTCCTCTTAGGCTCCTAAATTTTTTTGGTTTACTGATTTTGCTATCTATAACTTTGATTCTTCTTTACCTAATAAAGTTTGGAATTTTCTGTAAGTAAATTTTTTCTTCAAGAAAATGAATAGAAATCTCCCTTCATGTTCATGCTCATGTTAATGTTCATATTTGTATCTTTTGCAATACTCAATAAGTTGTTTACTCATTTTGTGTTTGACAAGATTATTTTTGCCCAATTATTTTACTATTCAGTTTATTTTTACTACTATTTATGGGTTTCACTGCACCTTTTTCATACTATTCAAGGAACTTACTATACTATTTCAGCTAATTTTTACCTTTATTATCTACAGTACTTTTAACAAAAAAATTTCAATTTCAATAAAATAAGCCGATCCCAAATAGACCCTTTATTCGAAACTCTTCCAAAAATGAATTTTCCACTTTTATTATAAAGTCCCTAATCATTTTATTTATTTATTTTGTATAATACTAATATACTTCTTTTTTTTCTTTTTCTTTTTTCGTATAGTACTACTATACTTCTTTGTCGTCCTCCATGATGTTCCTAATGCAAAACCATCGCTACGCTCTTGTTGTTTCTTTTTTTTTTTTTTTGTTAAATTATTATTATTATTTCTTTTTTGGGTAACCAAGGATATTATTAAAGTTCATAAAAAAAAAAGTATATTATTAAAGACCAAAAAAAGGATATTAATTATATGGCCCATTAGTCCCAGACTCAAGTTTTCTAAAGAAAAACTTGAGAAGTTTTTTGTGAAATTTGAGTTTTAGAGACTCGAGTTTCAAATATAGTTATATAACTAATATTTTTCAATTTTAGTCACATAATTAATATGTTTGCGAAATTAGCTTATTGGACAAAAAAAAACCCCTTTTGTTTTTTTGTTTTTTTTTTTTTTGAGATGTGTGGGCTACCCATCCATTGTTGTGGGCCGCCGGGCGGTGGGGGGTGGGTGGGGTTGCCCTTAAACCCAAGGGCAAGGGGCATGTTGAATATTGATGCCACATAGTGGACAAATCAACATATTAACACCACATCCCACTTAGGCAATCCTAACATACATCCAACAACTTCAATGCCCCAACTTGGTTACAAGCTTACGTTACTAATTTCTTGGTGAGGAAAATTTACAAATTTCTTCCAAAGTTCCAATTATGCCCTTCCACAAGAAATACACACACACACACACATATAAAGATGAAATTTAAGACTGACATTACTTGGTAAGGTTTTATATAAGGGTCTGTTTGAATTGAGTAGAAAGGAAGGGGGAGTAGGGTAGAGTTGGCTAAAAATTGACTAATTTTGAGTCAATTTTACTCTACTCTACTCTACTCCCCCTCCCTCCCCCTCGATCCAAACAAACCATAATAGATAATTAGAATAGATCCACGTATAAATGCATAAATAAAATGATGCAAATTGATAATTGAAGATTTGATCAATTACTTATAACTTACAACTTGAAATTAACACCTACATTTTCTTTTAGGTCACTCTTACACGTTCCAATGAAGTCCACTTGGAACATCATACATTTACAATCCAATCAACCATAAATAAAACCAAATCAGTAAGTTTATAAGAGCACTAGCATTAGCTACTCTAAAACTGATATTACCTTGATCCATGGTTTTCAATTTGAGATCTTGCCCCTAAATAAGAACCAAGACTAGCATTGTAACCAACACACCACTTGGACTCCTCGTGCTTAATTATGATCTATTATTCTATTTATTTTAAACTTCCATGATTTATTATTTTTCTTCTTATTATATCATCTCTTTCTCAATTTATTAAATATTACTAAATTTGTTTTCTTTGCTAAATTTACTTGTAATTTAAGAATAATTCATTTAAATGGGAATTTACTAAAATAATTAAAAGCGATTTTTTTATTTAATCAAAATGATTTCTACTTGAAGGATAATTATACAATTTTTTTTCATGCTTATTTATGTTCTATTATTTTCTATTAATCTTATAATATCATGAAAATTTATTTGAAAGTCTGTTTCAATTTTTCTAGATATTTTTAGTCAATTTTGCTAATATTTACAAATTTAATATGCTTTTATTTGTATTTTAATTAGTTAATTTAATATACTTTTATTTGTATTTTAATTAATTACTAAATTAATTATGACATCATCATGGTTTGACCTCGGTCAAACTTCAATCTGACCTTAAAAATCTTAATTCTCTTTATTTTTTTATTCTAAAAAAAAAAAAAAAATAAAAGCAAGTTTTGGTACGAAAACTTAATTTCAACAATGAATTTTTTTCAGATTATATGTTCAATATTCTTCATTTTCATTTTTTTTTTTTTTTTGACTACTCTCTCTCACACACACACAAAGATATATATATATATATATATATTCCTCCAATTCATTGTTTTAGTATTTAGTTTGTTGATATTTGAGACAAGAAAGAGTGCAAAGTTGTATGAGCTGTCATTAAAAAGATTAAAAGAAAATCGAGTGGAGATTAAAGTTTGAGGCCCCATGTAAAAGATCTTTCATATTTAAACGAGAGTTAGAGTCTGTTTGGAAACAGTTTATTTAGCTGAAACTGAAATTTTTTTGCTGAAAGTATTGTAGATAAAGCTAAATGGTAGCTGAAATAGTACAGTGGAACTCATAAATAGTACTAAAAAGTGTAATGAGACCCATGAATAGTTGTAAACATAAGTTAAATATTAAAAAAAAAACTTGTTTTTTAAGTTAATGCCAAATAGAACCTTAGTCAAAAAATGATGTAGCCAATTGATCTTTTTGGGCTAGCCCTGCTTACGGTTATATGGCCCACTTGACTCCACTATTCCATACTTCCCCAAGTCATGGTTTTTTTTTTTAATGTTAAGGACATATTTTATGTAATTGGCTAATCTTTGACAAAATGCACTTTACTTGTAATTGGATAGATTTAGGATGGTTTTAGTACTTCAAGAAACAAGAGTTCAAGTCAAGTGTTAAAGCCATGAAGATCTGACCAAGAAAGAAGTGAAGAAAGAGCTGTTCACTAAATCTTGACAGAAGTCTCGACAAAATCCTTTCTATCGAGATTTAATGTTGAAGCTCGACAGAAACTCGACACAAGCTGTTTCTATCAAGACTTACGGAATTCGAATTTCCAGATCTGATTTTCGGCCCAAGATGATGCGTATCCGTTGGGTTTCTTTTCTCACAACCCTAGACGTATATAAGGATTATTTTAAAGGCCATCGCACATGCATTGAGTGACCTGGTGCCTTATTCTCTCTGAAAGAAGCTACTGCGTTTTCACACCAAAAGGTTTTGTAACCAAGGAGCTTCCTGATCTTTATTATGCATGAGTGAAGAACTTTGCAACCAACAACCTTCTTCAAGTTGCTAGAGTTAGTCACGTACCGGGATCCGTACATCATTAGTTAGTCACATACTGGGATTCATGCATTAAACGGAAAGAGTGTCACTACAAGATCAAGTCTAATTGAGTATTGGAGTGAAGATTCAACAGTAGGTTGGTAATTTAGGATAGGCAAAGGGTAGTTGGTAAGATTTCTTTTACTTGTAATCGCTTGATTTTTTATTAGTAGATTCTTGGGAGTGATGACCTTAAAATCACCCAGTGGGATTTTTGCCTCGGTGGTTTTCCCTATTCGTAAATAAATCACCGTGTCAAATTTAATTTCCACTGCATTTAGTTTAGTTGGTGATTTATTTGTGCTACCATGTCATTGCATGTAATTGAACCTAATTAATTAACTTGGGTAATTAATTAATTTGCAAGGAGTTAATACATTTTTGCCCTATCATTTTATTTTATTTATTTTTTGGGGAAAGAAGTCCTGATCTTTTTTATTATGAACTATTCTATACTTCTTTTTTCTTATTTATTTTATATCATTTGCTGATGTTCTGGGTAAAATTTATTCCATTTTTATTGGTTTTCGGATTATTATTGATATTATTCTATTATTTATTTCAACAACCGGTTGTTTCAACATTTTAAAATATTTTTTGTGAAAATTTTTGTGATTATAAACCTGTTGTCTACCATTTTGCTTAGAAAGCTCAAACGTGAAATGTTTGACCAGGTTTGGTTCTCAGAAAGTGCAATGATTTCTTTCAAGGTTTCACAGTAACTTCCTTGATATTGCAATGTAATAAGCATTAATTGTCACTTGGAAGAAGTTTAAAAGGATTCAGCTTATAAAAATAATGTTGCTTCTATCATGGTTTAAATATGTTATGAAGTATCTTTAACTAGACTAAAAAGCAAAATCAACACCAATAGTTGGAGAAAGCAAAGGCAACATAATTGTATTCCAGTACAAATTTTCAAAGGTAGCCTATCTTCATTTACTGCAATCCACTATTTTAAATCTAAGGGCCAAACTTTGGTTTAGTCCACCATCAATTCACACCACGATTATCAAAATCAAAATCTGACATAGGATGAGAGAAAATCACATGGATCAGATTATAGGATTGAATTGAGGATCAAAAATCACTAGAGGCTATATCTAATTATCAAGATATGTTAAAGAAAAAAATCTGACAAAAATTAATTATAAAAGGTAATAACTGCTACGTTACAAATTACTAATTCATAGACAAACTTGAAACTCCAAATTTCAAAATTACATTTTCCAACACCCAAAACATACTTAAGTTCTAAATTAACAATATAGCGCAAAGAACAATGTTTCTAACCATGTACACCATAGTAATAAGTTAACACAAGCATATAAGAATGAATATTTTCTAATATCTCTCACTCACTCTAAATACAAATAGATCAAATTTGTATTCATTTTGAAGTCTTGGATATATACTTTGAGTAGCACTCACATTTTTTAAAAGTTAGGCCTACATTCAGATGAAGACCACACCGTCATTATCTAAAAAACTTGAGGCCAGCTCTAGCCGATGAAGACCACACCAGACTTGATTAGATCACAGTTCATACTGATCTCTTCTCTCTAAACCCACCGACAAGTAAAATGAAATTTCCCCAGATACTACAAAGTCATAAACTTTATTTATTTTGGAATATAGTTCTTTTTTCTTTTTCTTTGTCCTTCGTGATGGGACCCTATGAAAAATCATTAAATTCTTGTCCAAAATTGAAGGCCACATATGCTTCACCTCATTTTGTGGGCCTAATTAATTAATAGTAGTTCTGGTGGGAGATTTTAAACGATTGCTATCGATTGTGGAAAAATGGGCGTTAATAGGTTGGATTGGGCCTAGCACATTAAGGAATGTTTGAACAGGGACCTAGGAAAATGGAAATTACCTTTTCCATATGTCTGGGTTATACACTTGCCTTAAATTAGAGCAAAATCAACACCAATTAATTAGTAGAAAAGGCAAAAAGCACCATAATTGTAGCCCCACGCTCATTCACTATCTTAAGTTTAAGGGCAAATTATGATTAATAAAGTCTATGTGGTATATCATTAGTTCACACCATGGTTATTAAGATCAAAGTCCTACATAGGATTGGTGAAATGGTCATATGGATCGGATTGTAGATTGAATCAAGAATCATAGGATTCTACTTCATGTTATAAAAAAAAAGTGTAAAATCACAGATAATAATATGAAAAAAGTGGTATCCCTAACCTTAACTAGATTGAAGTTTTGGATGTATACTTTAAGTAGCACTCACATTTTTTAAAAGTTAGTCCTACGTTCAGATGAAGACCACACAGTCACTATCTAAAAAACTTGAGGCTAGCTTTGGCCTATGAAGACCACACTAGACTTGATCAGATCACAGTTCATACTGATCTCTTCTCTCTAAACCCACCGACAAGTAAAATGAAATTTCCCCACATACTACAAAGTCATAAACTTTATTTATTTTTCGTAATGGGACCCTATGAAAATCATTAAATTCTTGTCCGAAATTGAAGGCCACATATGCTTCACCTCATTTTGTGGGCCTAATTAATTAATAGTAGTTCTGGTGGGAGATTTTAAACGATTGCTATCGATTGTGGAAAAATGGGCGTTAATAGGTTGGATTGGGCCTAGCACATTAAGGAATGTTTGAACAGGGACCTAGGAAAATGGAAATTACCTTTTCCATATGTCTGGGTTATACACTTGCCTTAAATTAGAGCAAAATCAACACCAATTAATTAGTAGAAAAGGCAAAAAGCACCATAATTGTAGCCCCACATTCATTCACTATCTTAAGTTTAAGGGCAAATTATGATTAATAATGTCTATGTAGTATATCATTAGTTCACACCACGGTTATTAAGATCAAAGTCCTACATAGGATTGGTGAAATGGTCATATGGATCAGATTGTAGATTGAATCGAGAATCCTAGGATTTCACTTCATGTTACAAAAAAAAGTGTAAAATCACCGATAATAATATGAAAAAAGTGGTATCCCCAACCTTAAGTAGATTGAAGCCTTGGATATATACTTTAAGTAGCACTCAAATTTTTTAAAAGTTTGCCCTACGTTCAGATGAAGACCACACCGTCACTATCTAAAAAACTTGAGGCTGGCTTTGGCCGATGAAGACCACACCAGACTTGATCAGATCACAGTTCATACAGATCTTTTCTCTATAAACCCACTGACAAGTAAAATGAAATTTCCCCACATACTACAAAGTCATAAACTTTATTTATTTTGAACTATAGTTCTTTTTTCTTTTTCATTGTCCTTCACGATGGGACCCCGTGAAAACTCATTAAATTCTTGTCCGAAATTGAAGGCCACATATGCTTCACCTCATTTTGTGGGCCTAATTAATCAATAGTAATTCTGGAGGGAGATTTTAAATGATTGCTATCGATTGTGGAAAAATGGGCATTAATAGGTTGGATTGGGCCAAGCACATTAAGGAATGTTTGAACAGGGACCTAGGAAAACGGAAATTACTTTTTCCATATGTTCGAGTTATACACTTGCCTTAAATTATAGCGAAATCAACACCAATTAATTAGTAAAAATGGCAAAAAGCACCATAATTGTAGCCCCACATTCATTCACTATCTTAATCTTAAGGACAAATTATGATTAATAAAGTCTATGTAGTATATCATTAGTTCACACCATGGTTATTAAGTCCAAGTCCTACATAGGATTGGTGAAATGGTCATATGGATCAGATTGTAGATTGAATCGAGAATCCTAGGATTTCACTTCATGTTATAAAAAAAGTGTAAAATCACCGATAATAATATGAAAAAAGTGGTATCCCTAACCATAAGTAGATTGAAGTCTTGGATATATACCTTAAGTTGCACTCAAATTTTTTAAAAGTTAGCCCTACGTTCAGACGAAGACCACACCGTCACTATCTAAAAAACTTGAGGCTAGCTCTGGCCGATGCAGACCACACCAGACTTGATCAGATCATAGTTCATACTGATCTTTTCTCTCTAAACCCACCAACAAGTAAAATGAAATTTCCCCGCATACTACAAAGTCATAAACTTTATTTATTTTGAACTATAGTTCTTTTTTCTTTTTCATTGTCCTTCACGATGGGACCCCCGTGAAAACTCATTAAATTCTTGTCTGAAATTGAAGGCCACATATGCTTCACCTCATTTTGTGGGCCTAATTAATCAATAGTAATTCTGGAGGGAGATTTTAAATGATTGCTATCGATTGTGGAAAAATGGGCATTAATAGGTTGGATTGGGCCAAGCACATTAAGAAATGTTTGAACAGGGACCTAGGAAAACGGAAATTACTTTTTCCATATGTTCGAGTTATACACTTGCCTTAAATTATAGCGAAATCAACACCAATTAATTAGTAGAAATGGCAAAAAGCACCATAATTGTAGCCCCACATTCATTCACTATCTTAATCTTAAGGACAAATTATGATTAATAAAGTCTATGTAGTATATCATTAGTTCACACCATGGTTATTAAGTCCAAGTCCTACATAGGATTGGTGAAATAGTCATATGGATCAGATTGTAGATTGAATCGAGAATCCTAGGATTTCACTTCATGTTATAAAAAAAGTGTAAAATCACCGATAATAATATGAAAAAAGTGGTATCCCTAACCATAAGTAGATTGAAGTCTTGGATATATACCTTAAGTAGCACTCAAATTTTTTAAAAGTTAGCCCTACGTTCAGACGAAGACCACACCGTCACTATCTAAAAAACTTGAGGCTAGCTCTGGCCGATGCAGACCACACCAGACTTGATCAGATCATAGTTCATACTGATCTTTTCTCTCTAAACCCACCAACAAGTAAAATGAAATTTCCCCGCATACTACAAAGTCATAAACTTTATTTATTTTGGACTATAGTTCTTTTTTCTTTTTCTTTGTCCTTCGTGATGGGACCTTGTGAAAACTCATTAAATTCTTGTTTAAAATTGAAGGCCACATATGCTTCACCTCATTTTGTGATCTAAATTAATCAATAGTAATTCTAGTGTGAGATTTTAAACGGTTGCTATCGATTGTGGAAAAATTGGCGTTAATAGGTTGGATTGGGCCCAACACATTAAGGAATGTTTGAACAAGGACCTAGGAAAACGGAAATTACTTTTTCCATATGTTTAGGTTATACACTTGCCCTAAATTATAGCGAAATCAACACCAATTAATTAGTAGAAAAGGAAAAAAGCACCATAATTGTGGCCCCATATTGATTCACTATCTTAAGTTTAAGGGCAAATTATGATTAATAAAGTCCATGTATTATATCATTAGTTCACACCATGCTTATTAAGATCAAAGTCCTACATAGGATTGGTGAAATGGTCATATGGATCGGATTGTAGATTGAATCAAGAATCGTAGGATTTCACTTCGTGTTATAAAAAAAATGTGTAAAATCACTAATAATAATATGAAAAAAGTGGTATCCCTAACCTTAAGTAGATAGAAGTCTTGGATATATACTTTAAGTAGCACTCAAATTTTTTAAAAGTTAGTCCTACGTTCAGGCCAAGACCACACCATCACTATCTAAAAAACTTGAGGCTAGCTCTAGCCGATGAAGACCACACCAGACTTGATTAGATCACAGTTCATACAAATCTTTTCTCTCTAAACCCACCAACAAGTAAAATGAAATTTCCCCACATACTATAAAGTCATAAACTTTATTTATTTTGGACTATAGTTCTTTTTTCTTTTTCTTTGTCCAACTTGATGGGACCCTGTGAAAAACTGATTAAATTCTTGTCCGAAAGTGAAGGCCACATATGCTTTACCTCATTTTGTGGTCCAAATTAATCAATAGTAATTCTAGTGGGAGATTTTAAGCGGTTGCTATCGATTGTGGAAAAATGGGCGTTAATAGGTTGGATTGGGCCCAGCACATTAAGGAATGTTTGAACAGGGACCTAGGAAAACGGAAATTACTTTTTCCATATGTTTGGGTTATACACTTGCCTTAAATTATAGCGAAATCAACACCAATTAATTAGTAGAAAAGGCAAAAAGTGCCATATTTGTGGCCCCACATTCATTCACTATCTTAAGTTTAAGGGCAAATTTTGATTAATAAAGTCTATGTAGTATATCATTAGTTCACATCGTGGTTATTAAGATCAAAGTCCTACATAGGATTGGTGAAATGGTCATATGAATTGGATTGTAGATTGAATCGAGAATCGTAGGATTTCACTTCATGTTATAAAAAAAAAGTGTAAAATCACCGATAATAATATGAAAAAAGTGGTATCCCTAACCTTTGGTAGATTGAAGTCTTGTATATATACTTTAAGTCGCTCTCAAATTTTTTAAAAGTTATTCCTACATTCAGACGAAGACCGCACCGTCACTATCTAAAAAACTTGAGGCTAGCTCTGGCTGATGAAGACCACACCAGACTTGATCAAATCACAATTCATACTGATCTTTTCTTTCTAAACTGACCGACAAGTAAAATGAAATTTTCCCACATATTACAAAGTCATCAACTTTATTTATTTTGGACTATAGTTCTTTTTTCTTTTTCTTTGTCCTTCGTGATGGGACCCTATGAAAAATCATTAAATTCTTGTCCAAAATTGAAGGCCACATATGCTTCACCTCATTTTGTGGGCCTAATTAATCAATAGTAGTTCTAGTGGGAGATTTTAAATGATTGCTATTGATTGTGGAAAAATGGGCGTTAATAGGTTGGATTGGGCCCAGCACATTAAGGAACGTTTGAACAGGGACCTAGGAAAATAGAAATTACTTTTTCCATATGTCCGGGTTATACACTTGCCTTAAATTATAGCAAAATCAACACCAATTAATTAGTAGAAAAGGCAAAAAGCACCATAATTGTAGCCCCACGCTCATTCACTTTCTTAAGTTTAAGGGCAAATTATGATTAATAAAGTCTATGTGGTATATCATTAGTTCACACCATGGTTATTAAGATCAAAGTCCTACATAGGATTGGTGAAATGGTCATATGGATCGAATTGTAGATTGAATTGAGAATCATAGGATTCTACTTCACGTTATAAAAAAAAAGTGTAAAATTATATGAAAAAAGTGGTATCCCTAACCTTACTTACCAATGATAATGAATATTCAATCATCCAAACCAAGTTCATTATTAATTTGTAGAATATTTTCTAAATCGTTATCTCTCACTCATTCCATGGACAAATTGCTAAAATTTGTATTCATTTTGAAGCCTTGAATATATACATAATGGAATAAGTAGCACTCAAAGTCCACATGGGTAGACTCAATCAAATCACAGTTCACACTAATCTCCTCTCCAACCCACTGACAAATAAAATGAAATTTTCCCACTTACTACAAAGTCATAAATTTTTTTTATTTTGGACTATAGTTTTTTCTTTCTTTTTCCTTGTCCTTCATGATGGGACCCTAAGGAAAAAAAAAGACTTTTTTTTTTAAAATTTTGATTTTGATTAAAAATAAAAAATAAAAAATAAAAAGACATTTGAACCCAATCTTACGCTTACTAATAGTGAAAAATCATTAAACTCTTGTCCAAAATTGATGACCACATATGCTTCACCTCATTTTCAAAATAGGCTTAGACTGCGGGGGGATCATTTTAGGCAATGTGGGCTGAAATAATCAATAGTGGTTATGGTGGGAGATTTTAAACAATTGCTATCGATTGTGGAAAAATGCATGTTAGGTTTGTTTCACAAATTAAAGCCTAAGCATTTAGGGTCCGCTTGATTAGAGGAGTGAAAAAGTGGAAGGATTAAAAATATTTTGTTTTCTCTCATTTGTGTTTGTGAAAGTTCAATTAGTGTATAAACACTTTGAACGTTTAGACCCCCGATTACAAAATTATCAATTCAAGCTTAATATCAAACATTAAATGTGCGAAACATGAACATAAGCTAATAATAGAATTGATAAACAATCTAAACCAATTAAAAACACATCCACAGCAGAAATTAAATGGCAAAGATTAAGGGAAAAGAGATGCAATCTCAAAGACAATACAGCAATGTGTTATTGAAGAGGAAACCAAAGCCCTCGATGTAAAACCTCTCCACCGCCCTCCAAGCGGTCAATAATCCACTAGAAAATGTAGTTGGGATACATGAACAGCAATAGACCCTCCAAGCCTAATCTACCTAGTGTACCAAAGCCCTCCAAGCTTCTTGCTCCAATGAAGTTGCGTCGAACCTTTGTCTTTTCTAGCTTACCGGATTCCGCTATAGCCTATAGCATCAACCAATATCAATTGGTCCCTTCCTAACTGCTTCCCAAAGCACCAAAAAGCCTTCTCACAGATGTGGGTATGGTGAGAAAAATATTTGGTCAAGAACCACTCAGGGATGTAACAATGGAGTGGATGAGACTAGAGGAATTTGAAAAGTCTCTATGTAAAGATTGTGGATGAGTCAATCTTGTTTTTCTCTAGGGTTTCTCTCTCAAAATTCTCTCTGGAAGCTCTATACATTTCGTGGGTATAAGGGGTATTTATACTAGGGTGAGAATGGAATGTGAAGAGTCAGGTTTTTCAAAACAGAGCTGACTAGTGACTTGGCCTCAAGACTTGACTGATTCGCAAGTTCAAGCTGCGAGCTAACAGAACGGCCAGGCTGGATTCTTTGTCCTGTTGTGCTCCAGCTGGCATGACTTTTCATCTTCTCTACATGCTTCACTCGTGTGCTGCAGTTGGCGGCTTGCCAGTCGCGAGTCACCCGTGAGTTCCGGCCGCGAGTCTCTGCATCCTTGCACAATCTTAAGCATTTCTTCACACTCTCTCACTCACTACCCTTACATGAATCCCACCTAAATATAGGGTTTCTAATTGCTAAAATACAAGCAAATTTGACACAGAATAAAGCCAACATACTGGTTGATTAAATTCAACCTTACAATCTCCCCTTTTGGCTATTCCATGACAAAACCCTACAACAAACTCTAGACTTAATGCGTGAATTGGGAGCAGTTGATCAAAACTCACTCACACCTAACTCTAAAGTCTATGAAGCTCTTGAACCATAAGAACAAGCATCTCCTGAAACACAACAACACAATATTGATCATTGTATGTAGAAAACTTGTAATGCATATGGAGCAAACACAATGCGATCAAGCAAAATGGACTTAAACAGTAAACCATAGCTTGACCAAAAAGGAACAATCACTATAAATAGTGACCACAATGCTCATTCACACAAGGAATGAACATCCGGACATGCAAGCTAATAAGCTTAATGTAAAGTATTATTTGCATGTCCAACACTCAACCAATGCAACAACATAAAGGAATTTTCATTAAGGATAAAAATCCAACAAAGGGCACAAGAGTGATAGTACTTAAAAGAAAATGCATGTCATTTAATCAGAAGTACTAAGCTAACAAAACATAAAGGCCGCCTAAGCATGGCACAAACCATAAAAGCCTACAAATTTCAAGATAACAACCTTAAAAGCTTACAAAAGCAACATGGGTACATAAAAACCACAATATACTTAAAAAAATCATCAATATATATATATATATATATATATAAACCAAAGTTTCAAACCATCCATGAGTTATGAGTTTAAACCAGCAGATTGACCAAACAGTTTTAACATAGTATGTAGCAAGACCATAATAAAAACATTATCGAACAACATAACTCCATAAACCAAAAATACCAAAAGAAACATAAAGTAAACTATGAAATAAACTATTTTCGGCATGCTCCCCCTTAAAATAGCACTTCCTCTCAAGAGCTGCCTTCAAAAATTCTCCCCCTTTTTTACCGGAATGGCCAAAGGGTCACTGCTGGGTGCTGAAGCTATTGAACTTTACTGAAAGTATGTTTAGCTGATCTTGAAGTGCAGCCAGCCTATCTGATTGTTCATTCTGGACGTCTCTGAGTCCATCTATCCTCTTTAGGATGATCTGGAATGCATCTTGTAAGGTTGAATTTTATCAACCATCTTGTTGGCTTTATTCCGTGCCAATTTTTTTGAAATTTAACACTTAGTAACCCTGTATTTAGGTGAGATTCATGTAAGGGTAGTGTGTGAGAAAGTGTGAAGAAATGCTCAATATTATGCAAAGAAGTAAGGACTCGCGGCTAGGACTCGAGACTGACTCGCGACTTGCAAGCCACCAACTGCAACACATGTGAGAAGCATGCGAGGAGGTGAAGGGTCACGCCATCTGTCGCACTATAGGACAAAAGTCCCAGGTTGGCCAGGCCATTAACTCGCGGCTTGAACTCACGACTTAGAACAATCACGAGGCTAATCCACCAGCTTGCCCTGTTTGGGAAAAACTGACTCTTCACATTCCTTTCCCACCCCACTATATATAGACCCTTATAACCACGAAATGTAGAGAGCTTCTAGAGAGAAAATTGAGAGAGAAACCCTGGAGAAAAACAAGATTGCCTCATCCCCAATCTACACTAAGAGACTCTTCAAATTCCTCTACTCTCTTCCTCTCCATTGATACATCCTTGAGAGGTTATTGACTAAATCCTTTTCTCACCACACCCACGTCTGTGAGGTCTTTTGGTGCTAAGGGAAGCAGTTTGGAAGGGACCAATGATTATTGGTTGATGCTATGGGTTATAGTGGAATCCGGTAAGCTAGAGAAGAAAAAGGTTCAGCGCAACCTCGTTGGAGCAAGAAGCTTGGAGGGCTTAGGTACCTGGGTAGATTAGGCTTGGAGGGTCTATTGCTGTTCATGTATCCCAACTACATTTTCTAGTGAATTATTGACCGCTTGGAGGGCGGCAGAGAGGTTTTACACCGAGAGTTTCGGTTTCCTCTTCGTTAACACATCGCGTGTTGTTCTAGTGTTTGCATTTCTCTTCCCTTTATCTTTGCCTTTTATTTTCTGTTGTGGATGTGATTATAATTGGCTTAGATTGTTTATCAATTCTATGTTTGGCTTATATTCATGTTCTGCACATTAATTGTTTGATAATAAGCTTGAATTGGTAATTTGTAATTGGGGGTCAAAACGTTCATAATGTTTTCAACGCTATTTGAACTTTCAATTGGTATCAGAGCGGATGCACTTGCTGTGGTTTAAACACCTTAGTGCGATCCCTGACCTCATTTTGAGATGGATAGGTCTCAATCTCTAAATGTGCCACCATTTTTTGATAGTAATAATTATGCATTTTGGAAAGTCCGAATAAGATCATTTTTATGTTCTATTGATGATGCTGTGTGGGATGCAGCTGAAGTTGGTTGGACTAGACCGGAGGCTGACAAATCCACTTGGGATAAGGCAGCTCTTGCGGCGGTTAATGCTAACAGTAAAGCATTGAATGCTATTTTTTGTGGTGTCTCTCCAGAAGAATTTCACAGGATTTCACATATTACTATTGCTAAGGAAGCATGGGAGATTCTGGAAACTACTTATGAAGGAACAAAGAAAGTGAAAGACACCAAGCTACAGATGTTGACCACTCGCTTTGAGGAGTTCAAGATGAGCGAGGATGAGTCTTTTGACTCTTTCTATAGTAAGCTGAACGAGGTGGTTGTCGGCAAATTCAATTTGGGGGAAAAGACGGAGGATTCTAAAATAGTAAGGAAGATCCTTCGGTCACTGCCAGAAAGCTTTCATGCCAAAGTAACAGCCATTGAAGAGAGCAAGGATCTTGACGACATCAAAGTTCAAGAGCTGGTTGGTTCATTGCAGACGTATGAATTGTCATTGCCCACACAGAAGAAGAGCAAATCTCTTGCTCTTAAAACAATTGATGAGAGAGTGGTATCTCATGACTCTTCGGAAGAGGATGCAGCAGATAAAGATGTGGCATACCTTGTAAAGAACTTCCGGAAATTCTTGAAACTCAAGAATGGGGGGAAATTTGGTGACAAAGGAAAATTTCAGAGCCTCGGGAAGGAGAAGAAAGAATTCCGAAGAAAAGATGGTAAAGATTCCCAATCTTCTCAAGGAATTACATGCTTTGAGTGTAATGGACATGGACACTTCAAAAAGGAATGTCCCAACTATTTGAAGTCAAAAGGAAAGGTCTATGCTACTACTTTAAGTGACACTGATTCATCAAATTTTGATTCCGAGGATAGCTGTGACGGAAAAGGAAATTACTCTGCATTCATGACCATTGCACATGTGGAATCCTCAGATGATTTGGATACACTTGTGAAGGAGCTTGGTGAGCATTCTGATTTGGAGTCCATTGGGGTTGTTGAAGAATCGGAGGCTGAAGAGGATGAAATACATCTGGTCTTCAAGAGAATTACGCCTTACTCCTTGAGAAATCAGGTGAGTATGCAAGAGTGGCAAAGGCAGCTATGAAGAAGATGAAGAAAGCTGAGGAAGATTACAAAAGTCTTCTGGCACGATACAAGGAGGCGAAGTGTGAGATTGAAACATTAAATGGTGAGCTATTAGAAGCTTACACAAAAGTGAGATTTCTTGAGTAAGAGGTAGTGCAAGCTTATGCCAAGATAGAAAGGGTCTCCTCCAAGAAGCTGGAAGATGTTATCTCATCTCAAAAACCTTCCTCAGATAAGTCCGGGTTGGGATACACCGGAGAGACTAGCTCATCAGCAAATGTCACCAAAGAAGTGAAGCTTGTGAAGGCCAAAGAGACGACTGTGGATAAGTCTATTCCTGAGAAAGTTAAGGCTGAGAAGAAGAAGAAGGTGGCTGATCAACAGGTGTTTAAGAAGTCCCGTAATCAATCAGAAGCCAGATTTGGATCTAGAGGAAGATCTCTTCCAAGATCACAACAGGGTCCTAGAACGAATTATTTGTGTCATTTTTGTGGATTGCGAGGACATACAAGACCCAACTGTCATAAGCTGAGAGCATTGAACAACGCAAGCGCTCCTCAGTCACGAGGAAGGAGAAATGACGAGAGGTCTTGGGGTGGTGAGAAACCAAGAAGTCAAAACCGTGATCTAGGAATGATGGACGTGATGAAGATGATCGGTGCCTTCACCAATTGTTTGGAAAGCTTCACACAAAGGTTTGAAAGTCCTAACTCTCGTACCCAATCCGTCAAGGATATCACCCCAAACGCACGTGACGTGTGGGTGAAGAGGGGTACTCATGCATAAGCATTACAACATGTCCATGCATTAATACTTCCTATGCTTTGTGAATATGCTTGGTTGTATGCTTTTTGCTTTTGTGCGTTGAATTTTTGTTTGTTTGCTTGTTTCACTCCAAAATGTTTTTACATTGTTATTTATGTTACTTTTGATCAATCTTTTACTGCTTTTGTGTCAAAAATCCAAAAACACATAAAAAGTAAAAAATTCTAAAAAGTTTGATCGACATTGTTGAGTTTTGTCTCAAAGCATGTTTTGCCTTGTACCTTTGTACTTATGGCTTTATGCATTTAACGAGCTTAGCTTGTCTCTTATGCACTCATATCATTGTGGAAGAAATTCTAAAATCTATGTGACTGTTATAAATAGATCTTCAACCTTGTCATGAATGATTAGTGAATGGTTTTGTTGATCTTGAGACATTCATAGACTTGTGCCTATATATCTTCCCACTTTTATTTTATTGCTTTACTCAAAGAGCTCACCAAATGTAAATCTCCAAATGAAAAGAGATATTGAGCTGCAAAAGTCTGTCACACATACTAGTATTTGACAAGGAAAGAGGGAAAGCGACCAAAATAAAAAGTATGATGCCCAAAAAGCTAAAGGCTAAATCATTAATTTGAAATATCAAAAATTTCAGGCATCCATCTCACAATGAGATGTATTGAATCAAAAAGATCAAATGTCATGATGTATATGGAGCCAAATGAAAAGCTTCAAAGAAATGTTATCAAGTTTATGTGGGAGGTCATATATGCATAATTCTATTATTGAAATGGGTCACATTATCTAGTGCTAGTTGTGTATGCCTTGATTGAATTGATCATTAAAGCTTCACATCAAACTAAAAACTATCTCATTTTTGATACCCACACACATCACACAAGTCTATGTTCAATGAATGCCATATTCATTTGTGTGATTGTACTTGATTAAATGTGTTTCACATGCTCAATCTTTGTTGATCAAACACAAAAATATTTTTGAGTGTTTTAGTTGTTTTTGAAAAGTATTTTGTTTTTACAAAAAATGTCAAGAATTTCAAAAACAGTGTTGCCCCGTTTTGGCGACTAAGTCGTGGGTTGTCCCAGTCGCGAGCCCACTCCGAGATTTTTCACGGCTTTCAGGCGAGTCAAGGTCTCAGTCACGAAATATACTTAGAAAAATTTTTAAAATTTGAATTTTGGTGACTTTCGCGACTCAGTGTGGCGACTTGTTCGCGGGTGGAAGGTCCAGTCGCGAGAAGTACTCAGAGATTTTCGCGGCTCACCTCGCGACTCTGGGCGGAACAGATATAATTAAACTCAGAGCTTTTCTGGCTTTTGCCAAGCTCTTTGGTTTCCTCTTCGATAGCACGTCTTGGTGATATATTATGTTTGCATCTCTCTTTCCTACTCTTTAAGCTTTTCATTTATTGTTCATTGTAGTTGGATATGGTTTAGAGTAGTGTTATCGGTTTATTGCGCATATTTACTCTTGTTCCACACTTTGTTAAGTTAAAGTAAAAGCAATTTAGCTGTAATTTTAAAATTGGGGTCGGAACAAGCTTTAGTGTTTTCACACTAATTTGAGCTTTCACTAACCATTTTAGAATTATATTCGACCATGTATGTAATTGGTCTTTCCCAGTTAACCTAAAATGGGAAGGAAAAGAAGCTTTGTTAATAAACCGATTGGTATTAATTGGAACCTAAATAATGCCAATTGGTATTAAAATGATTTCTCTTCAGAAAATGCTAAAAAACCATTACAATTTTTCAGCAGCGACTTGAATCACATTTTTGGCCAACCTCCAAACTGAAATTTAATTAGATTTCTTCAGTCTTCCTTCTTCTTCACTTATATAAATATGTTGCTTTACAATATAAACAGACACTCAAATTAATTGATAAACTCATCCTTGTCGACTACGTACGACTAGATAAGATCTAGTTAAAGACTAACATAAAACACTTCTATAATTTATCTGTTTCAATAATAAACAGATGTAAAATAGAGACATATAATAATTTCTTTAATTAGTTCACACATATCTTGTGGTAATTTGTCAAGGATTCGACAAAAAATAACCTCCAAATTAACTTTACAAACATTACATATCCTTTCAAGCATATCTTTCGTATTCCTATTAAAAAAAGACTTGAAATCTATCAATTTTTCCACCGCATTTAAAAGCTTCTCAATGTTATTTTAGCTCCAAAAAAATTTTATATTAATACCTATGGACATATCAAATATTAGAATAGATTGGGTAGGAGAATGTTGACGAAAAAATAGTTGTTATTGTTGTTTTGTATTATAGAGACATGGGAATAGTTCCTATGAAAAAATAGAATAAATTGGGTAGGACCGTGCTTTGCCGCTTAAGTCAAAAAAGCACAACATACCTAACCAATACACTACTAATTAAGCTTTTGTCCTTCCCAATCAGAGTCATATGTGAACAAGAAGATGATTTGGGTAAGACTGTGGTTTGCCACTCAATCCATAAACTGAGAAAAAGCACAGCATATTACCTAACCTAAGTACCTAACCAATAGACTACTAATTGATTTTTGGCATTGCATTCCATGTATTATTTGTCTTTCTCAGGCAAGGTCATATGTGCACCAGAAGATGCTTTGTTAGTAAACAAAATGCACAATTTGCTACCTAGCCAACGAAAAGAACAACCCACCTAACCATTTTAGAATTATATACAACCATGCATGTAAATTGTTATTGGTTTTTCCCAAGTAACGTGACATGGGAATGAGAATAAGCTTTATCAATAAACAAAAGGCTTAATTAATTATTTATGGCCACCTAAACAAATCAAACCAGTGGACAACTCCTTTTCGCAATTTAATGCAATGTGTAATTAGTCATTCAAAATTCAAATCCTTCATATTTTTGGGAATTGCCTTTTAGTGTCCATGGCCAAAAAAATCATTCATATTAGTAGTAAACTACATTTAGGGAGCGTTTGGTTTGCCGTGATATTACATTATAATGATATAATGTTATTGTAATTTTACATTAATGTCATCTCAATACAAGAATACAACATTACGTTGTTTAGGAAGATGATGAGATTAAGATGATATGATATATTTTGTAATTTTAAATTATGGTAATGTTAGAAAAAAATAAAATAAACAAAAAATCTTATAAGAAAACAAATGTTAAAAAAGAAAAAAAAACAAAAAAAAAAAAAAAAAAAAAAATTCTCTCTTTATAAGAAAAAATAATTTTGAATTTTTTTTTATATAGAAATTTAAAATTTAAAACAAATACAAAGCTATCTTAAATTTTATTTTGTGATTTTTTTTTTCTAACAATAGCATCCAAAGCTCTTTAAATACCAGACTTCTTCTTTTATGTTTTGTAAAAAGGTACGGGCTATAGAATCAAAGAAGTGATTTATTTGATGTCACTTACAAGATTCAATAATTTGACAATGTCCAAATTGAACACTACCATAAACTCGAATTGTTGAGACTAGGTTTTAGTGTTGGCAAATTGTGAACAAATATACCTTTCTTATGTTTGGAGTCTTTAAACAAGTGTTAAATTTTATTCAAGATGAAGTGCAAGTTATTGTGCAACTTGTAGCGATCATGAAATCTACTCAACACATGCTTGATCAATTGAGAATACTTAAGTGTCAATTGATTGAGGCAAGCATTCGATCAATCAAGAGTTAAGATTCTAGTTTTTTGTTTTCAACCCATTCAAGCCCACAAATTGCCTAAGGAACGTGAACAAATCCTTTTCAAGAGCTTTTTATTGCATCTAGGGTTTTACTATAATTAGTTCTTCTCAAGCTCAATTGAAGATTGTTGATGCCTATTTTTTTAACACCGTTGGACTAGCAAATGAAACCCCAAGCCCAACCGAAGAAGCCCAAGAAGGACAAGAGAAAAAGGGACAGAAGGGCCCACCAATCCATGCCTCGACCAATTTGACCAGGTGACCAACGAAGAGGTCTACCTGTAGAAAACCTTAGGACGAGGTGCAGCAAAGGCTTATGAGAAAAGCCTTTACGTCAAAGCTTATGAGAAAAGCCCATGCCTTGGTCACCCGCGGTTAAGAAAAAGAGGATAAAAACAACCTTCACGTCAAAGCTTATGAGAAAAGCAAAAGCAGACCTAAGAGTGGCCCAAAATATGTGTAAATGTACTCATCAGATATTTATTGAGAAATATCTGTTTGGAGTGTTTGTTTTGTTGCAGAATAGTTCAACGGAAGCCCATTATGTAGGACTTACCAGGCCCAATTTCAATAGGGCCTACTTCGCAAAACGAACCAGGCCCAATTCCCGAACCCACAAGCCTTTGTTCGATGAGCATTCTAAGCATTGATTGCAAGCAATTAGTGTTAAAAGTCCATGGATTCGGAGCTCCCCTAAGTAAATAGCAGTAAGTATCTAATAGGAAACAGAGGAAACAGTATAACTATACTTTGTTTCTTAATCTTTTATAGCACAGTAAACAACTAAAAATTTCAAGAGATTTGAGAAAATCAAGAGCAACGAAGTTACAAGAGATTTTAAAAATCAAGAGCTTTGATCATGTTCTATAATACTACTAATGAAATAAATAAAAAATACACAATTAGAGTATACATACAAATTACAATACAGTACAGCACACACTCTACAATACAATTGAATCCCCTCTTTACGAACTCCTCAAATGTGAAAAGGATTATCACAATTAAAAATCAAACTTCAGGGCACCAATCTTTCATAAACCAAGCTAACAGGACCAAAAGCACTTGAATTTTAGCTGCCCTAGCCATTTAGGCTTTTGGATTATTTCATTACAGCTCCACACAAAAGCGCAACACACATGAACAACATAAATATATAAACAACCTGCTTCTAAAGCCACCTTGTTGATTTGACCTTTAGCAAACTGGCTGATTCAAGATTATTAAGACTCCGGTGCATCTTTCAGCTGCATTTAATGATCAGAAAAATGAAGTTTAACAGAAGAATCACTTGACATTGTTTCTTCTTGACATCCATGACGTTGACTGGAGCCTCATCTATAAGCATTTTTGCATCTATGAATTGAGTATAGAGCTTTGAATACAAGGACAAAACTTCAGGGAGGAGAGTAAGGGAGCTTTGTTGTTCTACTGTAATAAGCTTTGCCATTCTGCTTATGGATCTTTCTCAATTAGCAACTTGCATCAGAATGTAAGACATGGCTATTTGAGGTGCATCATTGCTTAACAATTTCACCAGTATACACAACTCTTCTCCAGTAGGTTTAGACTGCATAAGTTTTACAAACGAGTTTATTGATTTAAGATGAAGGGGAGAAAACAGAAAAACATACTTAATGAGTAACGCTTGAGAAATGAAAAGTTTCAACTATAGGTTTATTATGGCAAATCTAACGGAAATTTTTTACTTTTGAAATCAAAATGATTTTATCAAGGGAACAATAATGGGCAAATTTCTCTTCTTATGCCCTTTTCTATAAAAGAACAATTATACTTGCAATATTTAAGCTCTTGTAACGTCCATCCATCCCAAGATCAATCTGCTGTTTGATTCCACACCCATGAATTCTAGCAATTTCTCAATGAAGAGTACAACATATTGAAAATTTTAGTAAGTTTTTCTGTATGCTGGATAAAAGACCAGTATTTCAATTAAACATTTTATGTAAGGCAATTATTTATATGAACATTATCTAAAAGAAGGCTTGGACTAGACCTCTAATCCCCTGTAAGTTGAAACTCATTCACTATGAATTTAAACTCACATAAACACAGCAGAATGACATTGAGCAATATTTACGGTAATAATATCAAAATTCGTAATGATAATTATATAATTATATTGTTCTACTTCTCAGATAATATGAAAAACCTAGCAGAAAAGCACATTATGAGAAAAATAAGAATACTAAATACGTACCAGTCGAGATAAGATATGCAGTGCCAGTCTACCACAACCCAGAGTTTATTTCGTTCATGTACTTTGAAAATATGTTGCTGATTGTGCACGAAGGCTGAAGCCACGAACTCAGCAAATAGTATAGGCAATTGAACTGCAAAAGAAAGACATGATAACTAAACAACAAAGGTCTTCAACTCATTATGCAGAGTCACCATCAATTTTGATGTTTTGAAACAATAGCAAACAATTTAAATTTTGAATTTTTAGATTTCTTCGCAACTACCAAATGTTGTTCTCAAAAAAAAAAAAAGACCAAATGTTGGTTGGAAAATGAAATTTGTTTTTCAACCTAACAGTGTGAAAAATAGCATCAGTCAAAAAAAAAAAAAATAATAATAAAAATAAAACAGAAGCAAATGAGAGTTGCAAAATTAATTTGAAGGCATTGTTATATGTTAAGAGTACAAAAAAGTCAATGATTAAAGTATATATCCTTTTTTTAACTTCAATTCTCCTACCAAGAACGCTGATGCTATAACTGCTTGGAAATTTTAATATAATAGAGGTCATGTACCTTCCTGGTGACGGGCAGAAAACAGAGGACATAAAGGCTACAAATGACGAAATTGGAGGCCAACCTTTCAAATCATCATCACTATAAAACTCACCACTATAGTGGACAACACCATTCTCCATGCTTGTAAGTTCTATCATGAGTTGTTTTACTATGTTAATTACCCTTGTCTATGATTTGAATCAGCGTATCATACCAACAGATTAATGCGGCAAAAGAAAGACAAAAGAAACCAAAAAATTGCATGTCTAATAAAGAATCTAATACGGAATCAGATCAATATTTGAATTACTCTGAGAACATTTGGTCACAGGACATATTAGTATATAAAGTGGGAAGACTTACTTCCTAGGCAGTTCAGAATCCTTGCTTGCATCTCCAATTGCTTGCCGAACTTCCTTTTTCTGTCCAAAGTGTGGATTGTTTCCTATGGCTAGGATAGAGCTCCCTTCTAAACTACTCTTCTATTACGCTTTTCTAGAAAAGAGCAAAGACACTTGCAATGTGTAAGCTCTTTTAAACTGCATTTGGAGATCAATTTAAGGATTTGATTCCCCACCTACCAATTCTAGCAAATTCACAGTAAGTACACCATTCTGATTAATATACAAAATATTTTGTGTACTGGATGTAAGCCCATTATTGTAATGTAACATGTATGGAATTGAACTAAAAGGCAAACTGGTATTATTTGACAATTTTACTAATTGTGTTAGATTGAGATAAATCAATTCACGATGTCTAAAAAAGAAGAGCTAGATATTCTTAAATTGACAAAACAATATGGAAAAGGGAAGCTTTGACTAGACCTCTTAATCCCCTGTAATTTGCAACTTGTTGACTATGATTTAAAACTTAGATAACCACATGGTGGAATGATGTTTGAACAACTGTTTTTCTTACCTATAAAAAAAAAAATTTTAAACAATTTTATGGTGATAATATAGATATTCAAAAAAGTGATTACAAACAAATACAAATCTATTGTTCTACATCTTAGATAACATGAAAAATATATCAAAAAAGAAATAAGAAAAGAAGAATAAAAATGCAAACCTTGAATGTAAGCCCAATGATGAGGAGAAAACAGAGGACATTAAAGCTAAAACAGATGAAATTGGAGGCCAATTGTTCAGATCATCATCACTGTGGAACACCACACCGGAGAACACAACACCATTCTCCATGCTTATAACTTCAACCACGGGCTGTGCCTAGCTTAATTAGCTTCATTTGTGATTTATATGATCAGTGACAACCATACCAATAGATTAAGGTAGAGAAATAGCGAATAAACTAAATAGTTGCATGCCAGATAGAAACCTATTAAGGCATCAGAGCAATATTTGAAGGACAAATTTGGGAAATTTGTTCCTTGGAAATATTTGTATGTAAAACAGGAAAACTTACTTCCAAGGCAGTTCAAAATCCTTGCTCGCATCCCCAAGTTGTTGCTAAACATCCTTTCTCTGTCCACAGGGTCTAGTGGCTGGGATTTAGGGATTATACAAGCATCACTAAACTTAAGAAGTTTGCAACGAAAAACATAATGTTTTAAATGATTAGAATAATATACTTTTAATCACAATGGACAACAATGATAATGACCTAAAATAAATATAAGGCCTAGAGGCCTAACCTCTATTTCAAGGAGATATAACACGTTAAGAGGAATTTCAAAGCCTAAGAATTAAAATAGGGATGAGCATCATGAGCCATTCATGGGCAATCCAAAGAGTACTTAGCAATGCTTTCTCTTTCTTTCGTCTTTTTTATAAATTTTTGGATGACTAGTTGTACTGACTATTTCCAACAGCAGAAAGCTAACTCCTACAGTGGACTTCACTACTATGCATTAGATGTTGAAAATCCACTTACAAACATTAGAATAAACAAAAAGCAGCAATTTATTCAACTCCTATGCAAGATAAGGAGCATAAAAATAAGTAGATAACCCAAAAAGTATAATTCCAATTCCCACAACAAAACAGAGCTATCAAAGACTTTACGCAAAGGAGAAGCAACAAAAAGCATGGATTTAAAAATCAAACAAACAAAACTAAGAAAAATATATCATCTACCATATCAGGGCTTTCTCTCTAAGATAGATCGGTTGTCTGTGTCCAATATTCAAAATAAAAATCACAAGAATATCTTGCTTATTAGTTCCAAAGGGATTGTGATGGTTACTTAATCCAACATATGAAGCCAAAGTATTTGGAACATCTGCATATCTACTAGTGGTCACTTCTCATACTTTGCACTCTCCCATGCCCATGAAACATTTAAGCCTCTGAAAAAAGCAAAAAGCACGAAATATTTACTTAGGAACTTGATAGATAGCAAGTACATAACCCTATAACATCAAGACCAGATGATTAATAATTATAGGTTCGAGCTATAAGGGCACCCCGCTTTCTTCTTTTAAAAAAATTATTACCAGCTGAATGAAAAAAGGTTCAAGAACTAAATGATAAATGGAAGAAAGAGTACAGTTATTAAATTATAAAAAAGTTTGCTTTTCATATGTCACCATTTAAGATGGACTGCTTTAGAAAACCAGATTACAGGTTAAGCTTGTTTGCAGCATCTTTGTATCAAAAAAAAAAAGGGCATTTTTTTTTTATAAGCATTGGGGTTTTTGTACTTAAAGCCTTTCCCATTTCTCTTTCTCTATCTCTGAATTATCTGTTTCAGTCACTGCCTACCTATCTTAGTTTTGAGTTTGCATAATGTGTACAATGTGAGGCCAAATGAGAACAAAACATTTTGCATGATGTTCTGAATGAATAAGACCAAAGAAGAACATAAAGTTACCTATGTGTGAATTAGAATTGAACAGCCCAAAGAAAACAATTGTAATATGGCTTCATTTCCTTCTTCTTTTTTGTTGAACATATTAGTTACTAATTGGGGTCTGTTCATTTTTGAATGCCATTCCAAAAATGGGCAACTGCCGATGGGAAAAAACAAGAGAGGCATTTCTCAGCTCATCCCCTCCACTCCTGGTGGTAACATTCCATTCTCCCCCACACTCTACACACCTTTGTACTAGATCTCCTAAATCTGTAATGCTAAGCCAAGAAAATTAGCACACTAGATTTCTTACCCTAAGACTTTGTTTTTGTTACGGTATTAGGTGATAAATGGGACTCACACGTGTTTTGACAGAAAATTCTCATGAAACAGTCTCATAAGATACTTTTCCAAAATATAGAGCACTAATGCACACACCTTAAATCAATACATATTCAATAGTCAATACATGAAAATGAAATCTTGAGAACCTGCAATAAATTGATTTGTACTTTGAATCCAATATGTCACTACAGAAGTTGAGTTGCATCCCAAGCTTCTGAATCTGAAAGCATATCCCTTTAGATTGTGCAACTGATATTAGTTAGTGTGTGTCCATTCCCACAAAGGTTTTTGGGTTGCTCCTAATCTCAAGTGAGATTCCACTTGTTTGACTTGTATTATCCACCGGCTGCTACTAGGAGGAACTAGTAAACCATATTGGACTGTAATATTGACAAATAATATACTATTAATTCCAAATGACTTAGGATTGTCATGAAAAATGAGGAAGAAATGTCATAACAAGAATATATCTTATCATAAAATACTAAAACCTTGAAATTTCTTTCTCATATACACAAATGTAGGTACGTGAGAAGAGTATTAGAAAAATTTATGGTTCAAATCAAAATTAGAGAAAATTTATGTAACTTATGCCAACAAGCTTTTTCATTAATCACCAACTAAGGAAGAAACTCATTCAAGGCGAAAGCGTCAAAGGCTGTTATATATGAGTGGTCAATAATGGTTTTGCTGAAAATAATGTCATCAAACATTGAAGATGCATGCATTAGAGGAATAATAAACTAACACCTCCCAGTTTCAACTCTTCTTATGGTTGATGGAAACGTCATCCCAATTTGACAAGATAGTACCATTGTGATCATTATGAGCAACACTCTAGAAATTATTAACTTTGGATCGAAAATTTTCATTAATGGTCTCAACAATTAAACGTAAAACAAAAAATCCCTCAAGCCTTTAGCATATCAATGGCACATACTAATATATACTGCATTATACCATCATATTGATTTTAAAAAATAAATCAGACTGCATAAAGAGAACTTGGCCCCCAATTCCCCCACCAAACAAGGCCATAATTGAGCGTAATATATACTCAGTATTTGGACAAGGCTTTGCTTGTGCTGATTTGCCCTCCCAATGAGGAATTTTCCAATGCCATGCTTGCTTGAATAAATTTAGCATATTTGGGATATAAGACAATGTCTTCAAGTTGTCTAAATTGAACCAAGCATGTAGCGAGTCAACAGATCAATATTAAATGTTTGCTGGAATGTGAATACAATCACCCATCATAATGAATGGTATGCAGAAACTAGAGCTTGATCATGAATTATAGAATCACCTGTGCAAAATCTTAAATCTTCATTTAGAAGTTGGTCCATATGCATTGTCTTTTCCCTTGTTTTTTTCATTTATTTTTTTATTATATTTTCTTGGTTATACATCACATAAAAAGTCTTGGTGTGCGAGACTAGTGGGCAGGCAAACAAGTAGAAAGATTATTTAAGAAGTGGGCAGAACATTTCCTTCAATTATATATGACGAAGAATATTTAACAAGTAGAAAGATCTCAATCGTGCAATACCTCTTGCATTTCTTATGGATATCTCAATTTTCTTCCTTGTTCTATGTCTGCTACAACTCTTCCTCTATCTTCATCTAGTACACTAGACACTCTTAGAGGCACATCTCTATCAGTTGAGAAACCAACTGACAAATTGGTTTCAGCAAATGGTGAATTCTCTGCCAGGGTTTCCCTGTTGGAGATAATGCCTTTTGCTTTTCCATATAGATAAACAAGTCCTCAACTCCCACAGTTGTTTGGATGGCAAACCAAGATGAACCTGTTGATGAAAGAGGTTCAGTGCATTCCATTTTGAGGTGCATCCTTGCCTAACAATTTTCAACAGTATAGACAACTCTTCTCCAATAGGCTTAGACTGCATAAGTTTTACAAATGAGGTCATTGACTTAGGATGAGGGGGAGAAAACAGAAAACATACTTACGAGTATGAGAAATGAAAAGTTTCAACTATAGGTTTATTATTGCCGATCAAATGGAAATTTTTACTTTTGAAAACAAAATGATTTTATCAATGGACAATAATGGGCAAACTTCTCTTCTATTGTCCTTTTCTAGAAAAGAACAATTATACTCGCAATGATTAAGCTTTTCTAACCTCCATCCATCCCAACATCAATCCGGTGTTTGATTCCCCACCCATGAATTCTAGGCTTCTAGCAATTTTTCGATAGAGTGTACAACATATTGAAAATTTTAGAAAGTTCTTTTGTATGCTGGATAGAAGACCATTATTTCAATGAAACATTTTATGTAAGACAATTATTTATATGAACATTATGTAAAAGCAGGCTTGGACTAGACCTCTAATCCCCAGTAAGTTGCTATTTGTTCACTATGAATTTAAACTCACATAAACACAGCAGAATGACATTGAGCAATATTTATAGTACTGATACAAAATTCATAATGATAATTACATAATTATATTGTTTGACTTCTCAGATAATATGAAAAGGCCAATAGAAAAGCACATTATGAGAAAAATAAGACTTAATAGGTACCTGTTGAGATGAGATATGCAGTACCAGTCTGCCAGAACCCAGAACTTATTTGGTTCATGTACTGGGAAAATAAGTTGCTGACTGTGCAGGAAGGCTGAAGCCACGAACTCAGGAAATAGTATAGGCATTTGAACTGCAAAAGAAAGACAAGATCACTAAACAACAAAGGTCTTTAACCCTTTATGCACATAGTCACCATCAATTTTGATGTTTTGAAACAATAGCAAGCAATTTAAACTTTGATTTTAGATTTCTTTGCAAATACCAAACGTTGTTCATCTCAAAAAAAAGAAAAAAAGGAAAATCAAATGTTGATTGTTGAATGAAATTTATATTTCATCACAATGGTGTGAAAAAAAAAATCATTTCACGGTCAAACACACACACACACACACACAAAAAGAAGAAGAAGAAGATAAGTAAATGAGAGTTGCAATTTCAATTTGGAGGTACTATTATATGTTGCATACAAAAAAGTCAATGATAAAAGTATATATATTTTTTTACTTCAATTCTCCTACCAAGAACCCTGATGCTACAACTGCTTGGAAATTTTAATATTAGTAGACAAACCTTCCTGATGATGGGCAGAAAACAGAGGACATAAAGGCTAAAAAGGATGAAATTGGAGGTCGATCTTTCAGATCATCATCACTATAAAACCCACCGCTATAGTGGAAAACACCATTCTCCATGCTTGTAAGTTCTATTATGAGTTGTTTTACTATGTTAATTACCTTTGTCTATGATTTGAACCATAGTATCATACCAACAGATTAATGTGGCAAAAGAAGACAAAAGAAACCAAAAAATTGCATGTCAAATAAAGAATCTAATACAGAATCAGATCAATATTTTTAGTACACTGAGAACATTTGGTCACTGCACATATTAGTATGTAAAGTGGGAATACTTACTTCCTAGGCAGTTCAGAATCCTTGCTTGCATCTCCAATTGCTCGCTGAACTTTATTTTTGTCCTCAAAGCTCCCACATATAATGTGGATTGATTCCTATGGCTGGGATAGAGGTCCCTTCTAAACTACTCTTCTATTACGCTTTACAAGAAAAGAGCAAAGACACTTGCAATGTGTAAGCTCTTTTAAACTGCACCTACCAATTCTAAGGATTTGATTCTCCACCTACCAATTCTAGCAAATTTACAGTAAGTACACCATTCTCAATAATATACAAAATATTTTGTGTACTGGATGTAAGCCCAGTATTGTAATGTAACATTATATGGACTTGAGCTGAAAGGCAAAACAATATGGAAAAGGGAAGCTTTAACTAGACCTCTTAATCCCCTGTAATTTGCAACATGTTGACTATGATTTAAAACTTAGATAACCACATGGTGGAATGATGTTTGAACAATTTTTTTTTTCTGACCTATCAAAAAAAATGTTTGAACAATTTTACGGTAATAATATAGAAATTCAAAAAAGAGATTACAAACACATACAAATCTATTGTTGTACATTTTAGATAACATGAATAAGCTATCAAAAAAGAAATAAGAAAAGAAGAATAAAAATGCAAACCTTGAATGCATGCCCGATGATAAGGAGAAAACAGAGGACATTAAAGCTACAACAGATGAAATTGGAACACCACACTGTAGCGCACAACACCATTCTCCACGCTTATAACTTCAACCACAGGCTGTGCCCAGCTTAATTAGCTTCATCTGTGATTTATATGAGTGACAACCATACCAATAAATTAAGGTAGAGAAAGATAAAATAAACTAAATAGTTGCATGCCAGATAGAGAACCTATTAAGGCATTAGAGCAATATTTGAAGGACAAATTTGGGAAATTTGTTCCTTGGAAATACTTGTATGTAAAAAAGGAAAACTTACTTCCACGGAAGTTCAAAATCCTTGCTCGCATCCCTAAGTTATCACTGAACATCCTTTCTCTGTCATTGGGATCTGGTGGCTTCGATTCAGGGCTTATTTAGGGTAACAAGCATCACTAAAAGTAACAAGCTTGCAAAGAAAACGTAATGCTTTAAATGATTAGAATAATATACTTTTAATCACAATGGGCAACAATGGTAATGATCTAAAATAAATATAAGGTCTAGAGGCCTAACCTCTATTTCAAGGAGATATAAAGCGTTAAGAGGAATTTCAAGTCTACGCATTAAACTAGGGATAAGCATCATGAGCCATACACGAGCAATCCAAAGAGTAGTTAGCAATGCTTTCTCTTTCTTTTTTCATTTTTATAAATTTTTGGTTGACTAGTTGTACAGACTATTTCCAACAGCAGAATGTCAATACCTACAGCGGACTTCGCTGCTATGCATTAGATGTTGAAAGCCCACTTACAAACATTAGAATCAACAAAAACCAGCAACTTATTCAACTCCTTTGCAAGATGACAAGCATAAAAATAACCCAAAAAGTATAATTCCAATTCCTACAACATAACAGAGCTATCAAAAGACTATATGCAAAGGAGAAGCAACAAAAAGTATGGATTTGAAAATCAAACAAACAAAACGGAAATTAAGGGAAAAATATATCATCTACCATATCAGGGTTTTTCTCTCTAAGATAGATCTTGTGTCTGTGTCCAATGCTCCAAATAAAAAGGTTTCCAAAACTAAATGATAAATGGAAGACTGAGTAGAGCTATTAAAAATTTTGCTTTTCATATGTCACCATTTAAGATGGATTGCTAAAGAAAACCATATTACAGGTTAAACTTGTTGGCAGCATCTTTGAATGGATCACAGGGCTTTTTTTTATAAGCATTGGGGTTTTTGTACTTAAAGCCTTTCCCATGTCTCTATCTCTGAATTATCTATTTCACTCACTACCTACCTATCTTAGTTTTGAGTTTGCATAATGTTTACAATGAATGATGCCAAATGAGAACAAAACATTTTGCATGATGCTCTGAATGGATAAGACCAAAAAATTCCTGCAACCATAAGGGTTGGAAATAAAAGTTATTGACCATGGATTAAAATGCAAATGCAATAGCATCAAAAGAAGAACATAAAGTTACCTATATGTGAATTAGAATTGAAAGGCCCAAAGAAAACATTTGTAATATGGCTTCATTGCCTTCTTCTTCTTTTTTGTTGAACATATCAGTTACCAATTGGGGTCTGTCCATTTTTGAATGTCATTTCAAAATTGGGCAACTGCTGATGGGAAAAAACAAGAGACGCATTTCTCAGCTCATCCCTTCCACTCCTGGTGGTAACATTCCATTCTCCCCCACACTTTACACACCTTTGTACTAGATCTCCTAAATCTGTAACACTAAGTCAAGAAAATTAGCACACTAGATTTCATACCCTAACAAGTAATGGTAGAAATTACATCAGTTGAAAATTGGTCAATTAGCTTGCTTACCTTTCATCAACCACCATATAATATGGATTACTCAGGAGATGGCCATGATACACTTCCTTGCTGCAGAATGAACTGATAAAGGAGTATCTTCTGTAGCGCTTTCTAAAATGTGCATCCATGAGTGACACCTTGCTTCATAATAAAATGTACTTCCCCAAATCTGATGTTTGGTTGAAATAAGGCCAAAAGAAAATTAGATATCCAGCATGAGGTTTTTATAGATGGAGAAGATTATAAGTAAAAAACAAAAGATGATTAAGCAGAAATATCGAGATATGCCTTACAGTAGAAGAGTACATAATCCAAGGTATTTTGTCTCCTTCTTGCCTGAATCCCTGATGGTCACCTTGTGCACTTCACAGACTTCCATGTAACGAAATACTTCAAACTCTAAGACAAGAAATAAGTATACAATATTACTTTATAAATAGATAACTAGCAAGTACCTAACCCTATAACTTTAAAACTTGATAACTACCAAAAACATTTTTTGGCTTTGAATGCCCCTCTCTCTTCTTTATATTAGTATTACTCATAGAATTGTTATACCCAATGCACAAAACTCATGCTTTTGCCCTAACTACACATGGTTTGGGTGGAGGGCACTTACCACTGCACCATGGTTTGACTTCTAGTATTACTCATAGAATGAAGAAAAAATAATTTTCTAGCATTGATAAACAAAGATAAAAGATTATGTACAAATGTTACTAGCATCTTTGAAGTCATAACAGAGCTTTCTACAAAAAGCACTATGATATGATGTTAAGATTGAGAAATATTTTACATGATGTCTAGAGTGAAGGAGAGCAAAAAATTCCTAGGGCAAGGTTAAAAAAAAAATAATTACTGACCATGGAACAAAATACAAATGTGGAAATAAATTAGAAAAAAAATAGTAGAAAGGACAGAGTAACATATTCAAGAAACAAAATTTAAGTTCCTAGATCAAGTTTGGACTGGTCCTATCTTCTCCTCTCCACTTTTTACGGTGTCCTTTTCAAAATGGGCAACTGTGGGTTGCAACAAATAGCAAGTATTTATCAAATTCTCCCCTCTACCCTTGGTGGTAACATCCCACTCTTCTCCATCTTCATTGACAAGAAACACATAACTAAGACAAGAAATCTATATGCATCCATATTCAAACTTTTAAAGTTGTAACATCAAAGCCTGAATATTAGCAACTATACACTCAAGCCCTCAAAATTAAGGATAGAAGGTTGCATAATTTGTAGATGGTAAAAATAAAAATATTAAATAACAAGGCCATATGCCAATAATAAAAATCTACTAGTAAAATTTCAGCACCATTCAGTTTGGGTTCTTTTTAAAAAATAAAAATAAAAATTCTTCCTTACATTCCCACATGCATTCCAGTAATGTTGCAAATAGTGGTCCTACTAGATAGAATCATTGATGATGGTGTCATTGTGAGTTTGGCCTAAATTTGACAAAGTTGCTAGTAATTTCTTTGGTGGGAGTTTTTGAGAGATAATTGAAATAATAAATTGATGTTTCAGACAAATGACAGAAGTAGCAGAAGAGGAAGAAGTTAACATTTATTGGTTCAGACTTGCTCACACGCAGATTTCAAGATTTCATCAACATGCACTTAAGAAAACCATTGCTGACAGTGTCGCTGTGAGTTTTGCCAGAATTTGATAAATCAAGCTGAGGATAAACTTTGCTCACACAAGATTCCAGATTCCAATCCTTTTGTTTTTTTGGACGGTATCGCGACAGTCCCTAACGAAAACCATATGAGTTATTTGAGATTAGTATACCAAAATTAAGAAAATGAGCAAGACCCATGTAAAAATTACACCGCAAATGAAATAGAAAGAGGTGAGTTGTCTACTTTTAAACGCAAATGAGTGAAATTTGGTGACACATTCATTTGATTATTCTATCTAAAATTCCAATCTTATGTTTTTTTTTAAAATTATTTCTGAAAATTTATTGAACCCATCAAGCAATTTTGAATACATCACAAGATAATTGAATCTAAGCAACAACAATAAACCGTGCTAATTCAAATTTATGAGAATATTTTAAATTCATCGATCTAGGTTGTTAGTAATTTATTTTCTGTGGGAATTTTAACCAGAAAATAAAAGAAGAAGAAGCAGAACGAGTTACCACGTCATATCCTCAGGATCATCGGCTAATTTGATGATTGGGATGTGAGAAATGTTGGGCCAGTCCTCTCCTGTCTCTCTTTGGCAACGTTCCTTGATAATTGGAGAGGCAGTGATCTCCAATTCCTTCAATGGAATTGTACGCAGGAAGTCCGGCATCGACTTTAACTTTCCGCAGCCTTGAATTATCAACTCTTGAAGACATGGCATTATAGTAATACAGTCTTCGTCTTCTTTACCTCCAATCCCAATCCATTCTTCCCACTCCTCCAACCACCCTAAAATGTGAGATATTTCAAATTTGGGAATATTTTTATGTCTTCTTTCTTGTTTTCAGATTCTATTCCCAAAAACTCAACTCCCACTTTTTTCAATCTCTGCGCATACACTATAGTAAATGATTCGAGGCATGGAATCTTTCCCAAAGGAGGCAAACTCATTAACTCTGTGGCGAAATGGAGATTAAGCACTTTCAATTTGGTTAAAGACGCCAACCAAATAGGAGATATTGTGGTGCCCACGTACTTACTAATGCATAACTTCTCCAAGCCTTGAGGTAGCTCTAACGCATTTAAAATTAATACATTACTCTCAATTCTTCTATCATTCCGAGCTAAGCCAATCGAAACATACCCTTCATTAAAAGATAGAGACAAATCACGAAGGTGGATCAAATTTTTTAATTCTTCAAGTTTACATCCTTTGCTATCCTCATCACTTATGAGGACACTATTTAATGTTCTAAGAGAAATCAATCTTCCAATCCCTCTTGGAATCACTAAATTATATCCAGTAAGAAGTCTTAAGTTAATTAATTTACCTATTCCTTGCGGTAATATTCTGGGCTGAGAAATATCACTCTCACTAAGCTTCAAAAATTGTAAATTGCATAGATTACATATAGTTTCAGGCAATACCCATTTGCCACAAGAAAAAGCCTCTTCGCACCAAATCAAATCGAGATACCTTAAATGTATTAAATTTCCTATTGTATCCGAAAATTTCATTCCGAAGTGCAAAGTTAATACCCGTAAACGGCTAAAATTCTGGACTAAATTGGACATGTTATAGTCACTATAATTAAAAAAGATGACAGTGCGAAGATTTTTGGATCTATCAGTAGATGGAGGAAATTGGGATGCTGTTGAATATCCCAAATGGCGAGCTTTAGTAATTGATTGTGCAAAGTAATGCACTATATCATGCATTTTGTACCTCGTGCCAAACCGTATATATTCCCTATATTTTTGGAAGAAAGAGCATATGACTAAATTTTCAAAGTATTCTCGTGCCTTGATTTCCACTTCCATATTTCCCCTTGACTCAACAAATCCGTTTGCTATCCACATATATACCAACTCATCAACATTAAAGACATGATCTTTCAGAAAGACAGCACAATATGAGAAATACCGTTTCAGTGGTGATGACAAATCATAATAACTCAATAACAACGGTGCAAAAAGACCTTTTTTAACATCTTCTAATTCCCACAAATTGTTATTCAAAACATTCCTCCATTCTTCTCTACTTTTCTTAAAGCGCATGAGACTCCCTAGAGTCTTTGCAGCAAGGGGCAAACCTTTGCACTTTTTTTATATTTGTCTGCCAAAGTCTTCTAGTTGCTCATGTTGTTGAGGATCCTTATCAAAAAATGCTATTTTACTAAACACCAACCAACAATCTTCCCCAGACAAGCCCTCCAACTTGATCGTATTTGCACTTTCCATCATCTTTGCAACTTGGTCTTTACGTGTGGTGACTAGAATTCTACTACTTTGGGAACCACAATTTTTGAGTGCATCTCTAAATAGCTTCCACATTGCAAAGTCTTCAATTCACACGTCATCAAAGACAAGAAAAAACTTCTTTCCCCCAATTAATTCACAAATTTTTTCCAACAGACTTTGCAATTCAGTAATTTTGGGGTCGCCACCTGCAAGAGTTTCAATGATTGCTTTGGCAACCCTACATTGATCAAAAGGTTCAGAAACACAAACCCAAATTCTTTTCTCAAAATGTTCTTTCACCTCGTGATGATTAAAGGCTAGTTGGGCAAGAGTCGTTTTTCCCATACCACCGATGCCCACCAAAGAGGTGACATGGGGGCATTTTTCTTTTTCAGTACCCTTGCCCAATAGGATGCTCACTAGATCATCCTTAACCTTATCACGACCAAGAATATCAGATACATCAACATAAGAAGTAGTCTTTGGTCTTTCAACTACTTCTTCAATGGACCTACTCAATTCAAACCCGTACATCTCCCTCTCTTTGTAAATCTCGTCTAATTTTTCGTTAAGTTCTTCTATCTTATGAGCAATATCACGATGCTGTAAAAGATTAGGAACTGAGAAATTAAAGTTAGGGGCGATGGTCCATACCTTCCTCTTCTTAGAAGTACTAGTTTCAGCCTTTTCTTCTTCTTTGAATTCTTTTTGTTGTTTCTCAATCTCTGCTTTGATCATGACAGTGTTCCACTCATCCAACACGTCATCGATCTCGTACAATACGCCTTCGAGCTTATCTAACCAAAGCTTCACAGCTTCCTCCTTCAGCTGCCTCTTCTCAGCATCATTGAGCACTGCCTGAATGGTACGGAATTTGGTTTCAAGCTTTTGGACTTCTTCCTTAACAGTTACAGTCAACTTGAACTCTGAAGAAATTAAAGAACCAAACCGCTCCACAATTGCAGAAAGTAGAGCACCAGCCATACTTTGGAAATGGAAATTTGCTGAATAACATAAGACAATAGAAGAGCCTATGAAAGAGTAGGTAGATGGTGAAATGGTTGATTATTCAAGAGAAACCAAATAGCAAATAGTCTAGCTGCTTAGCATATAATAATGAAGTTGAGGGCCCACATTCTGATATCTCAAAAGGCCACCTCTGGTCAATCAATGAATAAGTCCACATTATACATCATCACGGCTCCTATTGTATTATTCAATTAATTTTTAATTTTTAATTTTTAATTTTTTTTACACTTTTAGTAAAAAAATTTCGTTTTAACTAAGAGTGCGTTTGGATACAACTTATTTTTGTTGAAAATTTATTGTTGCTAAAAACACTGTAGTAAAATAATTTTTAAATGTATGAATAGTACCGTGGGATTCATTTTTAATATGTTGGAAAATTTAGACTCCGGTTGATAGAATTAACAAGTTTTAAACCCAAGTTGTTAATTAGATTTATTATGAATAAAACTTGTTAAAACCAACAAACATCAATATCATGTCAAAATCATGCAGCGGTAAAATAAATAAGACAAGATATGATGACCCAGGAAAACCAATGAAACCAACCAGTTTCACAGCAAAAAATCTGGGGGGAAACATTCTCGAAAAGCAATCCACTATAGTAAAGAGAAGTTTCAGATCTAGTATAAAACCTTTGTTCCTAAACTCTACAATCCCCGTAGATGAACTAACAGCAGAAACCTTCTACCGCTTCAGAATCTCTAAACTCTTCAATATATGAATGCCACCCTTTGATGATGCACGGATGCGAGTACGTGACTAATTCCTTTGCATGAATCCCAATACGTGACTCACTCACCAACTTGAGGAAGAAGAATGTTGGCTGCAAAGTTCTTCACTTCATCAACAATAAAGATCAAGAAGCACTTGGTTACAAAACCCTAAGGCGTAAAGATGCAGTAACTTCTTTCAGAGAGAATAAGGCATCGGTCACCTTTTGCATATGTTCTCCTTGTATTCTCTTATGTGACGGCCTCTAAAATAAGCCTTATATAGGTCTAGGGTTGTGAGAAAAGAAACTCTATACAAATACAAAAGCCTGGCCCAAAAATCAGATCTGAAATTTCTGATCTCCCGTAACCTCGATAGATAGCAGGTGTCGAGGAGGTGTCGAGCTTTAAACCTCGATAGATAGCTAGGTGTCGAGGAGGTGTCGAGAAGCTGTCGAGGGGACAGGAACTTTCTCGATCGATCCACCAGCTGTTGAGAAGGTGTCGAGATTACGATAACAATCAACTGAAGAGCTCGATAGATTGCCAGCTATCGAGAGGTGTCGAGAAGCTGTCGGGATATCCGTCCGCAAGTGTCGAGCTATTTGTCCAGCTTTATTGAACACATTTTCTTCACTTGTTTCTTGGTCCAATCTTCATGGCTTTATACTAGACTTGAACAACATGTTCCTTGAAGTATTAAACACAACTTAGATCTACCTAAATACAAGTAAAGTGCGTTTTGTCAAAGGATTAGCCAATTACATAAAATATGTCCTCAACAATCTCCTCTTTTGAAAATCCGTGACAAAACCACAACAAACAAATGAGATATGAGAGAAGTCATAAATCACTCAACTCATATTCACTTGTTACATACAATAAAATCTATCCTAACACAAACTCTTGAAAAACTTTACAAGAAGAGAGTTTATGGCAAGTAGACTTTGACAACCTGTATTTCTGACACACTTTAAACAAAACTCATTAAGGCATCTTAGTGTGAAACAGAAATAATAGATTGTATACAAGTAACAAGAAACATGTGTATAAAGATAGAAAAGAAACAACAAATGTAAAGGTAAGTGAAGAAAACATACATTAGCATATAAAGAAGATAAGCACAATGTATGTAAACAATGGTCACAAGACCCAATGTACAAGAAGAAGGAAGTAAGCACTCCCCCTAACAAGATGAAACACATCTCTCCCTTACAAAGGAATGTATTTCTCCCCCTAACATGTAGAATCTTAAAAAGAAACCACATATTCTCCACAATTTCTCCCCCTTTTTGTCATGATTGACAAAGGGTACAAGAAGCTAGAAAGCTTCACCCGAGAAACATAAAGATGATCAAGGATGATCAAGGAGGCACAAAGAAATCCATATAAATGCATGAATGTAATGAAACAAGATGCTATGGATGACAAGATAATAGAAGGATGCAAAACATGTGAAAAAAAAAATCTCTCAACAAGAAAAATGTTAAGCACATAGATCCCAAAACACACACACACACTAAACAAGTCTAACCAATTTTATATTTTAAAAACAAGTCAAGACAGCTTAGTGAGCATACATAAGTACATGTAAACACTTGTGATGGCCAAATCACATTGTACCTGCACATGTATCAAGAGTAGCAAAGAATATTGCGTGTTGTGTGTGAAAAACATCGCAAGATTGCATATGTGTATACATGTTATGACGATCTGGGATATGAGAAAATAACTTTAACTCACACACAATCATAACTGTTTGATGGGGACTATCACCTTCGAGGTACATCCTATAACTCCCACATCTCCTAGAAAACACGCTTGCAATCATATTTAAAGCATTTTAATCTTTTTGCTTTTTATTTTTTTTGCATATTTTCTTTTAAGCATATCATGCATGGGCATATAAAAGATAGAAAAGAAATACCCAACATGTTAAGTATAGACATTGTACTTTTGTTATGCCGAAGCATACGGATGTCTTTGACACTGCACTTTTGCTATGCCAAAGCATACGGGTGTCTTTGACACTGCACTTTTGCTATGCCGAAGTATACAGGTGTCATATTATGATTGGCGAGCAACAGTGGTGAGATGGTTATTTATGCCTTTCTCTTAGGATTTTCTAGTCCTACCCGTCAAAAAGAGTGATTTGAGTGTTAAGTTTTAAGAGATAACTTAATCTTACTCATCACAAACAAGAGCCACAAAGCTCACTTGCTTAGTTGTGCATAGAGATGCTCATCTAAGCTACAAAAGATACAAAGTTTAGAAACTTTGTTTCAATGGCCATCCAAGGTACACAAGTACCAATGTACACAAAACACACACTGTTTTTGTATTTTTCTGATTTTTCCTTTTTTATTTTTATTTTGAAAACAAAACAAAATAAAAACTAAACAACCAAACAAAAACAGACAAACAATCTGACAGCATAAAGAAAGATGCATATGCATGAAAACATGATAGAAATATGCAAATGCATGAAAGCATGATTCCAAAAACAGTTAAGAAATTAAGTAAAGAAAGTCCTACTTTAGATAGAAAGAATCAAAGCAGAGGACAAACAGAAAAGACAATTAAGTCTTAGGCTCCTTTCTCACCCACACAGCACGAGTCTTTGGCCGTGAAGATGAAAAGGCACGTGTCCTAGTATGTCTACTAAAAGACATAGAAGAATTAGAATTCTCCTGAAATTGAGTTAAAAAGCTCAAAACTTTTAATAACTCTCCAAACAAAGGTGTAGGTCCTTGAGAGGAAACCTGTGACCGTTTGGACAATTGCTTATAAGGATACAACCTAAAGCAATTAGGACGAATGTGTCCAGAAACACCACAATGGTGACAAACATGAGCAGTTTTAGAGCTACTCGGCTTCCTAGGAGGTCTAACCTTAGAGGTTGACAGATACCTCAACTTAGGACAATTTGGCTTAATATGACCAACAATATGACAATGATGACAAATGGGGACAAATTCAGATTTATCATTCAACCTAGGAGGAGTTTTAGACATAGGTTTAAAAACTTCAGCATTATCATCAGATTGTTTACCTTTGTCTATCCTAGCAATATTAGCCTTCAACTCTTCATTATTCCTTTTAAATGGGGGAATATAAAAATCCTTTTCTTTTGAGTTAGGCTCAACAACAAGTTTGGCACTAGTTAATTTTTCAACTTCAGTCTTAGATTCAACTAGTTGCTCTTCCAAACTTTTAATTTTGTCCACCTGAGATGAAATTTGATTTTTAAAATTCTCATTCAAATTATTGACTTCATCCAATTTTGCAATCAAATCATCTTTTTCAAGTTTGACATTTTTAAATTTAGCTTTCAATTTTGTAGAACATTCAAGACATTTCATACAAAAATTATAAAGCTTGCAATAGGCATCTTGAATATCATCATCATCATTCAACACAAGATCATGCAAATCAAAACAATCAAGAGTTTCCATGACAACAGGGATCAATGGATCACACTCAGGAAATTAATCCAATCAGAGTGAACCCGCTTTGATACCAATTGTTGGGAAATTTAGACCTCGATTGATAGAATTAACAAGTTTTAAACCAAAGTTGTTAATTAGATTTATTATGACTCAAACTTGTTAAAACAAACAAACATCAATATCATGTCAAAATCATGCAGCGGAAAAATAAATAAGACAATATATGATAACCCAGGAAAACCAATGAAACCAACCAGTTTCACAGTAAAAAACCTGGGAGGAAACCTTCCAGAAAACCAATCCACTATAGTAAAGAGAAGTTTCAGATCTAGTATAAAACCTTTGTCCCTAGACTCTACAATTCCCATAGATGAACTCACAGTAGAAACCTTCTACTACTTCAAAACCTCTGAACTCTTCAATATATGAACGCCACCCTTTGATGATGCACGGATCCCAGTACGTGACTAACTTCTTTGCACAAATCCCAATACGTGACTCACTCACCAACTTGAGGAAGAAGAATGTTGGCTGCAAAGTTCTTCACTTCATCAATAATGAAGATCAAGAAGCACTTGGTTACAAAACCCTAAGGCGTAAAGACGCAGTAACTTCTTTCAGAGAGAATAAGGCATCGGTTACCTTTTGCATATGTTCTCCTTGTATTCTCTTATGTGATGCTTTATTGAACACCTTTTCTTCATTTGTTTTTTGGTCCAATCTTCATGGCTTTAATACTAGACTTGAACAACATGTTCCTTGAAGTATTAAACACAACTTAGATCTACCCAAATACAAGTAAAGTGCGTTTTGTCAAAAGATTAGCCAATTACATAAAATATGTCCTCAACATAATATTTTTTTTGAATAAAGTGGTTGTGGGTCCCATGAACAGTGCGTGAACAGTAGCATTTGTCTCATGAACAGTAAATTCTGTCTCCTGAACCGCGTGAAAGCAAAAAAAAAAAAAAAAAGAACTGAAAACGCAATATTGAAAACGCAACGCTACAAAACACTGTATCCAAACCAATACTAAATAAGCTATTTCCAAACTGACTCGAAGTCTAGATTATACGTCCTCAGTTCATACTGATCTATTTACAAAGTGAATTTCTCTGCTTATTTACAACGCACAAGGTGAATTTCTCCACTTATTTACAAAGTAATGAACTTTTTAAAGTTCTAGTACTTGATGAAGCGTAAGTTCGTCAGTCAAGATATCAGATGGAAGCAATCTCTGGCCTTCAAAGGTGGTCACCGGTGTGGTGCCTGCCACAACGCCTCCGATGCCAAAGTTAGTTTAAGATGCTATTCGAGAATGAGCAATGCAAAATAATAGAACAAAAATAGGTCTCTTGGCGTGTATGTACCTTGTTCTTGGCAATGTGTGGGCTTTATATATGTTTTCATGGCTTCTAGCCGTTAGAGTAGTTATGGAGGTCTTAATGCTCCTCTTGGTAACGTTTGGTGCTGTGTAATGTGGCATCAATGTGCTCCAACGGTTCATACAATTGGCTTTTTAACCGTTCTAGGTTTAATTGGCTGCATTGAATGGTCTGGCTGTCTTCGTCAGTAGCATGAATAATGACTTCATCATGCCTGATGGTGCTTTCGTCCATATTGATGGGGTCGTCCATATGAGACGGACTCGTCAGTCCTGTCAGTTGCCCCCCGATTCTGTGTTCGTCACGTTATGACGAGCATAGAATGCGAAGGGTTTACAGGTTGCAAATGACTTTTGGGGTTTTGCTCCGTATTAAGTGCGAAGTGGCGGCGCTCCACAGATCGTGGCATACGTGGCATGTGCTGACTGGTGGAGTTAATGCTCCAACTATTGGGTTTCCTGCCGGTCTTTCCGTTTTTCGAGCTTTTGTTTTTAAACATTTCCACTCCTTATTTTTTTCTTTTCACTTTTCGAAAAATCTTCAATCATTACTTCTCTGTTAGCCTTCTTCTGCTATTCTTCTTAGCGTGCTGTTTGGCAGTGCTTCCTCAGTCCGTCATTGTTCAAGGTATGTTCTCCTTCTTTTCTCGCTTTTTCTTTCGTCGTTTTGCTGTGGTAATGTTCTGATTCCCTTCTTTTCCTCTTTTTTCTTTCTATTTGCTTTTGATCTCCCTGGGGTTTAGCTGTATTGTTCTTTTCTGTGCTTCTTTTTGGGTTTCTATAGTTGGTAGTTCTGAAATTAGGACAGTCTGCCCATCAATTTCCTTCCTCTTTGCGCGTTTAAGAGGGTCTTTAGGTGTTTTCCCTAATATTGAGGATTTCATCTTTGAGGGAAACTGTTTAAGTGTCACCTTGGCTGATCTGTTGCCTTTGCTTCGTCAGTCGTTAGATTGGTTTGAGAATGTAGTGAGGGAGCGAGGGGAGATGTTTGAGGTCAGATCCAATGAGCTCGCGACCGGGTTATCGTCCAGCGGTGACCCAGTGGAGGGGGATACCGCCGTCTCTTCCCATCGAGATGTTAGGCCTTTTTATGCCCTCGGGGAGGAGTGTGGATTAGACGCAGATATACTGGGGAGATTCAAGGGTAGATTTCAATTCTCGGATCGGGTTAGGGTTCGTCTGCCCAATAAGGAGGACCGGGCCTGTCACTTCTTCCCAGGCGAGGTATGTTTTTACGAGTCTGCCTTCGTTTGTGGGTTGAGGTTTCCCGTCCACCCTTTCCTCATGAAGCTATTAGACCACTTCGGTATTGCTCCTGGGCAGCTTATGCCAAATTCGTGGAGAATATTGGTCAACTGTATGGGAATATGGCTGGTTGCCACGAACGGAGATATGCTCCGGGTTGACGAGCTCACCTATTTATATCGCTTAAAAGCGTCTAAGGAGCACGGGTATTATGAATTGGTGCCTTGGGAAAGGAGAACTAGAATCATCAAGGGGTTACCTTCGTCATTCAGGTACTAGAAGTCCAGATTTTTCTTTGTGTCCGGGGACAATTTTGAGACCCCTTCTGGCGAGGTTTGGGGTGAACTCCCGAGGTTGCATCGTCGGTGGGGAACCCCGACCTTAGGTGCGTCAATGTTTCTTCTTGCTACTTAAGTTTTGTCGTGTTGGCCTTTATTGCTACTAACTCTTTTGCTTCTTCTTTTGCACAATTAAAAGGCAGCCCAAACTAAAGAGCAGGTATAAGGAGCGAGTGCAGAAGGCGATTGAATACGCTCAAACAATTGAAAGCTGGGACGATCTTGTGAGCCCAAGAACTCTAGCCTTCTACTGCCTCGGACCAGATCCTTCCAGCACCGTCTTGCGAAATCTTGAAATCGAGGGAAAAGAGTAAGTGTTGGGTTCGTCAGTGCTGACTTGTCTCTATATATATATATATATATATATATATATATATATATATATATATATATATATATATATTTTTTTTTTTTAACTTGTGTTTTCCTCTTGTAGAAATGACGACCAAATTCAACAAGGATATGTACGCGAAGATGAGGTCCAAGAAGGACGAGCCGTTGTCTAATATTAGGAAGAGAGCGGTTCGTGTCACCGGGAAGGGCAATTCCGTCGCTCTAGCTGCCTCTGTCACTCCTATTGTTTCTGGAGCAGAGATGACGTGGACAGCCTCTCCCACCACTTCTGTGGAAGAGATTGGTGCTACTCCCGTCTCCAAGAGGCCACGTTTGTCAGAGAGAGAGAGAGAAGGAGAAGGTCAATTCTCGTTCATCTACAATCTGGAGTGACGAGAAACTGGCGGTGGACAGGGCTCACGAAGTCGTGACTACTGCGGATTTGAAGGTCTTGTCTGGCATTCCTTTCAATGACGTTTCCGCGCGTCATGTCCATAAGCTTGTCCAGGTAAGATATTTTGGGCAACTTTTGATTTCCTTTTCTTTTTCTCTTCACTGATGACTTTGAACTCCTTCCCAAGTGCTGGGAGAAAGTCTCCATATTACTTCCGAGTTTTTTACTCAAGAGGCTAAGATGGCGTCCCTCATGACTGGGATGGAGGCTTTGGAGGCGGAGAATTCGACTTTAAAGAAGAAACTTATTGACTCTATGGGCGAGGCTACTTCTTTGAAGGGAACAGTGAAGACCCTACAAAACGATCTCAGAGCGGAGCGTCAGTTGACGCTGGAGAAGGACGAGCAGCTTCTTGGCACCTGGGAGAGTCTTAAGACTATTGCTGCCAGGTTCGTCGAGGCATTTCAGACAACTGACGAATATAATACTGTTTTGTTCAGCTGGTATTTCAAAGGTTTTGAGCTCCTGAGGAGATATCTCGCTAAGCATCCTTCTAGAGTAGACATGGAGAAACTGGATTTGGAAGAGGTAGACCAGGAGATGGCTGTTGACGAGGCCGCCCAACCTTCTGCCACTGAGCCTGATGCCCCTGAGAATGCTCCTGCCAATGATGCTCATGCCGATGCGAACGCTGATGGTAATGACGCTGATGTTGAAGCCCGAACCTGACACTTCATAATAATTTTCTTTTTTTTTTCTTAGATGCCCACTATGTTTTGGGTTGTTTTATATATCTAATTGTTGAACAATTAATCTACTTTAAGAACAATGTTTTTAGCCCAGTGTTTATGGGTCTTTGGTTGTAGAAACACTTGTAATTTGCCCGTTGCTTTTGGGCTTTAATTTAATTTGCATCTGCGTACTTACTTGTACTTGTGATTGTATGATCTTTTGGTTGGTGATATGCTGGTGTGATCTTTCAATCGTCCATGTTGTGTACTCGTCTAGGCAGGGTTAGTCCCTTAGCCCCTTTTTTTGCAACTTACGTCCTTTTAGGGATCGTCATCGTTAGTAACTTACATCCGTTCTATGCGGAATCTTGTTACGTAGCCATTTTTGGCTTTTGTGACTTGCACCCTTTTAGGGGGTCTTATAGTCGTCAGTAACTTACATCCGTCAAGGCGGAATCTTGTTACATAGCCATTTTTAGCTTTTTGTGACTTACACCCTTTTTTAGGGATCTTGTCATCGTTAGTAACTTACATCTGTCAAGGTGGAATCTTGTTACTTAGCCATTTTTGGCTTTTTGTGACTTATAATCGAATAGACCTGCTCGCAGAGAAACATTAGCTGGATAACTTCTTTATTGATTTCAGTAATGAATACATTTAAATGTTACTTCTATTGATGGTATTTCTTCAAGTGTTCAATGTTCCATGGCCTCGGGAGTCTTTGTCCGTCCAGGGTTTCCAGGTGGTAGCTACCCTGTCTGGAGTAATGGACGACTCGGTAAGGTCCTTCCCATGTGGGGCTGAGTTTCCCTTGAGTAGGATCTTTGGTCGCCGGGGTTACTTTGCGCAGGACGAGGTCGCCTATGTTGAGTCGCCTGAGTTTCACCCTTCTATTGTAATAGTCCGTCATTTTCTTCTGGTAGTCCGTCATTCTGCTGTAGGCTTTGTCTCTTACTTCATCTAGACAGTCTAGGTTGAATCGTAGACGACCATTATTGGCTTCCTCGCTAAACATTTCTCGCCTGGTGCTGGTTACTCCTGCCTCGACCGGGTTCACTGCTTCAGTCCCGTATGTGAGTCTGAAGAGGGTCTCTCCCGTCAAGGTTCTCGCTGTGGTTCTGTAAGCCCACAAGACATTGGGCAATTCTTCGGGCCAGGCCCCTTTTGCAGCGTCCAGTTTGGTTTTTATGATCTTGAGCAGCGTACGGTTCGTCACCTCCGTCTGTCCATTCGCCTATGGATGTCCTGGTGATGAGAACTGGTTCTTGATGCCCAAGCTTGAGCAGAAGTCCTTGAAGCCTTGGCAGTCGAATTGTCATACGTTATCTGATATGATCGTCCTCGGAATCCCGAATCTACAAACTATATTCTTCCATACGAAGCTTCGGATCCTTGCTTTGGTAATAGTCGTTAGTGGCTCTGCTTCAACCCATTTTGTAAAGTAATCAATAGCAACTAGTAAGAATTTTACCTGACCTTTGCCTAGGGGTAATAGGCCAACGATGTCGATTCCCCATTGTGCAAATGGCCACGGGGACGTTATCGTCGTCAGTCTTTCTGCTGGAAGTCGTTGGACATTCCCGAATCGTTGACACTTGTCACATCTCTTGACGAACTCCATTGCGTCCACCTGCATAGTAGGCCAGAAATAACCTGTTCGAATAACCTTGCTTACCAGGGATCTAGGGTCAGCTTGGTCCCCACAAATTCCTTCATGTATCTCTTCCAGGATATACCTAGCTTCTTCTTCGTTAACACACTTCAAGTAGGGTATGGAGAAGCCTCTCTTGTATAGGGTGTCGTTGAGAATTGTAAATCTGGCTGCCCTCTTCTTAATCTTTCTGGCCTTGTCTGTATTCGGAGGGAGGTGTCCGTCCTGGAGGAAGGATATGATGGGCGTCATCTAGCTGTCTGTGCTCTGGATTGAGAACGTTTGAACTTCTTCAATGCTAGGGCTTTTCTGGATCTCCATCTTAAGTCCATGCTCGTCGTACCTTCTTCTGACGAGGCTATCTTCGAGACTTCGTCTGCCTCCATATTCTGGCTCCTCGGTATCTGTACGAATTCCACTTCATCGAACTCCTGAGCCAAACGTTTCGTCAGCTTGAGATATTTCTGCATTCTTTCTTCCTTTGCTTCATATTCTCCCTAAATCTGCCCAATTACCAGTTTCGAATCATTTTGGACTAACAGGTTCTTAGCTCCAAGCACTTTTCCGAGTCTCAATCCCGTCAGAATCCCTTCATATTCGGCCTCGTTGTTGGTGGCCGGAAATTTTAGCTGAACTCCATACTTTAGTACTTCTCCATTTGGGGTGACTATGACAACTCCTACTCCCCCCTTCTTTCGAGCTGACGAACCGTCGGTCTGTATCGTCCATTTCTCGGCCTCGTTGGTGGGCTTATCTTCATTCGAGGAAGTGAACTCAACGATGAAGTCCACCAAGGCTTGTGCCTTAATGGCTGTCCTGGGATGGTACTCGATGTCAAATTGGCTGAGTTCAATCGCCCATTGGACCATTCTTCCAGCTGCTTCAGGCTTGTTCATGGACTTTTTGATAAGCAGGTCTGTCATCACCAGGATGGGATTTGCTTGGAAATATTGTCTTAGTTTTCGTGAGGCAACTATTAACGCGAATGCAATCTTCTTAATCTTCGGGTACTTGGACTCAGCCCCTTGGAAGGCTTGGCTGACGTAGTAAACTGGGAGCTGTTTCTTGTCTTCTTCTCGAATCAGAGCTGCACTCATGGCGGTACTTGATACCGCCAAGTATAGATATAGGTTTTCCCCTTCTTTGGAAGGACTCAAGAGAGGTGGGTTGCTCAGGTAACGCTTGAGTTCCTGAAACGCTGCTTCACACTCGTCTGTCCAGGCGAATGCCTTTTTCAAGGTCTTGAAGAAGGGGAGGCATTTGTCCGTCGCTCTAGAGACGAACCTATTAAGAGCTGCAATTCTTCCTGTGAGCTTTTGGACTTCCTTGACGGTCCTAGGTGATGCCATGTTGATTATGGCTTGCACCTTCTCCGGGTTTGCTTCTATTCCTCTTTGGGACACCATGAATCCTAAGAATTTGCCTGAAGCTACACCGAAGACACACTTACTAGGATTCAACTTCATCTGGTATTGTTTGAGGGTGGCGAACGTCTCCTTTAGGTCGTCCAGATGTGCGAGTTCTTCCCTGCTCTTGACGAGCATATCATCCACATATACTTCCATATTCCTGCCGATTTGTTTGCTAAACATTTTGTTTACTAACCTCTGGTAAGTAGCTCCTACGTTTTTTAGTCCAAAAGGCATTACCTTGTAGCAATAAACCCTTGGCTTGTGATGAAAGCAGTCATCTCTTGATCTTCCTCAGCCATTTTTATCTGGTTGTATCCTGAGAAAGCATCCATGAATGTCAGTAACTTATGTCCGGCAGTAGAATCCACAAGCTGGTCTATCCTTGGTAGAGGAAAACTATCCTTCGGGCATGCTTTATTCAGGTCCGTGAAGTCCACACACATTCTCCACTTCCCATTCGCTTTTTTCACGAGGACAACGTTTGCAAGCCAATTAGGATAGTATACTTCCCGGATGAATCCTGCCTTCAATAGTTTATTTACCTCGTCTGTAACTTCCTGGTCTCGTTCTGGAGCAAATACCCTTCATTTTTGCTTGACGGGCTTCTTCTCTGGGTCCACATCCAGCTTGTGCTGGATGACTTCTGGGGATATACCAGACATGTCCTCATGGCTCTAGGCGAAGATATCTTGGTTCTATTTTAGGAATTAGACTAGCCTTGATTTCATCTCAGGGCTTAGCGTCGTCCCTATCCTCGTCGTCTTGGTGGCCTCTTCTTCGTCCAGTTTCACTGTTTCCAAGGCTTCCATTTTGTTTTCTTCTTTCTCTTCAATCGTCTAAGTGTGATTCTCTTTTGCAGCCAAGGCGGCTTAGTAGCATTCCCTGGTCAAGACCTGATCGCCTTTCACTTTTCTAACCTCGCTGTCCGTTGGGAACTTCACCTTCAGGCAATAGGTGGACGTAGTTGCCCTCCATCTGTTGAGTGTGGGTCTTCCAATAATCACATTGTAAGACGAGGGGCAGTCTACCACCAAAAAGTATATCTGACGAATCAACTGCTTCGACTTCCCGGATGAATCCTGCCTTTAACAGTTTATTTACCTCGTCTGTGACAGCCTGGTCTCGTTCTGGAGCAAAGACCCTTCTTTTCTGTTTGACGAGCTTCTTCTCTGGGTCCACATCCAGCTTGTGCTGGATGACTTCTGGGGATATACCAGGCATGTCCTCATGGCTCCAGGCGAAGATATCTTGGTTCTCTTTTAGGAACTGGACTAGCCTTGATTTCATCTCAAGGCTTAGCGTCGTCCCTATCCTCGTCGTCTTGGTGGCCTCTTCTTCTTTCAGTTTCACTGTTTCCAAGGCTCCATTTTGTCTTCTTCTTTCTCTTCAATCATCCAAGTGTGATTCTCTTTTGCAGCCAAGACGGCCTGGTAGCATTCCTTGGCCAGGACCTGATCGCCTTTCACTTCTCCGACCCCGCTGTCCGTTGGGAACTTCACCTTCAGACAATAGGTGGACGTGGCTGCCCTCCATTTGTTGAGTGTGGGTCTTCCAATAATCACATTGTAAGACGAGGGGCAATCTACCACCAAAAAGTCTATCTTACGAGTTAACTGCTTCGGGTAAGTCCCCACTGTTACTGTCAATGTCACCATGCCCTTGGGATATACTCTGTCTCCCCTGAAACTGACAAGAGGGGAGTCAAATGGGCGCAGTCTCTTTGGATCTAACTTGAGCTGCTGAAATGCTGGGAGGTAGATATCTACTGAACTACCGTTGTCTACAAGGATTCTTTTGGTGTTGAACCCTTCTATAGTCAGTATTATGACCAATGGATCATTGTGAGGCTGATTCGTCCGTTGCTGCTTGGACGGAGGTATCATGTAGTGAACAGTTTTAGACCCCTTAACACCCAACCAGATCGGGTAGGTCCCCACTGTTACTGTCAACGTCACCATGCCCTTGGGATATACTCTGTCTCCGCTGAAACTGACGAGAGGGGTATCAAATGGGTGTAGTCTCTTTGGATCTAACTTGAGCTGTTGAAATGCTGGGAGGTAGACGATATCTACTGAACTACTGTTGACTACGAGGATTCTTTTGGTGTTGAATCCTTCTATAGTCAGCATTATGACCAATGGATCATTGTAAGGCTGATTCGTCCGTTGCTGCTTGGACGGAGGTATCATGTAGTGAACAGTTTTAGACCCCTTAACACCCAACCAGATTGAGTAGCCTAGTTAATTAGCCAAGTTGTTACTTAGTCAAATTAAGCAATTCTAGGTTAAAACAATCAAACAATCATATCATGAAAATATATAGCAGCGGAATAATAAATAACACATGATATGATCACCCAGGAAAACCAAACCGGTAAAAAACCTGGGGAGGATTTTACCCACCGATCCTCAAGGCAAAACTGAATTCACTATGAAAGAATTGAAGTTCTTACAAAAGGACTTACAAGCTCCCCGCTCGACTTCCTAATGCTACCTACCAGTAGAACTTACTGACACGACCCCGTGTAAGCTCCGAATCCACGGACTCCTTCTTTCTTGAATTCTTCTATCAGCTACAAGCACCCACGCTTGATATTCTTTAAGCTTCAAAGGCAGCAACCAAGTTGATCATCAAGATGTTGAAGTAATCTCCATCTAGAAAATCCTAAGTTTTATGTAAAGGAAAGCTCCTCTAGATCTCACAAAAGATTTATACAAAACCGCAATATATGAGCAACAATACAACTAGAGCCACTCAAAAACGTGGCTAGGGTTTTGCCTTATATACCTAGGGCAAAAACATAAAAACCCTAAATGTTTTAAAGAGTTAGGGCTGAGTTGGAAAACTGCAGAAAAACGCAATCTGGTCGATTTTCAATCGATCGAGTCTATTCTTCGATCGATCAAGCTAGACCGAAATGCCCCAATACATCTACAGTCTCTCAATTCCAACTTTACAATAATTAATCAACTTTGAGCAAACTTTAACAAGTCTAAACATGTTGTTTTGATCATGGTTTGCCAACATTACAAATTAGAGTTCTAAATACATAAATTCCTAAACCTTTAGAACCTAACATGTAGACACTGTTCACTTGCCTTTGATAGGCATTCTTGAGGGATTTGAATGACCCACCTAGGGACGGCCCTCCTGTTTTTGTATTAATTTCACCAATAATATCCTGGGGGGGTTGGGTGGTGTTACCTTCATCTCTGGATGAGGATTCCCTTTGATTTTTGTTTCCGTCCTTGAATTTGCTAAACTCTCCTTTCTTCACATACCTTTGTAACTTTCCTTTCCGTATCAACTCTTCTATTTGCTCCTTAAGGTCCCGACAATCTTCGGTGTAGTGGCCATGATCCTTATGGAACCGGCAGTACTTGTTCTTGTCACGGACGTTTGGAGATGAATGCAATGGCCTTGGCCATTTGAGGAAATGTTCATCCTTAATCTGCGTTAAAATTTTATCAAGAGGCATTACCAGAGGAGTAAATTTTACCGGTCAAGAGCTTTTATCGTCCTTCCTTCTGTTACCATCATTGGTCCGAGGATCTGGGCGCTCCCTTTTCTGTCCCCTATGTTCGTCCTCCTTCCTTCCTCTGTCTCCTGGCTTCTCTGTGTCCTTTATGGCTGCTAGTGCGTCTTCAGCATTCATGTACTTCTGTGCTTTTATGAGCATTTCTGCCACCGTTTTTGGAGGATTCTTCGCGAGTGAAGCCACGAGATCTCTAGACTTTAACCCTGCTTTGAAAGTCGTCAGCTGTACCTTATCATCAGCTTCGTCCACCTCTATGGTCTCCCAAGTGAAGCGCTTAACGTACAACCTCACGGTTTCTCTTTCTCCCTGCCTGATGGTAAGCAAATAATCTGCTGGCCTCTTGGAACGCTGTCTCCCAATGAAGTGCCGTAAGAAGGCGTTACTCAAATGGTCAAAGTTGTCAATGGATGACGTTGGCAGCTTGGTGAACCATTCCCTTGCAGCTCCTTTAAAGGTGGTAGGAAAGGAACGGCATAGTATCTCGTCAGGGGGTGCTGAAGCCCTAGAGTCGTTTTGAAGGTGTTGAGGTGATCCTGTGGATCCTTGAGCCCGTCAAATGGTTCCAGTGGTGGCAGTCGAAATTTCGACGGTATCGGGCATCCTAAGACCGCGGCCGTGAATGGTGAGTCTGTTGCCCTTACCAGTCTGCCCACGCTCTGGTCTATCTTCACCCTGATGGCATTTTTCAATTCGTCCATCTCCTTCCTCATTTCCTGAAGAAGATCTGAATTTTGGTCTACTGGAGTAGGAGGCCTTTGATGGTCGCTCCTTCTGTGGCTATTTCCCTCGTCCTCCATGTTGTTTTTGGATCGATTCTCCTCTTGTTGAAGCTGCAGTTTCAGTTCCTGATTTTGCTTGGTAAGTTCTTCGACGGCAGCTGCGAGAGCCTGAACCTGCTGGGCCAAGGCTGCGAAATCTTGATTAGACTCCATCTGAAAGTAACAGTTGATTAGAAACTACTTTTTCGAGTCTGAACACGAAAAAGTGGTTGTTTCTCACAGACGGCGCCAAACTGATGAAGCGAAAATTCTTCAGTCGAGACTCTCAAATGGAAGCAATCTCTGGCCTTCAAAGGTGGTCACCGGTGTAGTGCCTGCCATAACGTCTCCGATGCCAAAGTTAGTATAAGATGCTATTCGAGAATGAGCAATGCAAAAATAATAGAACAAAAATAGGTCTCTTGGTGTGTATGTACCTTGTTCTTGGCAATGTGTGGGCTTTATATATGTTTTCATGGCTTCTAGCCGTTGAAGTAGTTATGGAGGTCTTAATGCTCCTCTTGGTAACGTTTGGTGCTATGTAATGTGGCATCAATGTGATCTAACGGTTCATACAGTTGGCCTTGTAACCGTTCTTGGTTTAATTGGCTGCATTGAATGGCCTGACTGTCTTCGTCAGTAGCGTGAATAATTGCTTCGTCATACATGATGGTGCCTTCGTCTATATTGATGGGATCGTCCATGTGAGACGGACTTGTCAGTCCCGTCAGTACTAGTGGAGTGTCGACCAAGATGATGAGAAAAAGGAAAAGGCTTCTTCTCTAAATACAAACTCTTCTAATTCTCTTATATCTTTTTATTTAATTTACATTTTAAAATTTTAATGATTGGATTGTCGTTTTTTTATGTTTTTAATACACATAAAATTTTGCTCAAATTAGATGTTATTTACCATTCAACCAACAAACTTATTTTTTTATGCAAAATTTTGATTTACAAAAATTTAACATTTAAACATTTGACTGATGATATAGCTATTGATTTTTTTATTTTTTTGAAATTTTGCAAGTATGGAAGATATAATAAGAACATGCAATCCAATTATTAAATTTTTAAAATTCACATATAATAAAAAATATATAGAGAAAGTTTCAAGGATTTTTCACTAATTGTGAAAATTTATATGATTTTAAACTAATTGTTTACTATTTATTTTTCTCAAAATTAGACATTAATTATTTTTTAATACACTATGTTATATATTGCCATATGCGCTCTATCTCACAACCTGATTTCAATTATAAAGCTGAAAGGATTTTAGTTATAATTGTTGCTAGTGATAATACACTAAAATATAATAAAATCACACAAAATTAAAAATTAGAGCAAAACAAAAATTGGAGATTTATAATATAGAAAACACACACACACACACACAAATGGACTGAAGTGCAACTAGGGATGAAGCTAGGTGTAACAGCCCATAATTTTATTAATAATTTCTTTCTTATACATAAATTAAAAATGCGGCCCACAATTAAATGGAATTAATTGATTTGGGCCTAAGATATTTAAATCATATAATTATTATGGTATAAGAGGCCCAAGTGAGATGGCATAAGTATATATATATATATATATATATATATATATTGACCTTGATAAGCTTTAAAAAAAAAGCCCTAGCCTTTTTCCTCTTAAATTACAGATGTATATACGTAAGAGGGTTCCTTTTGTTTGAGCTGCAACACATGATTAAGCTTTTCTTTTCTTCTATGCGGCTTTGCATGGAAATTGCAGGTATGATTTTCTCTTGCTCTAAATTTAGGAAGTTTGAATATTCAATGGCTAGCAATTGTCATGAACCTAATCTATCATTATATTAATAGAAAAAGGGCTCCTATAATTGTTATTATATTAGATTAGGAATGATGCATATGGTTGTATGTCAGGAAAGGGGTACTCCATAGGTTTTGAGAATTGCACCTGACAGAGTAATAGGCTTGGACTTTATCAATTTAATAGGCTTGGACTTTAGACAGAAGTTTGTCACCGTGTGAAAGGGAAAAGGTTACTTTATGGTTGATATTTATCTTCTTTATGATCCTTCTAGTGACGTGTATTCATCTCTAATTTATTGTAGAAGGTAGCAATGCTTTTCAAGCCTAGAATATCTTTTTAGCCCCTATAATGTAGGAGTAAGAAATTATATATTATCTAAGTTAATCAATTTGTCATCCACGCACTGCTATTGTTCAGAAATTTGTCCAGCAATATCTTTTAAGTTTTACGACATCAAGGGAATAATGGGCTAGATATGGGATTGATGAATTAAGATATAACATATGGCTTCTACTATTAAATTGATCAGATATCCATCATTCAGCCATATTGTAGTTTCGTGAATATCTATGATTATATTAATGGAAAAATCTGATTAGGTAGAGCCAAAAAAATCTAGTTATGCAGCAATATTTTTAAGCCCAAAAATCTAATCAAAGCTGAAAGTGAATTGGATAGTTAAATGAATAGATGGAAAATTTAGGATATATCAGTGTTGTCCAAGATTATATTACTTAAGTATGAAAGCAGATTTTAGTGGGAAATTTGTGTATTGATGGACCTATGTTTGGTGTTGCTAGGTTCTAATTCTACTGATTTATTGTGACTCAAGGGTGGTTGATTTCATTTATTTGCAATTAAGAGGTAAGTGGTGTTTATTAATTTTGGGGGGTTTTTCCAAAACAGTTTTGATTATCAAACTATCCTTATATCAAAGAAATATGTTGATATTCTATAAATATATTGATATCCTATAAATATTTGATGTGTACATTATATGGAAATGTTGACTATTTGTTATATGAAAAACTTGTGGGATAACCTAAACTTATTTGAATTTGTATGTGTGGAGAAATCTTTGTATTTTGAGTATTATGACTGGAATATTTGTTGTGAGCATCTTGAATTTGTTTTGAATCTTAGGGCAAGTCATGATTAAAAACTGAGTGTTGTATTAGTCTTTAGCAAGAGACAATCATATTGTAACTAGTCTTTAGCAAGGAACGGTCCCAAAAAAGAGGACAATGCACATTTGATAGCTCCTTAGCAAGGAAGTATACCATTAAGGATCCGAAAAGGGAGCTCCTTAGCAAGGGAGTGCACCTTCAGGTTCCAAAAGAAGTACCCTTAAGAAAAGGAATGAAAAGGGGGTTCCAATCCTAAAAGGGGACAACACAGCTTTGTCAACAGGGCGTAAACGTTGACCATGAGAAAAGCCTAGGAAATTGTTAATATGATGGTATTGGTATATTATGATGGCTCACAATATAATGATATTTTTATGTGAAATATTTGATATTAAAAATATAGATGGTTTGAAAGTTATAAATTTGTTGTATGGATTATTCATTTGAAAGGTTTCTTTCCACACCCCAATGTTAGTGAATTTCACTTATTGAGTTATCTCATGCCCCCTTTTATTCCCCCTTATAGATACGTTAGAGGGATTATTGGAGTAGAGATTCTTGGAAGACAACAGTTACAAATTATATTGTGGAACTCAGAATTTCATTATTATTTTTAGGGTATTTAATATTGTATTGGAGAATTATTTTGATGATTTTTATTTTTTTTATTTTATCTTTGGTGAGATTAGAGTTCTGACAATTGTGTTGAGATTTTAGGTTGCTGGTTGCATTTATTTAATATTTTTATGGATTATTTAGATTGAACAGACTTTTATTATTTACAATTTTTGGGGCATTACACTAGGACTTGGAGTTAGGGGGCAACTTTGCTACTAACTACGTGCGGTAGCTCTAGCCTCCAACTCTGCTACTTAACCGCTGGGATTTATTTATTTAAATTAATTAATTAATATTTTTTGTTGCAGCATTTGTTGTTGGGTAAGGGTACAATTATTTTGTTTAAAAATTTTTAAAGGGCCGGTTGTTTATTTTGGGTAAAATAGGTTGATTGAACTAAATGTTTTTTAGCTTTACTATTGGTAATTTTTGTTGTTGAGATAATTTTTTTGAGCTTGTATATTTTGATTTAAATTTTAGTCAATAAATTTTTTTATGGCCTTTAAAAGGAGGAAATTGCTAGAGATATAAATTTTTTTACAAGTTATTGATATGGTAAGTGGTTATTGGTAAGTAAAAAAATGATGTAAGTCGTGGATTCTAATGCGAAATAATAAGAATTTGCTACCTCAACAATTTGTAAAATTTTTTTAGAAAAGTTTGTGGCTATAACATTCTCTTAAAAAAAGCAATGATATTGTTTAAGGGGGACAAAGTGTAATTTTATGGAATAAAATTACTGAAATTAGTACTTACGTACATGCTAATATATTTTTTATAAAAAAAAATTGGGGGGGGGGTGTGGGGTGGGGGGAGTCCATGACTCCCTCCATCTCTAGGTGTGACACTGGCTCTCTTTAAGAAGATTCAAGCTTTCGGATGGCACTTGACAACACTTTTTTTCGGTGCACAAATTTTATCACCCAAATTATTCTAATTAATTAGGTCCATTAATCTAATTTAGTGGGAGTTTTAATATTCATGTTGGACATAATGCATAAATAGCCCATTAACTCACCAATGGCTAGGTTACTTATTTTTGAGAGATAATTAAAACATGTTGCTAACCCTGCAGCTTGAATCCTTTCCCCCCTAGACCCCCAAGCACTTTGTGCATTGGAAGGTGCCAATTCAGCTACATGGCCTTTGGCAGCACCTCCACGTAGCGAGAAATTATTAGGTCTATCAGGAGGATTGATGACGTGGTCCTCATTGATCTCCCAATCAATAAAATGTTGTTATTTATGTAAATGTGACATCACCTAATAATTTTTATTTTTTATTCATTGTGCTGATTAGGAAGTTCACTCACATATTTGCACAAATGACATTATCTCATTGGTAGGAAGGACCACATCAGTAATCCTTCTGCAGTAGTCCTCCTGGTGGACCTAATATTTTCTCCCACGTAGCTAACACAATTTGTACTCTAATAAATTTTAGCCTATTAATCACTACACTTATAAATAATTAAAGAATCTCTCTCCTTATCAATGTGAGATTTCACATTTGGCTAACCTATTATCTTTATAATAAATTTGTCAACTTTTAATTAAAATATTAAAAGTATGATGAAGACATTTTTGGTTTTAGCAAAGCTTTCGAGATTTTGCAACGTGAAAAGCTTGACTGCAAAGCAATGATACAGAGACATGGGAATAGTTTCTACGAAAAAATAGAATAAATTGGTCAGAAAAGCACAGCATACCTAACTAATAGACTACTAATTAAGCTTTTGTCCTTCCCCATCAGGGTCATATGCGAACAAGAAGATGATTTGGGTAAGACCGTGGTTTGCCACTTAATCCAGAAACTGAGAAAAAGCACAGCATATTACCTAACCTAAGTACCTAACCAATAGACTACTAATTGATTTTTGGCATTGCATTCCATGTATTATTTGTCTTTCTCAGGCAAGGTCATATGTGCACCAGAAGATGCTTTGTTAGTAAACAAAATGCACAATTTGCTACCTAGCCAACGAAAAGAACAACCCACCTAACCATTTTAGAATTATATACAACCATGCATGTAAATTGTTATTGGTTTTTCCCAAGTAACGTGACATGGGAATGAGAATAAGCTTTATCAATAAACAAAAGGCTTAATTAATTATTTATGGCCACCTAAACAAATCAAACCAGTGGACAACTCCTTTTCGCAATTTAATGCAATGTGTAATTAGTCCTTCAAATCATTCATATTTTTGGGAATTGCCTTTTAGTGTCCATGGCCAAAAAAATCATTCATATTAGTAGTAAACTACATTTAGGGAGCGTTTGGTTTGCCGTGATATTACATTAGGATGATATAATGTTATTGTAATTTTACATTAATGTCATCTCAATACAAGAATACAACATTACGTTATTTAGGAAGATGATGAGATTATTGTAATTTTAAATTATAGTAATGTTAGAAAAAATAAAATAAACAAAAAATCTTATAAGAAAACAAATGTGAAAAAAAAAAACAACAAATTCTCTCTTTATAAGAATTTTTTTTTTTGAATTTTTTTATATAGAAATTTTTTAAAATTTAAAACAAGTTCAAAGCTATCTTATATTTTATTTTGTGATTTTTCCCTAACAATATTGTCCAAAGCTCTCCGAATACTAGAACTTTTTTATGTTTTGTAAAATGGTATAAACAATAGAATCAAAGAAGTGACTAATTTGATGTCACTTAAAAGATTCAATAGTTTGACAATGTCCAAATTGAACAATTTCATAAACTAGAATTGTTGAGACTAGGTTTTAGTGTTGGCAAACTGTGAACAAATATACCTTGCTTATTGTGTTTGAAGTCTTTAAACAAGTGTTAATTTGTATTCAAGAGGAAGTGCAAGTTATTGTGCATATTGTAGCGATCACGACATTTGCTCGACACATGCTTGATCAATTGAGAATACTTAAGTGTCAATTGATTGAGGCAAGCATTCGATCAATCAAGAGTCAGGATTCCAGCTTTTTGTTTTCAAAGTATTCAAGCCCATAAATTGCCTAATGAACCTGAACAAAGACTTTTCAAGAGCTTTCTATTGCATCTAGGGTTTTACTATAATTAGTTCTTCTCAAGCTCAATTGAAGATTGTTGATGCCCATTTTTTTTAACACTGTTGGACTAGCAAATGAAACCCCAAGCCCAACCAAAGAAGCCCAAGAAGGACAAGAGAAAAAGGGACTAAAGGGCCCACCAGGCCCACGCCTTGGCCAATTTGACCCAGTGACCAACGAAGAGGCTTCCTTGTAGAAAACCTTAGGACGATGTGCAGCAAAGGCCTGGTCGCCCGCGGTTAAGAAGAAGAGGATAAAAACAACCTTCACGTCAAAGCTTATGAGAAAAGCAAAAGCAGACCCAAGAGTGGCCCAAAGCATGTGTAAAACTAAATGTACTCATCAGATATTTATTGAGAAATATATGCTGATTTTGCTGTGAACTAAATGTTATTAGACCGTGTTGTTGTATTTTGCTATCCGTTTGGAGTGTTTGTTTTGTTGCAGACTAGTTCAACGGAAGCCCATTCTGCATGACTTACCAGGCCCAATTTCAGTAGGGCCTACTTCGCAAAACGAACCAGGCCCAATTCCCAAACCCACAAGCCTTTGTTCGATGAGCATTCTAAGCATTGATTGCAAGCAATCAGTGTTAAAAGCCCATGGATTCGGAACTCCCCTAAGTAAACAGTATTATCAAATGGGATTGTAGACAATAGAATAGGAAACAGAGGAAACGGTAAAACAATTCTTTGTTTCTTAATCTTTTCTAGCACAGCACACAACTAAAAATTTCAAGAGATTTGAGAAAATGAAGAGCAACGAAGTTACAAGAGATTGAAAAATCAAGAGCTTTGATCATGTCCTATAATACTACTAATGAAATAAAAAAAACATAATTAGAGTATACATATATACAGTACTGCACACACTCTACAATACAATTGAATCTCCTCTTTGCGAATTCCTCAAATGTCAAAAGGATTATCACAATTACAAATCAAACTTCAGGGCACCAATCTTTTATTAACCAAGCTAACAGGACCAAAAGCACTTGAATTTTAGCTGCCCTAGCTATTTAGGCTTTTGGATTATTTCATTACAGCTCCACACAAAGCGCAACACACAAGAACAACATAAATATATGAACAACCTGCTCCTAAAACCTTGTTGATTTGACCTTTAGCAAACTGGCTGATTCAAGATTATTAAGACTCCGGCTCATCTTTCAGCTGCATTTAATGATCAGAAAAATGAAATTTAACAGAAGAATCACTTGACATTGTTTCTTCTTGACATCCATGACGTTGACTGGAGCCTCATCTATAAGCATTTTTGCATCTATGAATTGAGTATAGAGCTTTGATAAAAGGACAAAGCTTCAGAGAGGAGAGAAAGGGAGCTTTGTTGTTCTACCGTAATGAGCTTTGCCATTCTGCTTATGGATCTTTCTCAATTAGCAACTTGCATCAGAATGTAAGACATGGCTATTTCAGGTGCGTCATTGCTTAACAATTTCACCAGTATAGACAACTCTTCTCCAGTAGGTTTAGACTGCATAAGTTTTACAAACGAGGTTATTGATTTAAGACGAAGGGGAGAAACAGAAAAACATACTTATGAGTAAAGCTTGAGAAATGAAAAGTTTCAACTATAGGTTTATTATGGCAAATCTAATGGAAATTTTTTACTTTTGAAATCAAATTGATTTTATCAATGGACAAAAATGGGTAAATTTCTCTTCTATTGCCCTTTTCTAGAAAAGAACAATTATTCTCGCAAAGTTTAAGCTCTTGTAACATCTATCCATTCCAAGATCAATCTGGTGCTTGATTCCACCCCCATAAATTCTAGCAATTTCTCAATGAAGAGTACAACATATTGAAAATTTTAGTAATTCATAGTGAATGAGTTTAAACTCATTCACTATGAATTTAAACTCACATAAACACAGTAGAATGACATTGAGCAATATTTACGGTAATAATATCAAAATTCGCAATTATAATTACATAATTATATTGTTCTACTTCTCAGATAATATGAAAAAGCTAACAGAAAAGCACATTAAGGGAAAAATAAGAATACTAAATATGTACCAGTCAAGATGAGATATGCAGTGCCAGTCTACCACAACCCAGAGTGTATTCGTTCATTTACTTTGAAAATAAGTTGCTGATTGTGCAGGAAGGCTGTAGCCACGAACTCAGCAAATAGTATAGGCAATTGAACTGCAAAAGAAAGACATGATAACTAAACAACAAAGGTCTTCAACTCATTATGCACATAGTCACCATCGATTTTGATGTTTTGAAACAATAGCAAACAATTTAAATTTTGAATTTTAGATTTCTTTGCAACTACCAAATGTTGATGTTCTCAAAAAAAAGAAAAAATGTTGGTTGGCAAATGAAATTTATTTTTCATCCAAACAGTGAAAAAAAGCATTTCACAGTAAAAAACACACAAAAAAAAAAAAAAAAAAAAACCAAAAAAAATACAAATAGAATAGTAGCAAACGAGAGGTGCAATTTCAATTTGAAGGTACTAATATATGTTAAGTACAAAAAAGTCAATGATTAAAGTATATATCCTTTTTTTAACTTCAATTCTCCTACCAAGAACGCTGATGCTATAACTGCTTGGAAATTTTAATATAATAGAGGTCATGTACCTTCCTGGTGACGGGCAGAAAACAGAGGACATAAAGGCTACAAAGGACGAAATTGGAGGCCAATCTTTCAATCATCACTATAAAACTCACCCTATAGTGGACAACACCATTCTCCATGCTTGAATGTTATATCACGAGTTGTTTTACTATGTTAATTACCCTTGTCTATGATTTGAATCAGCGTATCATACCAACAGATTAATGCGGCAAAAGAAAGACAAAAGAAACCAAAAAATTGCATGTCTAATAAAGAATCTAATACGGAATCAGATCAATATTTGAATTACTCTGAGAACATTTGGTCATTGGACATATTAGTTTGTAAAGTGGGAAGACTTACTTCCTAGGCAGTTCAGAATCCTTTCTTGCATCTCCAATTGCTCGCTGAACTTCCTTATTCTGTCCTCAAAGCTCCCACATAAAGTAAGGATTGTTTCCTATGGCTGGGATACAGCTCCCTTCTAAGCTACTCTTCTATTACGCTTTTATAGAAAAGAGCAAAGACACTTGCAATGTGTAAGCTCTTTTAAACTGCATTTAGAGATCAATTAAGGATTTGATTCCCCACCTACCAATTCTAGCAAATTCACAGTAAGTACACCATTCTGATTAATATACAAAATATTTTGTGTACTGGATGTAAGCCCATTATTGTAATGTAACATGTATGGAATTGAACTAAAAGGCAAACTGGTATTATTTGACAATTTTACTAATTACATGAGATTAAGATAAATCAATTCACGATGTCTAAAAGAGAAGAGCTAGATATTCTTAAATTGACAAAACAATATGGGAAAGGGAGGCTTTGACTAGACCTCTTAATCCCCTGTAATTTGCAACTTGTTGACTATGATTTAAAACTTAACCACATGGTGGAATGATGTTTGAACAACTGTTTTTCTTACCTATCAAAAAAAAAATGTTTAAACAATTTTATGGTAATAATATAGATATTCAAAAAAGTGATTACAAACAAATACAAATCTATTGTTCTACATCTTAGATAACATGAAAAATATATCAAAAAAGAAATAAGAAAAGAAGAATAAAAATGCAAACCTTGAATGTGAGCCCGATGATGAGGAGAAAACAGAGGACATTAAAGCTAAAACAGATGAAATTGGAGGCCAATCGTTCTGATCATTATCACTATGGAACACCACACTGGAGAACACAACACCATTCTCCTTGCTTATAACTTCAGCCACGGGCTGTGCCTAGCTTAATTAGCTTCATTTGTGATTTATATGATCAGTGACAACCATACCAATAGATTAAGGTAGAGAAATAGCGAATAAACTAAATAGTTGCATGCCAGATAGAAACCTATTAAGGCATCAGAGCAATATTTGAAGGACAAATTTGGGAAATTTGTTCCTTGAAAATATTTGTATGTAAAACAGGAAAACTTACATCCACGGTAGTTCAAAATCCTTGCTCGCATCCCCAAGTTGTCGCTGAACATCCTTTCTCTGTCCACAGGGTCTAGTGGCTGGGATTCAGGGATTATACAAGCATCACTAAACTTAAGAAGTTTGCAACGAAAAACATAATGTTTTAAATGATTAGAATAATATACTTTTAATCACAATGGACAACAATGATAATGACCTAAAATAAAATTAAGGCCTAGAGGCCTAACCTCTATTTCAAGGAGATATAACACGTTAAGAGGAATTTCAAAGCCTAAGAATTAAACTAGGGATGAGCATCATGAGCCATTCATGGGCAATCCAAAGAGTACTTAGCAATGCTTTCTCTTTCTTTCGTCTTTTTTATAAATTTTTGGGTGACTAGTTGTACTGACTATTTCCAACAGCAGAAAGCTAACTCCTACAGTGGACGTCACTACTATGCATTAGATGTTGAAAACCCACTTACAAACATTAGAATAAACAAAAAGCAGCAATTTATTCAACTCCTATGCAAGATAAGGAGCATAAAAATAAGTAGATAACCCAAAAAGTATAATTCCAATTCCTACAACAAAACAGAGCTATCAAAGACTTTACGCAAAGGAGAAGCAACAAAAAGCATGGATTTAAAAATCAAACAAACAAAACTAAGAAAAATATATCATCTACCATATCAGGGCTTTCTCTCTAAGATAGATCGGGTGTCTGTGTCCAATATTCAAAATAAAAATCACAAGAATATCTTGCTTATTAGTTCCAAAGGGATTGTGATGGTTACTTAATCCAACATATGAAGCCAAAGTATTTGGAACATCTGCATATCTACCGGTGGTCGCTTCTCATAATTTGCACTCTCCCATGCCCATGAAACATTTAAGCCTCTGAAAAAAGCAAAAAGCACGAAATATTTACTTAGGAACTTGATAGATAGCAAGTACATAACCCTATAACATCAAGACCAGATGATTAATAGTTATAGGTTCGAGCTATAAGGGCACCCCGCTTTCTTCTTTTAAAAAAATTATTACCAGTTGAATGAAAAAAGGTTCAAGAACTAAATGATAAATGGAAGAAAGAGTACAGTTATTAAAAAATTAAATAGTTTGCTTTTCATATGTCACCATTTAAGATGGACTGCTTTAGAAAACCAGATTACAGGTTAAGCTTGTTTGCAGCATCTTTGTATCAAAAAAAAAAAAGGGCATTTTTTTTTTATAAGCATTGGGGTTTTTGTACTTAAAGCCTTTCCCATTTCTCTTTCTCTATCTCTGAATTATCTGTTTCAGTCACTGCCTAGCTATCTTAGTTTTGAGTTTGCATAATGTGTACAATGTGAGGCCAAATGAGAACAAAACATTTTGCATGATGTTCTGAATGAATAAGACCAAAGACGAACATAAAGTTACCTATGTGTGAATTAGAATTGAACAGCCCAAAGAAAACAATTGTAATATGGCTTCATTTCCTTCTTCTTTTTTGTTGAACATATTAGTTACTAATTGGGGTCTGTTCATTTTTGAATGCCATTCCAAAAATGGGCAACTGCCGATGGGAAAAAACAAGAGAGGCATTTCTCAGCTCATCCCCTCCACTCCTGGTGGTAACATTCCATTCTCCCCCGCACTCTACACACCTTTGTACTAGATCTCCTAAATCTGTAATACTAAGCCAAGAAAATTAGCACACTAGATTTCTTACCCTAAGACTTTGTTTTTGTTATGGTATTAGGTGATAAATGGGACTCACACCTGTTTTGAGAGAAAATTCCCATGAAACAGTCATAAGATACTTTTCGAAAATATAGAGCACTAATGCACACACCTTAAATCAATACATATTCAATAGTCAATACATGAAAATGAAATCTTGACAACCTGCAATAAATTGATTTGTACTTTGAATCCAATATGTCACTATAGAAGTTGAGTTGCATCCCAAGCTTCTGAATCTGAAAGCATATCCCTTTAGATTGTGCAACTGATATTAGTTAGTGTGTGGTCCATTCCCACAAAGGTTTTTGGGTTGCTCCTAATCTCAAGTGAGATTCCACTTGTTTGACTTGTATTATCCACCGGCTGCTACTAGGAGGAAATAGTAAACCATATTAGACTGTAATATTGGCAAATAATATACTATTATTTCCAAATGAATTAGGACTGTCATGAAAAATGAGGAAGAAATGTCATAACAAGAATATATCTTATCATAAAATACTAAAACCTCGAAATTTCTTTCTCATATACACAAATGTAGGTACGTGAGAAGAGTATTAGAAAAATTTATGGTTTAAATCAAAATTAGAGAAAATTTATGTAACTTATGCCAACAAGCTTTTTCATTAATCACCAACTAAGGAAGAAAATCATTCAAGGCGAAAGTGTCAAAGGCTGTTATAAATGAGTGGTCAATAATGGTTTTGCTGAAAATAATGTCATCAAACATTGAAGATGCATGCATTAGAGGAATAATAAACTAACACCTCTCAGTTTCAACTCTTCTTATGGTTGATGGAAACGTCATCCCAATTTGATAAGATAGTACCATTGTGATCATTATGAGCAACACTCTAGAAATTATTAACTTTGGATCGAAAATTTTCATTAATGGTCTCAACAATTAAACATAAAACAAAAAATCCCTCAAGCCTTTAGCATATCAATGGCACATACTTATATATACTGCATTATATCATCATATTGATTTTAAAAAATAAATCAGACAGCATAAAGAGAACTTGGCCCCCAATTCCCCCACCAAACAAGGCCATAATTGAGCTTAATATATACTCAGTATTTGGACAAGGCTTTGCTTGTGCTGATTTGCCCTCCCAATGAGGAATTTTCCAATGCCATGCTTGTTTGAATAAATTTACCATTTTTGGGATATAAAACAATGTCTTCAAGTTGTCTAAATTGAACCAAGCATGTAGCGAGTCAACAGATCAATATTAAATGTTTGCTGGAATGTGAATACAATCAGCCATCATAGTGAATGGTACGCAGAAGCTAGAGCTTGATCATGAATTATAGAATCACCTATGCAAAATCTTAAATCTTCATTTAGAAGTTGGTCCATATGCATTGTCTTTTCTCTTGTTTTTTCATTTATTTTTTTATTATATTTTCTTGGTTATACATCACATAAAAAGTCTTGGTGTGCGAAACTAGTGGGCAGGCAAACAAGTAGAAAGATTATCTAAGAAGTGGGCAGAACATTTCCTTCTTCAATTATATATAATGAAGAATATTTAACAAGTAGAAAGATCTCAATCGTGCAATACCTCTTGCATTTCTTATGGATATCTCAATTTTCTTCCTTGTTCTATGTCTGCTACAACTCTTCCTCTATCTTCATCTAATACACTAGACACTCTTAGAGGCACATCTCTATCAGTTGAGAAACCAACTGACAAATTGGTTTCAGCAAATGGTGAATTCTCTGCCAGGGTTTCCCTGTTGGAGATAATGCCTTTTGCTTTTCCATATAGTTAAACAAGTCCTCAACTCCCACTGTTGTTTGGATGGCAAACCAAGATGAACCTGTTGATGAAAAAGGTTCAGTGCATTCTATTTTGAGGTGCATCCTTGCCTAACAATTTTCAACAGTATAGACAACTCTTCTCCAATAGGCTTAGACTGCATAAGTTTTACAAATGAGGTCATTGATTTAGGATGAAGGGGAGAAAACAGAAAACATACTTATGAGTAAAGCCCGAGAAATGAAAAGTTTCAACTACAGGTTTATTATTGCTGATCAAATGGAATTTTTTTACTTTTGAAAACAAGATAATTTTATCAATGGACAATAATGGGCAAACTTCTCTTCTATTGCCCTTTTCTAGAAAAGAACAATTATACTCACAATGATTAAGCTTTTCTAACCTCCATCCATCCCAACATCAATCCAGTGTTTGATTCCCCACCCATGAATTCTAGGCTTCCAGCAATTTCTCGTTAAAGTGTACAACATATTGAAAATTTAGAAAGTTCTTTTGTATGCTGGATATAATACCATTATTTCAATGAAACATTTTATGTAAGACAATTATTGATATGAACAATATGTAAAAGCAGGCTTGGACTAGACCTCTAATACCCAGTAAGTTGCTATTCGTTCACTATGAATTTAAACTCACATAAACACAGCAGAATGACATTGAGCAATATTTATAGTAATGATACAAAATTCATAATGCTAATTACATAATTATATTGTTCTACTTCTCAGATAATATGAAAAGGCTAACAGAAAAGCACATTATGAGAAAAATAAGACTTAATAGGTACCTGTTGAGATGAGATATGCAGTACCAGTCTGCCAGAACCCAGAACTTATTCGGTTCATGTACTGGGAAAATAAGTTGCTGACTGTGCAGGAAGGCTGAAGCCACGAACTCAGGAAATAGTATAGGCATTTGAACTGCAAAAGAAAGACAAGATCACTAAACAACAAAGGTCTTTAACTCTTTATGCACATAGTCACCATCAATTTTGATGTTTTGAAACAATAGCAAGCAATTTAAACATTGATTTTTAGATTTCTTTGCAAATACCAAACATTGTTCATCTCAAAAAAAAAGAAAAAAAAGAAAATCAAATGTTGATTGTTGAATGAAATTTATTTTTCATCACAATGGTGTGAAAAAAAAAAATCATTTCACGGTCAAACACACACACACACACACACACACACAAAAGAAGAAGATAAGTAAATGAGAGTTGCAATTTCAATTTGGAGGTACTATTATATGTTGCGTACAAAAAAGTCAATCATAAAAGTATAAATATTTTTTGACTTCAATTTTAATACCAAGAACACTGATGCTACAACTGCTTGGAAATTTTAATATTAGTAGACAAACCTTCCTGATGATGGGCAGAAAACAGAGGACATAAAGGCTAAAAAGGACGAAATTGGAGGTCAATCTTTCAAATCATCATCACTATAAAACCCACCGCTATAGTGGAAAACACCATTCTCCATGCTTGTAAGTTCTATTATGAGTTGTTTTACTATGTTAATTACCCTTGTCTATGATTTGAACCATAGTATCATACCAACAGATTAATGTGGCAAAAGAAACCAAAAAATTGCATGTCAAATAAAGAATCTAATACAGAATCAGATCAATATTTTTAGTACACTGAGAACAATTGGTCACTGCACATATTAGTATATAAAGTGGGAATACTTACTTCCTAGGCAGTTCAGAATCCTTGCTTGCATCTAGGCAGTTCAGAATCCTTGCTTGCATCTCCAATTGCTTGCTGAACTTTATTTTTGTCCTCAAAGCTCCCACGTATAGTGTGGATTGATTCCTATGGCTGGGATAGAGGTCCCTTATAAACTACTCTTCTATTACGCTTTACAAGAAAAGAGCAAAGACAGTTGCAATGTGTAAGCTCTTTTAAACTGCACCTACCAATTCTAAGGATTTGATTCTCCACCTACCAATTCTAGCAAATTTACAGTAAGTACACCATTCTCAATAATATACAAAATATTTTGTGTACTGGATGTAAGCCCAGTATTGTAATGTAACATTATATGGACTTGAGCTGAAAGGCAAAACAATATGGAAAAGGGAAGCTTTAACTAGACCTCTTAATCCCCTGTAATTTGCAACATGTTGACTATGATTTAAAACTTAGATAACCACATGGTGGAATGATGTTTGAACAATTTTTTTTCCTGAGCTATCAAAAAAAATGTTTGAACAATTTTACGGTAATAATATAGAAATTCAAAAAAGAGATTACAAACACATACAAATCTATTGTTGTACATTTTAGATAACATGAATAAGCTATCAAAAAAGAAATAAGAAAAGAAGAATAAAAATGCAAACCTTGAATGCATGCCCGATGATAAGGAGAAAACAGAGGACATTAAAGCTACAACAGATGAAATTGGAACACCACACTGTAGCGCACAACACCATTCTCCACGCTTATAACTTCAACCACAGGCTGTGCCCAGCTTAATTAGCTTCATCTGTGATTTATATGAGTGACAACCATACCAATAAATTAAGGTAGAGAAAGATAAAATAAACTAAATAGTTGCATGCCAGATAGAGAACCTATTAAGGCATTAGAGCAATATTTGAAGGACAAATTTGGGAAATTTGATTGTTCTTTGGAAATACTTGTATGTAAAACAGGAAAACTTACTTCTACGGAAGTTCAAAATCCTTGCTCGCACCCCCAAGTTATCGCTGAACATCCTTTCTCTGTCATCAGGATCTGGTGGCTGCAATTCAGGGCTTATTCAAGGTAACAAGCATCACTAAAAGTAAGAAGCTTGCAAAGAAAATGTAATGCTTTAAATGATTAGAATAATATACTTTTAATCACAATGGGCAACAATGGTAATGATCTAAAATAAATATAAGGTCTAGAGGCCTAACCTCTATTTCAAGGAGATATAAAGCGTTAAGAGGAATTTCAAGTCTACGCATTAAACTAGAGATAAGCATCATGAGCCATACACGAGCAATCCAAAGAGTAGTTAGCAATGCTTTCTCTTTCTTTTTTCATTTTTATAAATTTTTGGTTGACTAGTTGTACAGACTATTTCCAACAGCAGAATGTCGATACCTACAGGCTACAGTGGACTTCACTGCTATGCATTAGATGTTGAAAGCCCACTTACAAACATTAGAATCAACAAAAACCAGCAACTTATTCAACTTCTTAGCAAGATGAGGAGCATAAAAATAACCCAAAAAGTATAATTCCAATTCCTACAACATAACAGAGCTATCAAAGACTATATGCAATGGAGAAGCAACAAAAAGTATGGATTTGAAAATCAAACAAACAAAACGGAAATTAAGGGAAAAATATATCATCTACCGTATCAGGGTTTTTCTCTCTAAGATAGATCTTGTGTCTGTGTCCAATGCTCAAAATAAAAATCTCAAGCATATCTTGTTTTTTAGTTCCAAAGGGATTGTGATAGTTAATTAATCCAATAAATGAAGCCAAAGTATTTGTAACATCTGCATATCTACTGGTGGTCGCTTCTCATACTTTGCACTCTCAGATGCCCATGAAACATTTAAACCAACAAAAGCAAAAAGCACGAAATATTTACTTAGGAACTTGATAGATAGCAAGTACATAACCCTATAACATCAAGACTAAATGATTAACAAGTATAGGTTTGAGCAATAAGGGCACCCCACTTTCTTCTTAAAAAAGAATTATTACCAGTTGAATGAAAAAAGGTTTCCAAAACTAAATGATAAATGGAAGACTGAGTAGAGCTATTAAAAATTTAAATAGTTTGCTTATCATATGTCACCATTTAAGATGGACTGCTAAAGAAAACCAGATTACAGGTTAAGCTTGTTTGCAGCATCTTTGAATGGATAACAGGGTTTTTTTTTATAAGCATTGTACTTAAAGCCTTTCCAATTTCTCTTTCTCCATCTCTGAATTATCTATTTCACTCACTACCTATCTATCTTAGTTTTGAGTTTGCATAATGTTTACAATGAATGAGGCCAAATGAGAACAAAACATTTTGCATCATGTTCTGAATAGATAAGACCAAAACATTCCTGGAACCTTAAGTGTGGGAAATAAAATTTATGACCATGGATTAGAAAGCAAATGCAATAGCATCAAAATAAGAACATAAAGTTACCTATATGTGAATTAGAACTGAACGGCCCAAAGAAAACAATTGTAATACGACTTCATTGCTTTCTTCTGTTTTGTTGAACATATTAGTTACTAATTGGGGTCTGTCCATTTTTGAATGTCATTCCAATATTGGGCAACTGCTGATGGGAAAAAACAAGAGAGGCATTTCTCAGCTCATTCCCTCCACTCCTGGTGGTAACATTCCATTCTCCCCCACACTACACACCTTTGTACTAGATCTCCTAAATCTATAACACTAAGCCAAGAAAATTAGCACACTAGGTTTCATACCCTAACAAGTAATGGTAGAAATTACATCAGTTGAAAATTGGTCAATTAGCTTGCTTACCTTTCATCAACCACCATATAATATGGATTACTCAGGAGATGGCCATGATACACTTCCTTGCTGTAGAATGAACTGATAAAGGAGTATCTTCTGTAGCGCTTTCTAAAATGTGCATCCATGAGTGACACCTTGCTTCATAATAAAATGTACTTCCCCAAATCTGATGTTTGGTTGAAATAAGGCCAAAAGAAAATTAGATATTCAGCATGAGGTTTTTATAGATGGAGAAGATTATAAGTAAAAAACGAAAGATGATTAAGTAGAAATATCGAGATATGCCTTACAGTAGAAGAGTACACAATCCAAGGTATTTTGTCTCCTTGCCTGAATCTCTGATGGTCACCTTGTGCACTTCACACACTTCCATGTAACGAAAAACTTCAAACTCTAAGACAAGAAATAAGTATACAATATTACTATATAAATAGATAACTAGCAAGTACCTAACCCTATAACTTTAAAGCTTGATAACTACCAAAAACATTTTTAGGCTTTGAATGCCCCTCTCTTCTTTATAGTAGTATTACTCATAGAATTGTTATACCCAATGCACAAAACTCATGCTTTTGCCCTAACTACACATGGTTTGGGTGGAGGGCACTTACCACTGCACCATGGTTTGACTTCTAGTATTACTCATGGAATGAAGAAATAATAATTTTCTAGCATTGATAAACAAAGATAAAAGGTTATGTACAAATGTTACTAGCATCTTTGAAGTCATAGCAGAGCTTTCTACAAAAAGCACTATGATATGATGTTAAGATTGAGAAATATTTTACATGATTTCTAGACTAAAGGAGAGCAAAAAATTCCTAGGGCATTATTAGGTTAAAAAAAAAAAAATTATTGACCATGGAACAAAATACAAATGTGGAAATAAATTAGAAAAAAAATAGTATAAAGGACAGAGTAACATATTCAAGAAACAAAATTTAAGTGCCTAGATCAAGTTTGGACTGGTCCTATCTTCTCCTCTCCACTTTTTACGGTGTCCTTTTCAAAATGGGCAACTATGGATTGCAACAAATAGCAAGTATTTATCAAATTCTCCCCTCTACCCTTGGTGGTAACATCCCACTCTTCTCCATCTTCATTGACAAGAAACACATAACTAAGACAAGAAATCTATATGCATCTAGATTCAAACTTTTAAAGTTGTAACATCAAAGCCTGAAGATTAGCAACTATACACTCAAGCCCTCAAAATTTAGGATAGAAGGTTGCATAAGTTGTAGATGGTAAAAATAAAAATATTAAATAACAAGGCCATATGCCAATAATAAAAATCTACTAGTAAAGTTTCAGCACCATTCAGTTTGGGTTCTTTTTAAAAAATAAAAACAAAAATTCTTCCTTACATTCACACATGCATCCCGGTAATGTTGCAAATAGTGGTCTTACTAGATAGAATAATTGGTGATGGGGTCGTTGTGAGTTTGGCCTAAATTTGACAAAGTTGCTAGTAATTTCTTTGGTGGGAGTTTTTGAGAGATAATTAAAATAATAAATTGATGTTTCAGCCAAATGACAGAAGTAGCAGAAGAGGAAGAAGTTACCCTTTATTGGTTCAGACTTGCTCACACGCCTTTAAGAAAACCATTGCTGACAGTGTCGTTGTGAGTTTTGCCAGAATTTGCTAAAATTACAGAAGGTCATTGTTTGTTTACCTGAAATCAAGAAAATGAGCAAGACCCATATAAAATATTAAACCGCAAATGAAATAGAAAGAGGTAGGCATTTGAATTTAGTTGTTTACTTTTAAATGCAAATGAGTTAAAATTTTGTGACTCTGTTCATTTGATTAGTCTATCTAAAATTCCGTACTTTTATTTTTTTTTTAAATTATTTGTGAAATTTTATTAAACCCATCAATCAATTTTGGATACATCACAATATAGCTCTGAATCTAAGCAACAACAATAAACCGCGCTAATTCAAATTTATGTGAATATGTTAAATTTCATAAATCTACGTTGTTAGTAATTTATTTTCCGTCGGAATTTTAACCAGAAAATGAGAATATTTAATTGATAGTATTTGTTTTCAAAATAAAAGAAGAAGCCGAACTAGTTACCGCAATGTAGGGAATGGAATATCAGTTAATTTGATGATTGGGATATGAGAAATGTTGCGCCAGTCCACTCGCCCAAACCAAAGAATTTGAGATATTTCAAATTTGGGAATATTTTCATGTCTTCTTTCTTGTTTTCAGATTCTATTCCCAAAAAATCAACTCCAACTTTTTTCAATCTCTGCGCAAACGATATAGTTAATGATTCGAGGCACGGAATCATCCCCAAAGAAGGCAAACTCATTAACTCTGTGGCGTAATAGAGACAAAGCTCTTTCAAATTGGTTAAAGACGCCAACCAAATAGGAGACATTGTGGTGCCCCGGTAATAACTAATGCGTAACTTCTCCAAGTCTTGAGGTGGCTCTAACGCATTTAAACTTAATACATTACTCACAATTCTTCTATCATTCGGAGCTAAGGCAATCGGATCAAACCCTTCATTAAAAGATAGATACAAATCGCGAAGATGGTTCAAAATTTTTAATTCTTCAAGTTTACTTCCTTTGCTATCCTCATCACTTATAAGGACACTATTTAATGTTCTAAGAGAAGTCAATCTTCCAATCCCTCTTGGAATCACTAAATTATATCCAATAAGAAGTCTTAAGTTAATTAGTTTACCTATTTCCTGTGGTAATATTTTGGGTGAACTCATAGACTCACCAAGCCTCAAAAATTGTAAATTGTATAGATTACATATAGTTTTAGGCATTTTGCATTTGCGAAAAGAACAATATTCTTTACACTCATACAAATCAAGATACCTTAAATGTATTAAATTTCCTATTGTATCCGGAAGTTCCATCATGAAGTGCAAAGTTAATACTAGTAAACGGCTAAAATTTTGGACTAAATTGGACATGTTATAATCACTATGATTAAAAAAGATGACAGTGCGTAGATTTTTGGATCTATCAATAGATGGAGGAAATTGGGACAGTGGCGACGCCACGTTAGGCTCAGGGTGTTCCCAGGAACACCCTGCCTGAAAAAAAAAATTATATATAATAATTAAATTTTTTTTATTTGTTTATCCTTTAAAAAAAATTAGAAACACCCTCAATCAAAAATTAGGAACACCCTCCAATTAAAAAAAAAATTATTTAAATTAGGAACACCCTCCAATTAAAAAAAAAATTATTTGTTCTACTTTCAAGCAAAAAAAAAAACCCAAAAAAAATTTTGAACTAAAATCTGAAAAAAAAAAAAAAAAATTGTAACAGACCAAGCGGCAGCACAAGGATTCTCAAAAAAAAAAAAAACAACCGACGGCAAGCCCAACATCAAGCCCACGACAAGCCTAACAGATTACAGAGTATAGAGGTAACAAACCCACAGATTCTAAAAAAAAAAAAAAAAAACCCCAAACAAACAAAACCTAAATACTAAAATCAGAAACCAACGGATGGCCAAAAACTAACAGATGTTGAAGAAAGAAAGAAACCTAAACTAAAGAAAAAAAACCTAATCCAACGGACGGAGAAGGAGATCGGTAGATCGGACGTCAAAGTCTCAAACTCGACTCGACTCGACGGAGAAGGAGATCGCTAGATCGAGTTACTCGAGCTCCAGAACGGGAACGGCAGACAGCGCCGCCCCTTAGCCTCGACGTGCTGCCCTCCGCCCCTCCCTCAACCTCAAGGTATTGCATTTTCATCTCTATCTCAGTCTCTCTGCTCTTTATCTGAGGAGGGAAGAATGAAAGTGAAATTTTTGTCTTTTGCTGAGATTGTCTGCTTTTGCCTTTTTGTTTTTGCTTAGCTTTATAAATTTTTATTAATATTTGCACTGTTTTAGGAGTTATCCATTGGTGTTGGGTGGTGTTGGTGAGATAAATTAATTGTGTTAGGTTCTAAGGTTTTAGGATTTTATGTATTTAGAACTCTAATTTGTAATGTTGGCAAACCATGATCAAAACATTGTATTTAGTCTTATTTAGGCTTGCTCAAAGTTGGTTTATTATTGTAAAGTTGGAATCGAGTGGCTGCAGAAGTACTTGGGACTTTTGGCCTCGCTCGATCGATCGAAGAATAGACTCGATCGATCGAAAATCGCACAGGTTGATTATTCTGCAGAATTTCCAACTCAGTCCTACCTCATTAAACGTTTAGGGTTTTATGTTTTTACCCTAGGTATATAAACTAAACCCTAGCCACGTTTTTGAAGGTTGTCCATATTGCTTTGTTGCTCATACATTGCTGTTTTGTGTGAATCTCTTGTGAGATCTTTGAGGAGCTTTCCTTTACACAAAACTTAGGGTTTTCAAGGTAGAGATGATTTCAACATCTTGAAGATCATTACCGTTGCAACCATTGGAACTTAAAAGAAAAGCAAGCGGGGAGCTTGTAGCTGATTGAGGAATTCAAGAAAGAAGTAGTCCGTGGATTCGGAGCCTGCGCATGGTCGTGTCAGGAAGTTCTACTGGTGGGTAGCATTAGGAAGTCGAGCGGGGAGCTTGTAGTCCTTTTGTAAGAACTTCAATTCTTTCATAGTGAATTCTGTTATGCCTTGAGGATCGGTGGGTCAAATCCTCCCCAGGTTTTTACCGTGTGGTTTCCTGAGTGATCATATCTTGTGTTCATTTATTTTCCGCTGCATTATTATTCTTGATATGATTGTTGAATTGCTTTAACCTAGAATTGCATAATTTGACTAAGTAACAACTTGGCTAATTAATCTAGGCTACGCAATTTGGTTGTTTAAGGGGTCTAAATTTCCATCAAGTGGTATCAGAGCAGGTAGCTCTTTTTGTTTGAGATTTTTAATCTCTGAGCTGATCCTTGACCCCTGTTGTCATGAAGCATGGACACTCTCTGTTTGTTCCTCCTCATTTTGATGGGAACAACTATGCTTATTGGAAAGTAAGGATGAAAGCATTCCTGAAATCCATTGATGAAAGGGTTTGGAATTCCGTTGAATACGAATGGGAGAAGCCCGCTACTCCTGTGAGTGAGTGGCAAACTTTTGAAAAAGAAGCAGCAAGCTTCAATAGCAAAGCTATGAATGCCATCTTTAATGCTGTTTCTATGGAGGAATTTAAGATGATCTCTAATGTTGAGGTTGCTCATATTGCTTGGAAAATCCTCCAAACTGTGCATGAAGGCACAAAGGCAGTTAAGATTAATAAATTGCAACAATTGACTTCTAGGTTTGAAAGTATTAGGATGTCTGATGATGAATCCTTTGATGAATTTTATGCCAAACTGAATGATATTGTCAATTCTGCTTTTAATTTGGGTGAAATCTATGATCAACCTAAAATTGTTAGGAAGATTCTTAAATCTTTAACTGAAGACTTTAGACCCAAAGTGACTGCCATTACTGAAAGCAAGGATGTGGACTCCATCCCTGTAGATGAACTTGTAGGATCTCTTCAATCCTATGAGTCTGACCTACCTAAAGTGAACAAATCCAAATCAATGGCTCTTAAGTCAGTTGATGATGTTGATGGTGGTGGATTTGATGATGAGCTTTCTGCTACAGAGATTGCCTATCTTGCCAAAAACTTTAAGAATTTACTTAGAAATACCAATAGAAAGGCAAGAGGTACTTACACTGCTGAACCTAGAAATTTTAGGAATAATGATCCCACTAAGGTTAACAATTTTGAAAAACCTAGAGAACATTTTGGTCAATCTTCTAATAACTCTTTGGGTCCTCATTGTTTTGGCTGTCAAGGGTATGGTCATGTGAAATCTGAATGTCCTACATTCTTGAGGAATAAGGGTAAAGCTATGGCTGTAACCCTTAGTGATAATGAGGTTTCTGATGATGAGTCCGGTGGTGATGAGGATGGAAACTTCATTGCTTTCACGGCTACTGCTATAGTCAATGAAAGCATATCTGCTGAGGAGAACCCTTCTGATGGGGAACTCTCTGAAGATGCAGATCTTCAAGAGGCCTATAACAAACTTTGCAAAATTGCTGCAAAGGATGCTATGAAAGTTGAACTTGGCCTAAAGAAAATTGATTCTCTTGAGCTTGAAAAGAAAAATTTGCTTGTTAAACTGTTTGATGCTAATGAGCTTTTAAACAATGTTAAATCTGAGAATATGCTTTTGCTTGATAAAGTTAGAACTTTGGAACATGATTTATCTGTTGCTAGATCTGCTAGTTCTAAACTTGATCACATGCTGAATGTTCAAAAGTATCCTTCTGATAAAACTGGGTTAGGATATGTTGAAAGCATTTTTGATTCTGGACCACATTCCACTACTTTTGTTCCTTCTTCTTCTTCTGAACCTTCTGTGAGTGAGGTTGTGAGTGAAACCGTCAAACCACCTGTGAGTGAGGTAGTTAAACCCGTAGAAGTTTCACCACCTAAGAAGATTAGGGTAGACTTAAGAGAATCTAAACCTAAGGAGCCTACCAAATCTAAGGACAAGATGCATGGTAAACCTGCTTGGGTTTGTCATTATTGTGGTAAGTCTAGACACATTCGTCCTAACTGTTACAAGCTTCAAGCTGATAAGAGAGCAAATAAACCAAAAGTGCCTGTGCCTCAAGCACAAGATCCTATGGCATTAATTGGTGAATTGGTAAAGGTGTTAAACTTTTATTCCAATCCTGGAGTTGGGAATCACTCGAATATGAATAAGAACTCTAATGCTCATGGTGCATCTAAAAGGTTTTGGATGCAAAAGACTCGAACTAACTGAGTCTTTCTGACATGGTCATTGTGCTTCATTGCTCTATTCTTTTGTGACCTTTGTTCTTTGGTTTTTGTGTGTCTTTTGTTTTTGTTTCTAGGACTTGCATTGCATTACATTCATGCATTTCATTCTAGGATTTATTTGTTTTCTCTTTTAATAAAAAAAAAAAAACAAAAAACAAAAAGGGGAGAAAGCATAAATTATGTTTGACACTATTTTTCTTGATTTTTGAAAAACAAGGTTGGTCTATCTTTTTACACATGTCATGTTCTGTGTACCTTGTTTAACTTTGATGAGCTTGAATATTGCACTTGACTAGTTGAAACTTTGTAGTGCATGTTGTGTGGGAAAGATGTTTATAGTGTTTATCACTTTGTCTTAATCTTGAAGTCACATGTTATTTGACTGTCGGACTTGATCCTTTTGAGAAAGGCATAAATAACCATCTCACCACTGTTCACTAGTCAATCATGAACACCTTAGTGGATATCATAAGTTTTTGTGCTCGAGAAAGTGTAGCACATGCACAAAAAGAACATAAGGTGTAGCCTCTTTAAATGCTTAAATGCTTAATGCTTAAAATTGGTGTGTACTATTAGGCTTGATGCCATTTCACATAATCTAATCTGGTGTGTACTATTAGGCTTTATACCAAATTTCACCTAAATAATGGGGCAAAAATACAAGAAACTTACATGATGGCAAGCTTTTATTCTAGGAGATGTGGGAGTTATAGGATGTAACTCTTTAGGTGAAAGTCTCTTTTAAATTCTATGTGATGAATTGTGTAGACTTTGTGTTTGATTGCTATTCACATATCACCTCACATGTATCTCAAGTTTTTGCTAGTATCACACACTACACAAGTTACACTTTGTTAAACACTGTACATGCTAGTGTGTGTGTTTTTGGTCTGACCAACCAAGTTTGAAATTATCTTAAGATTTGTGCACAACATATCTGTTGCTTGAGAAAATTCAAAGGAAGAATGATTAAAATTTGTTTTTGAGAAAATTGAGTTTAAAATTTTGGGTTTTTGAAAAAGCATTCCATCTCATACTCATGCATTTTATCTCAGTAATTTAATGCTTTGAGGAGTTGTTTTTCAAAATTAGGTTTGTGTCTTTCAAAACTGTGATTTTTTTATCAAAATTTAGTGAGCCTCTGCCCATTTCGATCGATCCAGTCTGATTTTCGATTAATCGAAAAAGTGCTTTCATTTGTCTCAAAATGACTGTGTATTTCGATCAATCGAATCTGATTTTCGATCAATTGAAAAAGTCCTTCCATTTGTCTCAAAATGACTGTGTGTTTCGATCAATCGAATGTAATTTTCGATCGATCGAATATCGTGGAAAAGCTTTTTTAAAAGTTCTGATCTGACTTTTTCAAAGTTCTATTTCAAACTTTTCAAACTTTTTCTTTTCTCTCTCCAACGAGGCAAGGCTCCACATAGAGATTTTTGTCGTTTTCCTCCGAACTTTTTGCAAAATCTCTCTCTCCTCAAGCCGGTAAGACCCTTGTGCCCTTCCTTTTGAATTTATTTTCATGTTTTCATGCATAAATCCATGCATTTGAGGGTGATTTTCGGACTTTTACATAATTGGGATTTTCTGTTGATTCAAGCCCTATTTTATGCAATTGATCATTGGGTTTTTGTGGGGACACTTCATAAACATGATTCTTACCTGTTAATTTGATCAATTTTGAGTTTGGTGAAAAATTGAAAAATCTAGGGCTTGTTCTTGATCCGAATTGGGGCTTTTGTTAAATTGGGAAGAATTTGATAAAATTGACTTGTTGTGTAGTTGTAATTAAGCATTATAATCTATGTAATGTGTTTTATAATGCTCAATTCATCTTTTTGGTTAAAAATTTCAACAAGTGGTTTTCAATTTTTGGGATTTTTGATAAAAATTCCATGTTCAAGCCAATTTTGTCAATTCAATCTCAATTGAACGTATTTGTTTACTACATTAGATCATGCATCACAACATTATTAATGTTCATGCATCATATAGATTTTTGTTCTATATTTTTTATTGTGCTAATTTGCAGTCTGCCCTTGGTTCTGTTTTCTCTTGTTCTTTTTGGTTTTCACTTTGTGTCTCTGTCCTTTCCTTAGCACTATGCCTAGGAAAACTAGAGCCCGTAGGAATGTTCCCTCACCTTCTCCTTCACCCCCTCCATCCTATGACCGTGAGAGATTTCCGAGTGAGAAAAACCAAGAGATTTATGAGAAGCTGAATGTTAGGAGAAAGATTTGGGCTGAGCGTTCTGTTCACTTAGATGAACTTGATCCTGCCATTAGGGCAAACTTTGAGCGTAGGGGCTGGTTACTTTTGGTGGATGTTTCTGATCCTCCTCCACCTTCTGCCTTGATTAGAGAGTTCTATTCGAACATCTCTATCCGCATCTATGATTCCAACACTCTAGTCAAAAGTTGGATACGAGGCGTAGAGTATTCCATTACTCCTCAGGTAGTGGCTGATGCTCTAGGGGTACCATTGGTTCGACATCCTGTCTATCCATATGACGTGTCTCCCGAGATTAGTGATGTCTTGTCTTACATCACTGGGACTACTGTCCAGTGGGGTTCTGATCCTCGGATCACTTCTGCTGAGCTCTCCGGGTTACACTATCTCTTCTTTAGGATAGCGTGTCATTCTATCTGGCCCATTTCCCATGTTCACACCATTCCTCTTGAGAGGTGTGTATTTTTGTACGCTCTGGTTACTGATGCTCCTATTAGTTTTCCCCATCTTTTTCTTCGTTCTTTGAACGATGTTTATAGGAGTTCATCTACTGCTCATGCTCTTGTACATCCTATTTTCATTCATAGGATTCTTCTTTATCTTGATATTAGTGGCTTTCCTTCCTCTGAGCCCGTTCATGTGATTGCTCCTATCGGTGCGTCTTTTCTTAGACAAAGGGCTGCTCATCTTCGAGCTGGTTCTAAACACCCTAGGTCTGAGCCCTCTAGTAGCGCACCTCCTCCTTCTTCTTCTGCAGGTCTTGCTGGTGAGGATGTTCTTGATCCAGTTGGTGATGATACTGCTGCTGCTGATGTTCCTCCACCTCCTTCGGCCGACTTTGATGTTCGTCGTACTTTGGAGACTGTCATGACCGTTCAAGCGGCTCATGGTCAGATTTTGGTGGACTTGCTAGATGAGTTTCGTGCTCTACGAGCTGACTTGGCGCGTCTTCATTCACCCTCACCACCTCCTTTTGATGGCGACTTGTGATTGCCCTTTGGCATTCCGTCACAAAAAGGGGGAGTGGAGTTTTGACTTGTAGAGGAGTTTTTGTAGTTAGGGGGAAACTTTTTGTTTCTTTTTTATTTTTGAGGAGCTTGTGGAGTTTTTAGATTGTATCTAGGTGCTTCACTTTGTATATCATTTTTGGGGATATTCATGTTAGGGGGAGTAACATTGTTTGATATACATGTTATTTTTATTGATTCTTGTTGCTTTGTGATTCACTGCGTATTGATTTATATTTATGAGTTGATCATTCATATATGTCTTTATTTTGTGTTGTGTGAATCTTACAAGAATGTTATACCTGTTGTTTTACTCTTTTCTGTCACACATGCGTTTATGCGTTTGTTGAGTATTTCAGGAATATACAGGTTGATTCAACTAAGCTGCTGTCTACACTTGCAACTGATGGATAGTAGTTAGGCTGAATTTGAATTTATGAGCATTATCTTTGTAAAGGGCTTTTTACTTGTAAAACTTTGAGCTTTTAATTAAGGTTTTGTCACGGATTGCCAAAGGGGGAGTTTGTTAGGTTCTAAGGTCTTAGGATTTTATGTATTTAGAACTCTAATTTGTAATGTTGGCAAACCATGATCAAAACATTGTATTTAGTCTTGTTTAGGCTTGCTCAAAGTTGGTTTATTATTGTAAAGTTGGAATCGAGTGGCTGCAGAAGTACTTGGGACTTTTGGCCTGGCTCGATCGATCGAAGAATAGACTCGATCGATCGAAAATCGCACAGGTTGATTATTCTGCAGAATTTCCAACTCAGCCCTACCTCATTAAACGTTTAGGGTTTTATGTTTTTACCCTAGGTATATAAACTAAACCCTAGCCACGTTTTTGAAGGTTGTCCATATTGCTTTGTTGCTCATACATTGCTGTTTTGTGTGAATCTCTTGTGAGATCTTTAAGGAGCTTTCCTTTACACAAAACTTAGGGTTTTCAAGGTAGAGATGATTTCAACATCTTGAAGATCATTACCGTTGCAACCATTGGAACTTAAAAGAAAAGCAAGCGGGGAGCTTGTAGCTGATTGAGGAATTCAAGAAAGAAGTAGTCCGTGGATTCGGAGCCTGCGCGTGGTCGTGTCAGGAAGTTCTACTGGTGGGTAGCATTAGGAAGTCGAGCGGGGAGCTTGTAGTCCTTTTGTAAGAACTTCAATTCTTTCATAATGAATTCTGTTATGCCTTGAGGATTGGTGGGTCAAATCCTCCCCAGGTTTTTACCGTGTGGTTTCCTGGGTGATCATATCTTGTGTTCATTTATTTTCCGCTGCATTATTATTCTTGATATGATTGTTGAATTGCTTTAACCTAGAATTGCATAATTTGACTAAGTAACAACTTGCCTAATTAATCTAGGCTACGCAATTTGGTTGTTTAAGGGGTCTAAATTTCCATCAAATTGTCTTTTAGTGTTGGTGATGGTGTTTTTTTGGTGAGATGCAATTAATTGGCTTTATCTGATTGGAGCTTGTTTGTTGAATTGTGGGTGGATGGAGGCATGGGGCCGGGGTAAATTCACAAGGGATGGGGTGTGTGGCTCAGTGGCTGTGTGCTGTGCTGCAACATTAAAAGACAATTATTTAATTAATAAACAATCATTTGTTAAATTATATTACTATGTTAAGGTTAAACAATAATTAATAATTTTAATTGGAGAAGTAACTAATAAAAAATAATTAATAACTTAATTAACAAATACATTATAAAAGACAAATAAAATAAATTATGTTAGGCTAAATAATAATTAATAATTTTATAATTAATGAAACAATAATATAACAAATTATAGTTTATAAAAGACAAACAAATTAATGAAACAACTAAACAACAATAATTAATAATTTTATTAATATTTCAAATGAACTTATAGTTTATTATTTATTCTTTTGCTAGAATTATGGACAAATATTTGATAAGAAAACCACGTAGAAGGTAATTGTAAACTTTATGTATTTGCGTGTTTTTTTTTTATTGTTGTTGTCAATATACAAAATTTTCTTTTTATTAGATTATGTAATTTATGCTTGTTGAGGAACACCCTGAAAAAAATTTCTGGAGTCGCCACTGAATTGGGACCCTCTTGAATATCCCAAACGGCGAGCTTTAGTAATTGATTGTGCAAAGTCATGCATTATATCATGCATTTTGTACCTCGTGCCAAACCGTTTATATTCCTTGCATTCTTGAAAGAAAGAGTGAATGATTAAATTTTCAAAGTATTCTATTGCCATGATTTCCACCTCCATATTTTCCTTTGACTCAACAAATCCGTGTGCTGTCCACGTATATACCAACTCATCAACATTAAAGACATGATCTTTCGGAAAGACAGCACAATATGAGAAACACCGTTTCAGTGGGGAGGGCAAATCATAATAACTTAGTAACAATGATGCAAAAAGACCTCTTTCAACATCTTCTAATTCCCACAAATTGCTATCCAAAACGTTCTTCCACTCTTCTCTACTTTTCTTGAAGTGCATGAGACTCCCTAGAGTCTTTGCAGCAAGGGGCAAACCTTTGCACTTCTTTGATATTTGTCTGCCAAAGTCTTCTAGTTGCTCACGTTGCTGAGGATCCTTATCAAAAAATGCTATTTTACTAAACACCAACCAACAATCTTCCTCAGACAAGTCCTCCAACTTGATCGTATTTGCACTTTCCATCATCTTCGCAACTTGGTCTTTACGTGTGGTGACTAGAATTCTACTACTTTCGGAACCACAATTTTTGAGTGCATCTCTAAATGGCTTCCACATTGCAAAGTCTTCAGTCCACACATCGTCAAAGACAAGAAAAAACTTCTTTCCCCCAACTTTATAACAAATTCTATCCAATAGACTTTGCAATGCAGTCAAGTTGGAGGATCGACGTTCAATAGATTCAAGGATTTCTTTGGCAACCTTGCACTGATCGAAAGGATCCGATTAAAAGCCACGCAACATTATTCAGGTCGGGTTGGGTTGTCAATCGGATCAAACATAAATTAGGCTCCACAAAGCCCAACAAATCTCCCACTTGGAGACTAGTTCAATCACCAACATTAGCCGCTATCCTCCAAAAGCAATCCCTCATCCCTGTAACTCATCCTCCTATCCTCAAGCTAGAAGGCCAACTGAAGCTGCACATAGCTTTAGCTTCTCAATAGTGACACCTTTAGTCAACATGTCTGCCGGGTTCTTAGATCCACATATCTTCTCAAGTATTACTAGCTTATCTTCAACAAGGTATCGAATAAAGTGGTATTTTGTCTGTATATGTTTCGACTTTGAATGAAAAGTCGAATTTTTAGTAAGAAAAATTGCACTCTGACTGTCACTATATAGAATGCCCATCTCCTGCTTCTTACCCAATTCATCTAAGAAACCACGTAGCCAAATCATCTCCTTTCCAGCTTCAGTTGTTGCAACATACTCAACTTCTGTAGTAGACAAAGTAACAATCTTTTGCAGATTTAAAGCCCAAGATATAGCTGTACCACCCAGAGTAAATACAAACCCAATATTACTCTTTCTACTATCAATATCACCAGCGAAATTAGCATAAACATAACCCTGCAGTTTCAAACTTGCACCTGTGAAGCAAAGACATGTATTTGATTAACCTCTCAAATATCTCAGAATCCACTTGACTGCCTCCCAATGCTGCTTTCCTGGCCTACTCATGTATCTGCTCATAACTCCTATTGCATGTGCAATGTCTGGCCTTGTACACACCATAGCATATATTAAGCTGCCAATAGTTGAGGCATAGGGCACCTTGCTCATATGGTCCCTTTCTTCTTCTGTCTTCGGTGACTGTTCTTTGTTTAATTTGAAATGACTACCCAAGGGTGTGCTCACTGGTTTAGCTTCATTCATGTTGAACCTGCTGAGAACTTTCTTCATATACTTTGACTGTGAAAGCTTCAATGTACCATTAGCCTTGTCTCTAATGATTCTCATACCAAGGATTTGCTTTGCAACTCCCAAATCCTTCACTGCAAACTATTTTGACAATTGCTTCTTCAGATTATTAATCTCCTCAATGTAAGACCCTGCAATAAGCATATCATCCACATACAATAGTAATATGATGTAAGAATTGTCAAAAAATTTAACATAACAACAGTGATCAGCTTCACATCTCTTGAACCCAATTCTATGCATAAAACTGTTAAATTTCTTGTACCACTGTCTAGGAGCTTGTTTTAGGCCATACAAGCTCTTTCTCAGTTTGCAGACTAGATTCTCTTGTCCCTGAACAATGAACCCTTCTGGCTGAATCATGTAAAGGTCTTCCTCCAAGTCACCATGAAGAAATGCCGTCTTTACATCTAACTGCTCAAGATGTAAGTTTTCTGCAGCCACCATTCCCAGTACCAGTCTAATTGTTGACATCTTCACAACTGGAGAAAATATCTCTGTGTAGTCAATGCCTTCCTTCTGCTAGAACCCTCTAACAACTAATCTGACATTGTAACGTTTGCTACTATCATGCTCATTCTTTATTCTGTATACCCACTTGTTGTGCAAAGCCTTTTTTCCTACTGACAATTCAGTAAGTTCCCATGTCTAATTCCCTAACAAGGAATCCATCTCATCCTTCATGGCTAACTCCCACTTGCTTGAATTCTCATTTTGCAAGGTTTCATCGTAACACTCTGGCTCACCACCATCAGTCAACAGGAGATAATTTAAAGCGGGTCAATAATGCTGTGGAGGTCTAATGTTCCTGGAAGATCTGCGGACTTTAGCTACAGGTGTACTCTGATCTACCTGTGAATCTACATTCTCCTTATCTTTTTCACCCATTTTCTGAACAGTACTTTCAGTCAATCCATCTATGTTGACAAACTCAGATTTCTTTTGATTTAATTCTGTAACATTTGACACTATAGTTGACATGTCCTTGTACATAACCTGTTCATTAAATATCACATTTCTACTTCTGATGATTTTCCTGTTTTGTTCATCCCAAAACCTATAGCCAAATTTCTCATCACCATAGCCAATGAAAAAACATATTTTAGACTTTGCATCAAGTTTACTACGAGCATCAGAATCAATATGAACATAAGAAACACAACTAAAAAATTTTAAATGTGAAAACTTTACTTCTTTACCGCTCCAAACTTCCTCAGGAAGTCTGAACTCTATGGGAACTGATGGCCCTCGGTTTATCAGGTAAGCTACAGTGCTAATAGCATTAGCCCAGAAAGTTTTTCGTAGTCCAGCATGCAACCTCATACTCTTAGCACGCTCATTGAGAGTTCTGTTCATGCGCTTAGCCATACCATTCTGTTGTGGTGTCCCAGGAATGGTCTTTTCCATCCTAATTCCCTGTGCAGCACAATACTCATTGAACCCTCCATCTATGTACTCTCCTCCATTATTAGACCTCAAACATTTTAGTTTTAAACATGTTTCTGTCTCAACCATGGCCTTTCACTTCTTAAAAGTTTCAAATACATCAGAATTTTTTTTTTAGAAAATAAACCCATACATTTCTGCTTGAGTTATCAATGAAAGTGATGTAGTACCTTGAACCTCTAAGGGATGCAACCGGAGAAGGCCCCCACAAATCAGTGTGTAATAACTCCAATTTTTCAGCCTTCGGTGTTCTGCCAGTTTTCAAGAAGCTCACATTTTTCTGCTTTCCTAAGATGTAGCTTTCACACATGTCAAAATCAACGGACTTTAATTCTGGTAGTTTCCCTTTTGACAGCAGCATCTTCATCCCTTTCTCACTCATGTGATCAAGTCTGCGGTGCCATAAGCTTATATCAGTACTTGCTTCAGCAACTACAATTGTGTCTCTTAGACTTGAGGTCATATAGAGAGTGCCAGTCTTCTTTCCACAAGCCAATACTCTAGCTCTCTTTGTAACCTTCTAAGTACCACCAATAAATAGTATTGCATGCCCTTCATTATCAAGTTGTCCAACAGAAATCAGATTCCTCCTCAGGTCAGGAATATGTCGAACCTTCTCTAGTAACCAAACAGATCCATTGGGCAACAATATCCGGACGTCTCCTATACCCACAACATCCAAGGCTAAACCATCAGCCAAATACACCTTACCAAAATCACCTGCAACATAATTTTGTATGATTTCTCGATGTGGAGTGGTATGAAATGAAGCTCCTGAGTCCAAAACCCAATCATCAAGTGGACTGTTTACTGCAAGAAGTAATGCATCTTGTACCTCTTCTGTTACAGCATTAGTAGAATCATCTTCATTCTTCTTCTTAGGACTTTTGCATTGGTTCCTAAAGTGACATATTTTCCCACAATTCCAGCATTGTACTTGTTGGCCTGATCTGAATTTACTTCTGTTTCGATTAGTATTTCTGGATTTTGATCTACCCCGATTTGAATTTCTGTTATTACCTTTGCCTCTTGTCTCAAGGTTTAGGGCAGAACCAGATCCTGAGGTTTCACCTGTATCTCTTCTGCGAATCTCCTCAGCCAAAATTAAATCTTGAATATTATTGTACTTGAGTTTTTCATTTCCTATAGAATTACTTACTGTCATCCTCATTGCCTCCTAACTGTTTGACAAAGAAGCCAAGAAGATCAAAGCACGAATCTCATTATCAAAATCAATTTCTACAGACGACAATTGATTTGTGATAGTGTTAAATTAGTTCAGATGTTATGCTATTGATGCATTCTCTGCCATCTTCAAATTGAGTAGTTTCTTCATCAAATGCACCATGTTGTTTGCTGACGACTTTTCATACATACCAGACAAAGCCTTCATCAGATATGCTGTGGTCTTCTCCTTTACAACATTGTGTGCAACAGACCCAGACAGAGTTAGCCTGATAACTCCCAATACCTATCTGTCAAAAGGAGCCCATTCCTCAGCCTTCATCGCCTCAAGTTTTGTTCCTAAAAAAGGCAGGTGCAATTTCCTCCCATAGAGATAATCTTCAATCTGCATCCTCCAATATGCGAAGTCTGTGCCATCAAACTTTTCTATTCCAGATTCCTGCTTCCTCTGCCATTGCTCCCACTCAAACCTAACCCTAGGCTCTGATACTAGTTGTAGGGAATTAACCCGAAATTCCCAACCTGTGAGAAACAAAAAATAGAGAAAACACACGTCAAAGAAAAACAATCACACGCACAAGACAATATTTACGTGGTTCGACAATTTGCCTACGTCCACGGAGTTGCAGGAATTTCACTATTATCAGGGAAAAATACAAAGTGTAGCTACAATGTTTTTTTTCTCTCTCTAAAACACAACAACAATAACAAACCTCAATCACAAAACGGCTTTTATATCCTGCGCATAGGATTACAATGGGCTACAAAACGGCCAAAACATTTTCCCGAGGGCGTTGCCCCCAGACCCCCAGGAGGCCTATCCATGGGCTACGACTTGGGCCTATCGACCCAAGCCTCCACTCCATGGACTAAGCTTCAGAAAATCTCCCATTAAAAACCACATAACATTATTCAGGCTGGGTCGGATCATCAATTGGATCAAACATAAACTAGGCTCCGCAAAGCCCAACAGGCCATACCTTCCTCTTCTTAGCAATACTAGTTTCAGCTTTTCTTTTTCTTCGAATTCTTTTTGTTGTTTCTTAATCTCTGCTTTGATCATGACAGTGTTCCACTCATCCAACACGTTGTCGATCTCGTACGATACGCCTTCGAGCTTATCTAACCAAAGCTTCACAACTTCCTCCTTCAGCTGCCTCTTCTCAGCATCATTGAGCACTGCCTGAATGGTACGAAATTTGGTTTCAAGCTTTTAGACTTCTTCCTTAACAGTTACAGTCAACTTGAAGTCTAAAGAAATGAAAGAACCAAGCCGCTCCACGATAGCAGTAAGTAGAGCACTAGCCATACTTTGGAAATGGAAATTTGCTGGATAACACAAGAGATTAAAAGAGCAGATGGTAACTCAGAATGCTTGATGGTTCAGGAGAAACGAAATAGTCTAGCTGCTCGAAGTATAATAATGAAGTTAAGGGCCCACGTACTGATAAGTCTAATAGCAGAGCCACATACTGATAAATTTAACTTTTAATCTCATATTAACCTTTTATTTTCACCATTAACAAATAAACTACTGGAAAATAAGCACAGAAACATTGGGAGATCATTTTACTTTTCATATTTTGGGATGTTATGAATTTCCTTAAATCCTTCCATTACTAATAAGGGATAGATGCCAAATAAAAGTGGCTTAAAATCTCCATAAAAAAAAAAAAAAGTGGCTTAAAATGCTTTTTTTTTTTGGCTTAAAATGCAATTAGAATAAGTGTTTGTTTGGTTAGAGCTTATAAAGTCAGTTATTTATTTATTTATAAAATATAAGTATATTATAGTATATTTTCAGTAAAAAACTAAATAGGTTTTTCCAAATAAACACTAATAAAGCTTTGCCTCTTACTTGATAAAGATTAGAGACGTTAGCCCATATCCAGGTATATAGGAAAATGCATATGGAAGTAAATTGTAAATTGAAGATTTGATCAATAAAATCTTGATGAATAACTTGTAACTTATATACCGGTAGTATAAGATCAGTTAGGTGTTCCAAACATCTCTTGCGCAAACCACAGTTAACATAACATAAAGAAATTGTTAAATCTCACATGAATTTTCATATATTATATATATGTGTGTGTGTGCGCGCGCGCGCGCCCTTTCGCATTCCTATGACCTTTTGTAATATAAATAATTACAGACCTACATAATGCGTGAGAATAAATAATTATTTTGTAATTATAATATAATGTATAATTTTTCTCTAAAATTTGTTGAAGATAATTTGTTCACCCTAAAAATTAATCACATTCTATTCAGCCCAATTAGGTTTACGCCAGTCCCATTCAATCCAATTAGGTCTATTTTGGTCTCATTTGGTCCAATTTGGTCCACTCAATCAATTTTGGTCCTCTTTGGTCCATTTTGGAATAATTGGACCTTAAATTGATTCCTTTTGTAGGTTTTCTCTTCAAGTTTAGCTCAACAATACATTTAAAAAAAAAAAATTGGGTTGAAAAATATGAAATTTTCTTATATTTGGGCTAAAATTTTTAGTTTTGAGTTAAAAAAATACAAATAAAATAGATATTAGAAATTAGAAATATGAGCCCTAATAATGCAATAAAAATTAAATATTCAAAAGTTTTATCTGGTCCACTTCCATCCTATTCGGTCCATTATGTTCTTTTCAGTCTACTTTGGTTCGATTCAGTCTACATTGGTCTTATTCGGTCCATTCTGTCCACTTCGGTCCTATTCTGTCGACATTGGTTCTATTCAGTTCAATTCAATCCTATTTGGTCATATATGTTCCTTTTTGGTCCATTATGTCCACTTTGGCCCTAATCTATCCATTTGTTCTTATTCAGTCCCCTTCAATCCTTTTCAGTCCACATTAGTCCACCATGTTTTATTTTGTCCACATCGGTCTTATATGGTCCACTTCAGTCCTATACGGTTCACTTCGATCCTATTTGGTCCACCTTGTTCCCTTTCGATCCTATTTTTTCCATTCGGTCCACTTCATTTCATTTGGTCCAATTTGATCCATTTGTGTCAACTATGCTCCATTTGGACCACTTTGGTCCATTTTGGTTTACTTCGGTCCTTTTTTTTTGCACATACATATAGGGAAAAAACATGTTTGAGTTGAGAACAGCTATTCTAAATCTAAATTTATTAATATATATATATATATATATATCCCAAACTTGTAATATCTAAAATCTTAAGCGTGACATTTATTATTGTTATAATTTTGTTGACCCACCACTTTGGTCTAATTAAATTTAAGTGAAAGTATTTCTAAACATGATGGTTATGAATATACAAATCTAATTTTTATGGTAGTTACTCATTTGTTTTAAAATCATTACTTTTAAATGAATTGCATATGATTTATTATACCTTCAAGCAAAATATAATATATATATATGTATAATTTTTATATAAATAAATTATTCAAATTCTTCATTCTTTTAAAATAGGTTATTATGATAATCAAAATTTTATTCTCTAATTATATGTTAAGTTTTGGTTATCATACTGAATATGTATAATTTATCCTCTAAATTTTATTGTAGATAATTTGGTCTCCCTAAAAATTAAACAATTTCAAAAAGTAATTTCCATCACTCTATTTTTACAAATATATAATTTTATAATTTTTGATGTTTTTGATTGATATTATTATTTTTTGAAATGGTCTATATTCTTCAAACTATTTTTATTATGCATTATATTTTCTAGTTTCTTTTGGTACAATTAAAATTTTTAAGTTTCAAAATTATTATTCAAATTCTCATTCTCTTAAGGAGATTATTATGATAACCATAACTTATATATAATTATAATAGATATTACTCAAATAATTGATAATACTCTCGACCTAAACTTGTATTTTCCTATTCTTAAGTAAGTACACCGAATTGGGCATAAGTGATTTGAAATAGACCAAGTGGTTCGAAGTGGACCGAATAAAACAAATTGGATTGAATGGACTAAATTGAACTAAATGGACCAAAGTGTAACGAATTGGACCTAATGCACCAAATTGTACTGAATTGGATGGAATGGACCAAAGTGAATTGAATGGGACAAAGTAGACCGGATGGACTAAAATATACGGAAGTGAACCAAATGAACCGAATTAGAATGAATTGACCAAAGTAGACTGAATGAACCTAATTGAACTGAAATGGACCGAAATAGACCAAATTAGACCGAGGTAGACCAAATTGGATTGAGATAAACTAAAGGAGACCGAAACTGGACCGAATAGATGAAGTGAACTTAAATGTACTGAATGCCGATCTGTAATTAGCATAGTCAGAATTGTGTTATGATATAAACTCAAATTCTTACTTCTAAAATAATCAAGTATTAACTCAAAAAAAAAAGAATCTAAACTAAGTAAAAGAAAAAAGGAGACCCTTTTAATCTTCGACAGAAGAAATCAGAGGCAGAAGCAAGAGCATTTTATAATGCTAGTTAGGCTCTGCAAATTTTATTGTTCTTTGCTCAGGTCTTGTCCTTGCAACTTACTTCATCAATATTTACTTTTTCCACTGTTATATTTCAGTGGAAGAGTTAGCTTGGACTATATTTTATACTTATTTCCCCACGTGAAATCTTGTTGAGTTGCATTCCAACCTTCTGAATCTTTTATATTTGTGTCCATGCCCACCAAGTTTTTAGGGTCCCCCCCCCCCCCACTATGTATCCCAAGTGGATAATATTTTATACTAAAAAAAAATAGGTCCTTCTTTGTATTACCCTCCGGCTGCTACATGGAGGAACTAACTAGCCAACCATATTGGACTATAAAATATTGGCAAAATTAATATATTATTTCCTTTTTAAAAAAAAATTAATATATTATTTCGGAATGAGTTAGGATTGTCACAAAGGAGGAAGAGATGTCAAAACAATAATGCACCTTTTCATAAAATACTGCAACCTTGAAATGTCTCTCTCACATACATATATGAAAATATTCACAAATGAATTAGAAAATTTATTGTTTTAATTAAAAAAATTTTAAACTAGAGAAAATTTATGTAATTTGCAGCAACGAGCTTTTCATTATTCACCGAGGAAGAAAATCATTTAGCGAAAAGGGTCAAATATATGTGGTCAATACTGTCTTTTTCTTTTTTCTTTTTTTTTTTTGGCTGGAAAAAATATCATCAAAAATTGAAGACAAATGCATTTAGAGGAATAATAATACTAAATTACTAACACCTCTAATTTTCAACTCTTCTTATGGTTGATGGAAACATCATCCTACATTGATAATATGGTACCATTGTCATCATTGTGAGCAACACTCTAGAAATTATTAGCTAGCTCTGGATCTAAAATTTTCATTAATGGTCTTAAGAATTAAAAAAGGAAAAAAAAAAAAAATCCCTCAAGGCCTTTTCCATTTCAATGGTACATACTAATATATACTGAATTATATCATCATATTGATTTTTTTTTTTTAAAAAAGAAAAAAAAAGAAGAAGTCAAAGAGACTGCATAAAGAGAACTTGGCTCCTTTACCCCATCAACGAAGGCCATAATTGAGCTTAAATATTTACTCAGTGGTTGGACAAGATTTTTGATTATGCTGATTTGCCCTCCAAATCAGGAATCTTCCTATGCCATGTGGAGAGGTATAGATATACTCCACTATTTTGGCATATAAAACAATGTCCTTAGGCTTATCTAAATTGGACCAAGCATATAACGAGTCAACAAATCAATATTAAATGTTTGCTGGAATTTGAATACAATCAGCCATCATAATGAACGGTTTGCAGAAAAAAAAAGGGTATGCAGAAACTAGAGGTTATTTATTTATTTATAATTTTTTTTTAATCACGTATAGAAAATTTTCATTTAGAAGTTGGTCCATATGCAGTCTTTTGCCTTGTTTTATTTATTTATTTATATTTTCTTGGCAATACATCATGAAAAGTCTTGGTGTGCGCAACTAGTGGGCAGGCAAACAAGTAGAAAGATTATTTCAACAAGTGGGCTGTTCAGATTTCGTTCTTCAATTATATATGTTGAAGAATATTTAAGAAGTAGAAAGATCTCAATCGTGCAATACCTCTTGCATTTCCTTATGGATATCTCAATCTTCTTCCTTCTTTTATGTCTGCTACAAACTCTTTCTCTATCTTCATCTAATACATTAGACACTCTTAGAGGCACATCTCTATCAGTTGAGAAACCAAGTGACAAATTGGTTTCAGAAAATGGTGAATTCTCTGCGGGGTTTTTCCCTGTTGGAGATAATGCCTTTTGCTTTGCCATATGGCTGAACAAGTCCTCAACTCCCACAGTTGTTTGGATGGCAAACCGAGATGAACCTGTTAATGGAAGAGGTTCAGTGCTTTCTATTTTGGCAGTCGGCCAGCTTATACTAACCAATTCACTTGGTATCACCATTTGGACAACTAAAGCAGCAGACTTTACCTCATTTGAGGTCACCAATTTGCAACTACAGCTCCAAAACACAGGCAATCTCGTTCTTCATAATTCCAAAGGTGTTGTCATCTGGCAAAGCTTTGATTCACCATCAGATACGCTTCTACCTCAACAAGCACTCACCATGATGTCGAGCCTTATCTCAAGAAAAAGCCAAGATGACTATTCTTCTGGCAACTATAAGCTCTTTTTTGACAATGATAATGTGCTCCGCCTGCTTTTCCAAGGTCCAACAATGTCCAGTCTCTACTGGCTGGATCCATGGCTTACAGACCCTGGACAAGCTGGAAGGTCTAAGTACAATACTAGTAGACGTGCATTACTACACGACACAGGTTATTTTGAGTCATCTGATCATTTTCAATTCAATGCAACAGATTTTGGTGTGGTAACTCACAGACGATTAACACTTGACCCTGATGGCAACCTTCGATTATACAGCCTACAAAAGATGAATGGGAGTTGGGATGTAACATGGCAAGCCTTCTCTGACCCATGCAGGATTCATGGCATATGTGGACCTAACAGTCTTTGCAGTTATGATCATGTTTCGGGCAGGAGATGCTCTTGCTTGCAGGGCTTCAAGATTAAAGATCAGACTGATTGGTCTTATGGGTGTGAAGCAGAATTCAGCATCCCTTGCAACCATACAGATGAGTCTAGCTTTGTCCAACTTGCTCATGCTGAATTCTATGGCTCAGATATCTTCTTCTATCAGAATGTTACCTTTCAATTTTGTCAAGAACGGTGCCTGAATAGGTGTGATTGCAGTGGCGTCCAATATAAATACAATGAGGGTAGTGGTTACTATAATTGTTACCCCAAGTATCTACTAATGAGCGGACACCAATCACCAAATTTTGTTGGAGATTTTTTATTTAAGGCTACCAAAAGCTGGTCTTTTTTATAGCAAGATTCCTGATGAAGAATTCAAGTTACAATGTTCGGCCAACCTATCCAAGCAAATCCTAAGAACGTATGAAAACAAGACCGTAAAGCTTTTGCTTTGGTTTGCCACTGCAGTGGGAGGTATGGAGGTGACTTGTGTTTTGCTCGTCTGGTTATTCTTGTTAAGAACTAGTAAACATCCTAACCCAGATCCTGCTTCACAAGGATATCTCCTCACAACTAAATTTAAGCGATTCACCTTTGATGAGCTAAGAAAGGCAACGCGGGGATTCAAAGAAGTGATTGGGCGAGGAGCAGGAGGGACAGTATACAAAGGAGTACTGCCTGATCAGCGGGTTGCAGCAATCAAGCGACTCGATGAAGCTAACCAAGGAGAAGCAGAATTTCTAGCTGAAGTAAGCACCATTGGCATGTTGAACCACATGTACTTAATAGAGATGTGGGGATATTGTGTAGAGGGAAAGCATAAGCTTCTGGTGTATGAGTACATGGAACATGGATCTTTAGCTGAAAATATTAGTTCTAATGCACTTGATTGGAAGAAGAGGTTTGAAATAGCAGTGGGCACTGCAAAAGGCTTAGCTTATCTGCGTGAAGTGTGCTTAGAGTGGGTTTTACATTGTGATGTAAAGCCTTAGAATATATTGCTAGATTCTAACTTTCAACCAAAAGTAGCGGATTTTGGCTTGTCTAAACTAGTAAGTAGAAGCATGAGTGATCATTCAAGCTTCTCAAGGATGAGGGGAACTAGAGGTTACATGGCTCCTGAGTGGGTTTACAATCTTCCCATTACTTCTAAAGTGGATGTTTACAGCTATGGAATTGATCTGTTAGAGATGGTGATTGGAAAGAGCCCAGGTGGCATGCATACCTCTGACAGTGGAGAGACAATAGAGCATAAGAGGTTGGTCACTTTGGTAAAAGAGTATATTAATATTGGAACTACAACAAGGAAGTCATGGATTGAAGAAATTATAGATCCCATGATGTTTGGCAAATATGACAAGGGTAAGATGGAACTTTTGGTCAAAGTGGCCTTGCAATGTGTGGCAGAAGATAGGGTTGAGAGACCCAGCATGAACCAGGTAGTAGAGATGCTTATAGGCCATGAGGATTAATATTTGTTGAAATAATTTAGAAGTTTTATTTAATTTGAGTTGTAAAAAGATTTCATTATGCATTCATATTTCTTTTTTGTGGAAGAATAGAAAATTTTGAACTGTAATAAAGGAATTTATGGATTCATCTTCTCTCCACTGTATATAGACTTTTCTTTGATTTTTTCATGTAAAATTTGATAAGGAGTAATGTTATAGTCACAAATCATTTTACAATATTTTTACAAAACGTTGATGTGGCAAATCTCTTATTGATTTTCATTAAGGCTCACAATAAATATAACTTTTTTATTTATTAATAATCACTCATCATATCAGCATTTTGTAAATTTTTTTATAAAATAGTTTATATCTCTAGCATTATTCTTTGATAAGTACATGAAAGAGAAAGTAGTAAATGTTGGACACTTTTGGCCTATTGGTTAATTTAACATGCTTTACAAGGTTGTTACTAAGCTGTTGGCCAGACATATGAAGCCTTTCCCATATGAACTCATTAATCCACTGCAGGCGAGCTTCATCTTTGGTAGGAGAGCAATAGATAACAATGTATATTCCAAAAGGCTGTTATGAAATTCAAGGGAAGCAAGCCCAAATGTCGATCAAGATTGGTTTTGTGAAATTTTATGACATGCTATAATGGAGTTTCATTCCTTGGAGTCTAGAAATTGGTTTTGGGAAAACCTTCCTCTTATTAGTGATAGGAATATAAAGGAGTACACATCCTAAGCTCTTGTGTTTCTTCCTTGTAAAGCCTTGGACCAGAGGGAGCTGGTGGTGTGATTAGGGTTATGACAGTAAGGGATAAAAGGCTTTTCGGAGAATGTTAAGATAGCTTTGGGAGAACCATGACCTCAGTGGGTCAAAGTGAGTTTCAAAATAGTTACTGAATTGATGAAAATTTCGCATAGATAAAGGGTTTTACATTTGCATTCGTCACCTATTATTTTAAGAAAAAACCAAGTAAAAAAAAAAAAAACATATTTATCTATCTATATATATCTAAAAGCTGAAGCTTAGTATTTATTTTTGCTGCACTCTTATTGAGCAAAATCAACAGTTACATCATTCAACCATTTTCAACATATTCTTTTTTTTTTTCATATTAATTTTCCAACTTATTGTTATACTTTCTCCAACTTTTTCCCTCTCTTTTACCTTTTCATCTTCCTATTACTATCTACTTTAATATCCATTTTCCTCTATCCCTTTATCTTCATTTATTTTTGGCTTTATCTTATTCCCTTTCTCTTACTATAAATTTACAATTATCTCTCTCATTCTATATATATTTTTCCTACAAACAAAATGTTATGTCTCTCTCTTTCTCTCTCTCAAAATTTTGTTTTTCATTTTTTGGTGGATTTTTAAAATTTTTTTTTATTTTCTTGCATCTCTAGATTCTCTACTTTAGGTTAATGAAATTTTGTATTATTTGGAACTCTAATTTTGGTTGATTTGATTAAGTTGTGTTTTTAAGTTGTTCTCTTTTTTCTTCTCTTTGATTTCATAGATCAATGTTATCATATTGCATTATAAATATAGTATATAAGAATATAATGTTACATCATTACATTACATAACCTAATTTGGATAATTTAGTGTTTAGTACTATATATATTTTTTTATTTTCACCTTTTTCTTCTCCTATTATTTTCTATAGATTTCTTATTATTCTCTCTTGAAAAAGTAACTATTCTCTCTCTCTCTCAATTTTTTTTTTTTTTAAAATTCTTTCTTGCAATTCTACGTTATATTGATGAATCATTTTGATTTATAAACTCTAATTTGGGTTCATACATTTTGGTGTTGTATTTTTTAGTTCCCGATTACAAGTAGTATCTCTCTCTCTCTCTCTCTCTGAGGTTCAATTTATTTATTTATTTATTTTTGAGTTAATACTTTATTATTTTGGAAGTAAGAATTTGAGTTTATATCTAAACACAATCTTGGTTATGCTAATTACAGATCAGCATTTGGTTCATTTTGGTCTATTTGGGTTCACTTCATCCACTTCGGTCTAGTTTAGTCTACTTCTGTCCACTTTGTTCCATTTCGGTCTACTTCGATCCACTCCAGTTCAGTTAGGTCCATTTGGTCTACTTCGGTCAATTCAGTCCAGTTTGGTCTAGTTTGAATAATACTAAAGCTACATTGCCGATTTGAATAAAATACACCTTTATTTGAAAAAAAAAAAAAACCTTTTTGGGTGATTCTGATGTGGTTGGGTTTGTCATTCTCCAATTTGTTGATTCGAGTGGTTGTTCAATCAAATCAATACACGATTGGCTGGAATTAGTCTATACATAACTGGAATGACCATGGGAATTGCGATGGCAGTGCTTGATATGGCAAAACATTAGAGAGATGGAAGAAAATTTTTCTAGAGCCTTGACTCTTATACAATGAAAAGACTAAATGTTTCTGTTGAATTGTGTATCAAATTGTACAGAGGAATGCCTTTGATATACGCATAGAAGTATAAGTATAATATAGATGATGTCGTAGAAGCTCGAAGAAAGCACACACGATGCTCTCTTGATAGAACAGAAACTAAACTATTAGCTTCTGGTAGTAAACCTTGAATCCACGAGGGGTTTTCCTGAATCCACAAGGAGATAAACTGGAATCCACCAGAGAAAGAATTTGACAAAATTCTGTGTTTATTGATAATAGTCTAATTTGCCTTTGACAGCTACAAAACATATAAATATTAAGAAAAACGTCTGAAACCCTAATTTGCACTAATTACGCGATTAGATAACAAAATACCGAAATTCACCAAAAATGGCAAAATTGAGTTAAGTGAAGAATCATAAACTACTAATCTTAAGAGTCGTCCCAAAACAAGCGGGACCTTATTCTGACTTTTGAGCAAAAAGTTATTAAGGAAATAAAAATTACTATAAATGGTAAAATTGCAGTTTTTGAGGCCTAAATGAAGGAATTTACCATTTTTAGGAGATACCTCATGGCATAGCCATGATTATTGCTTAGAAGGCTGTTTTGCTTTAGCCTACCAAATTTCATATGATTCCAATTCTGAGGCTCATGATTTCTACTAGTGTCTTCTTGCCTTACGCGATGATTTCAGGCACATGTGAGAGTCCAGAAAAGTCATGGCGGTCTGTTTTACATCAATAGAAGTACAAATAAATGTAAAGTAGAAGGTAAAATGAAGTATACTGTATTACATGACTTGAATGGGCATCAGCCTACTGGACTTATATTTTAACATCCAACGAAAAGAATGAAAGAGAACAATTTGAAAAAGTTTTCATAATTTAAATCACAAAAAATTTCTAAATTATTTTTTCAACAACATTAATCCTCATTCTAAGAAGCATCTCTACTACTTGGTTCATGTTGGGTCTCTCGTCCTTGTGTTTTGCCGCACATTGCAAAGCCATTTTGACCAGAAGTTTGAACTTAGCTTGATCATATTTGTCGGCTATCATGGGATCTATAATTTCATCAATCCATGAACTCCTTGTAGGTGTTCCAATGTTAATATACTCTCTTACCAAAGTGACCAACCTCTTATGCTCCCCGGTCACTGTCCATGCCAATTACTTTTAATTTTCATACACAATTACTTTTAAAATTTTAATGAACGATGCCACATCTCATTTAACACCTCTTTTATGCAAATCATTAGTCAGTAAATATATGATAATATTAAGAAATGTTACAAATGAGATTACGAAAAAGAAATAATAAAATTAATTAGCTACTATCATTATGAAGTAGTAGTCTATGATTTAACACATTTAAAGAAATGGAATGTATAGATTTTACTTAAGGTATATGTAAAAATTCACATTTAAAAAAAAGTCTATGTAAAGGTGTTAGGTTTTAAAGATTTAGGAATTTATGTATTTAGAACTCTAATGTATAATGTTGGCAAACCATGATCAAAACAATATGTTTAGTCTTGTTTAGGCTTGCTCAAAGTTGTGTAATTCATATAAAGTTGGAATCGAGAGGCTACAGATGCATTGGTGCATTTCGGCCTGGCTCGATCGATCGAAAGTTAGACTCGATCGATCAAAAGTCGGCCAGAATGTTTTTCTGCAGAATTTTCCAACTCAGCCCTACCTCATTAAACGTTTAGGGTTTTATGTTTTTGCCCTAGGTATATAAGGCAAAACCCTGGCCACGTTTTTGTGAGTTGCTCTGAGTGTATTGTTGCTCATACTTTGTTGTTTGTGTGAATCTCTTGTGAGATCAATGAGGAGTTTTCCTTCACATAAACTTAGGGTTTTCAAGGTACAGATTATTTCAACATCTTGATGATCAACTTAGTTGCTGCCATTGGAGCTTAAAGAAACACAAGTGGGGGTGCTTGTATCTTGTGAAAAATCCAAGAAAGAAGGAGTCCGTGGATTCGGAGCTTGCACGTGGTCATGTCAGTAAGTTCTACTAGTGAGTAGCATTAGGAAGTCAAGCGGGGAGCTTGTAAGTCCTTTTGTATGAACTTCGATTCTTTCATATAGTGGATTCAAGTTTACCTTGAGGATAGCTAGGTCAAATCCTCTCTAGGTTTTTACCGTGTGGTTTCCTGGGTCATCATATCATTGTGTTATTTATATTTTCGCTGCTTTATTTCTTGATATGATTAATTGATTGTGTTAACCTAGATTTGCATAATTTGACTAAGTTAATCACTTCGCTAATTAACTAGGCTAATCTGGTTGGGTTAAGGGGTCTAAAAACTGTTCAAAAGGTTTAAAAAAAATGTATATTCTATAAATAAGAAAAAAAGGTATTTGTAACGTTTTTATTGATTTAAAAGAAAATGAAAAATCAATTATTAATAACTAAAACAACAACAACAACAACAACAATATATAGGAGTAATTACATTTCCCTTCCTTGAGATTTAGAAAAATGACAATCCACCCTAAATTTGAAGGGAAAAAATATTTTCCCCCTTTACATTTGTTTGGCCAAGTTTTGTTAAATTAATATTAAAATATTGTGTACTAACCTGCCTATGTTTAAGGGTAGGTTTCTAAAATTATCCTCAATTTCAAAATTAAAATCTCATATTTTAAAATTTTAAATTACAGTTTATTTCAAAATATTGAGTAATGACTTTTGCTTTTTTTCTCTTTTCTTTTCTCAATGAATTATGGAAAGATTTGTCGTTTCATATGTTTTTGTACTTTATATATTTTGTATTTTTATTCTAAATTTATGAGTAATGTTTTCACTAACCATGGTTAAACATTTATAAAGAGATTCTTAAAAAAATTTAAATAATTTTGTGATTAATATAAACAGAAGGGAGAGAATGTTAGAGGGTGTTTGGATTGACCTGTTTTCAGTTACATAACTCAAAAATCTTAACTCAAAACTCAAAAACCGTGGGACCCACTAGCTGAAATGTTGTTTGGTTCAATTTCCATTTTGTGTTTCCGTATCTCATATCTCAAAATTTTGAGTTTTGAGAATGAGAAATGAGAACAGCTCTGAGCCTGTTTTCACTTTCTGAGAAATGAGTTTTGTGGCATTTGAGTAAATAATTGCAAATATGTGGGACCCCCTTCAGTGTATAGTCACATCACCCTCAGAGCCGTTGGAAGCCTTTGCTGTGCCAAATGCTCCTATCTCAGCTTTGGCCTTTGTTTTCCTCTATTTTCGTTACTCCATTTGCTGACTTCCATTTACTCCATTTACACTTCTCCATTTACTCCTACTCCCTCTCCATTACTGCTTCTCCATTAACACCTCTCACCCACCTCTACCAACATGCAATTATTTCAAGCTTTTGCCTTTTCTATTTATTGGTCAGACCTCTCACTTGCGTCCATTTTTCACAAGCTACTCCAAAACCAGCACAAAGCGAGAGGAAGAAGAAGGAGTCCCAGCCAGAAACAAGCACACTCTGACACATCCGATCCCGGCGCCGGCACCAGTTTGAGAATCCGACCTCTGCCCAGGTGTTCTGTTTTGCTTTTGTTTATGTTTCAATGTTTTTTTCAATTTCTCTAAACATTGATGGGTTTTGTAAAATAATGAAATTTGTGTCTAATGGAATTTGGGTTTGATGGGTTTTGTAAAAAAATTTGTGTCTGATGGGTTTTGTAAAATAATCAACTTTGTTTGTGATGAAATGTGTTTGTTGGAGAGACTTTGATTCAGGTATATGTTATGGGTTATTGTATGGGTCAGCACTGGATTATGCTAAAAATCCCATCTTTTTGTGACTTTGTTTGCCATTGTGTGTGCTGAGTATTTAATAAATATTTCGTTGCTTCTGTCTCCATTCTTTTCTTTATATTGATGGTTTATTAGAAAATTCATTGTAACTTTGTTTTGTAACTCTATAAAACTTGAGGTTCTATCTACTTGAGGTTCTATACATAATTTTGGAAGTCAAAATTTTTTTTTATCTTTCAAAAGGCCAAAAGGACCCACATTGAGATATTATTAAAACCTGTGATCTATAAATTAACACATTGTTGTGCTGGGATATTTGTATTAGATGGCTTATGAATCACAAGAGCTGGATGACAAATTGTGGCCTCCCCACATTGAACAAATTTTCATTGAGATTATGTTGGATGAACGACTCAAAGGGAATATGGAAAATGGTGTGTTTAAGCCCCCTGTTTGGGAATCTATTACCAAGCAGCTTAATACCCAAACTGGGAAGAATTTCCTGACTAAGAAGGTGGTGCAAAAGCATAATAGGCTAAAGGGAAAACAAAAAAAGTGGGGGCAATTGTTGAATCATACGGGGTTAGGGTGGGATGAGTTAACACAAACTGTTACTTGTTCTGAAGAAGTGTGGGCAAATGTGGTTGCGGTATGTTCTTTATTCCATCTACTGTTTGCATATCTCTATTAACTTCCCATTTGTCTTTCGTATGTCATATTGTTTGATGTCAATTTGTTTTTGTTTCTTTTTAGGGAGATCCAAAAGCACCATTGTTACGGAAGAAGGGCTGCCCCCACTATGACAAACTAAGGCAACTATTTGCCTCTACTACTGCAACTGGGGCCCTTCAAATCTCTTCTAACACCCCAACCCCAGATAGTGATGAAGAGCGTGCCCTAGAGGAGGCACTTGCCAATGATGATCATTGTACCCAAGTGGGTCATGATGACTACTACAGTCCAAACCTGGACGGAATACCAAGGGATGAGAGCCCTTTTAATGACCAAACCCAACGTCCTGATAAGCGTCCCATTCAAGATTCTAGTGGCAAGGGGAAGAAGGCTGCCAAGAAAGTGGATAGGGCGAGTGAGATGACTACTGCTTTACAAGAGTATACTGCAATGACTAGAGAGAGGTATTCCAAAAGAAGGGGGAAGGCAGCTGGTAGCTCAGACCATTGTGGCCAATCAGCTACTATAGGTGATCCATGCTCACTAGGAAAGGCTATTCAACTTCTGAATCAGCATGACGACCTTGATGACGATGCCTATTTTGCCGTTTCCACAGCTCTTCACCTCAAAGAGAACAGGGTGGTGTTCATGGGAATGCCAGAGCATAGGAGGAAGAGGTGGATGGACCTAGTTGCGAAGCAGAAGGGCAACAACCAGAACTGATCTGCTTTATGTTTATTTCTTTTATGTTATTTGGGTTTTGTTGTGCAAGTTTCGTGGACTTGGATGTACTTATTAAAACAGGATCTAGACATGTGGTTGGTTGGACCATCTTTTGGTTTGTTAGTGCTAGCTATCATAGATGGCTAAAAACTTAATATGTTTATGTGTATTTGATGGTGTTTGTAGTAGACCTTGCCTGTTATTTGTCATGTTTATTAAATGCTATTTTTATTGTGTGATGTTATGTTTCAATATTTTAGCATTCATAAGTGTTGTTCTATGCTCTCTTGCCATTTTCTAAAATTTCTTATATCATAAGTACCAAATTTGCCCCGTCTATTTCATAACTGTTGGTTTATGCTTATTTTTATTTTTTTACATTTAAATCTGTGCTAATCTTCTTTCACTTCAGCATATAGGTCCTAATGTCTGGTCCCAATGACGAATTTTGGACTTATGACTTTGACAACTCCTACTTTAGCAATGATTATGAGATGCAGTGTGAGGACAACGACTTTGATGATGACTACTTGAACCCGGATGGGGAGATGTTCAATGGGAGTTATGACTTTGATGACCCATTCTTTAACAAAGATGTTGACATGCATGGGTGCTGCAATGATACCGGGCACGGCTGCCTCAACCCTGATCATGACATCCTCCACAGCAATGGGTACGATACAGATTATGACTGGTCTGATAGTGATACTGATTCTGATTGTGACTAGTCTGATTGTGATAGTGAGGAGGAGGAGTTTGATTACATAAATGGTTTGGTGGGGGAGATGGCATCCTATGTACAACGCCACTACAACAAACGTCCGATGCGTACAAGCATTTTGACTAGTAGTGGTTATATGGAAGAGGTCAGAGATGGAAATTCGAAACAATGCTTTGAGATGTTCCGCATGTCTTTGCGGTTATTCTATCATTTTGTTGATGAGTTGAAACGGCATGGATATCTGAAGGAAGGAAAGGGTCGTGTTGATGTGCAAGAATCTGTCGCTATGTTCTTGTACATCATTGGGCATAACACCCGAATGCGGTGTGTTGCAGACAGATTTCAGCATTCGACTGAGACAGTGGCCCGCAAATTTCGAAGGGTTCTGCGGGCTGTCCACTCCTATGGTCAGCACTTGATTAAGCCTGATCCGAATGTAACTGGCCTCCCACGACATCTCCAAGTGAACAAATATCACCCATGGTTTGAGGTATGATTTCCCTTATTGCTTTTATTGATAAAAATAATTTTTTCCTGGTGCTGTAAGTTGTTGGAACTATGGGTTTGGACTTTCTTTTATTGCTTTTATTCATAAAAATAATTTTTTGACATATGGGAAAATGGTTGTGCAAGGCTGTACAAGTTGTTGGAACCATGGATTTGGTCATTTGTTGGAAAACATATGGTACAAATGTAATATTTTGTGCATTGGATGAATGTCAGATTGTTTATAATTTAATTTTAACTATTTGTAGAGATGCATTGGTGCAATTGACGGAACTCATGTGAGTGCTCGCCCTCCAACTGGCAAAACTCAGCAATATAGGAGTAGAAAAAGCACTGTCACCACTAATGTGATGTGTGCATGTGATCATGACATGCGGTTTACGTATGTCCATTCGGGTTGGGAAGGTAGTGCGAATGACTCGAGGGTATTGGAGGAAGCCATTAAGGACCCAAAGCATGGATTTCCCTGGCCACCAGAAGGTACATTTTTTAAATTTCCACTGCCCAATTATGGAGTGTTCATTCAGCAGGCCCAATATTTAGACCACCACTTAAAATATTTCTAAAGAACATTTGATTGACATAAACAGAGTATTTAAACAGGAAATTAAATTTTAAATTGACATAAATTTTTGGCTGACATATGGAAACTTTAAAATTTCTTGTTTATGATGCAGGTTCATACTACCTAGTTGATTCGGGGTACCCCATTGGTACGTCTTTCCTTCCACCGCACAAATCCACTCGCTACCATGCTCAAGAGTTCAGATCAAGCAATAGGCAACCGGCAACCAAGAAGGAGCTATATAACTATCGACACTCCTCTCTGCGCATGGTTATTGAGAGATGCTTTGGTGTCTTGAAGGCCCGTTTTCCCATATTGAACTCGATGCCGAATTTCAAGCCTTTGCGCCAGCGCTATGTCATTTCTGCGTGTTGTGCTGTGCACAATTTCATACGCATGAACAGCCGGTCTGATGAGTTGTTTCACACTTGGGAGAATGCTGATGTGAGTGGAGGTGCTGGCCGAAACAATGGTAATGGATCTACAGGTTCATCTGCTAGTACAACCACTCGAAGACATGTTAGGGAGATGTCTGACCAGGCGAAGCGTGCTATGAATCAGTTTAGAGATGACATCACTGACCGCATGTGGACTGATTATGAGCGTCGTCGCCATTGAATCTGGAAATATGTGATGACTTTTTGTGTATTGTGGATTATTTTGTTGGGTTGTTGGTGCCATTAATCCACCTGGCAGTATATTGAAATATATGGGTTGTAATATTATAGTTATGAACTCGAACAAGTTTGTTTTAGGCTAGGTGACACCTATTCACTAACTACAATGTATAGGATGCATCTTTTGGATGATATGATGCATTATGTTGATGTTATTTAGGGGGTCAGTATATATATCTTCATTGTCAAAGCCTTGTTGACAATGTATTTTGTAACTTATATATTATTCCTATATATTACAATGCACAGGTTATGTCAAAGCATTGTTGATAATGCACAGGTTATTTATGTATTTGATATATATATATATATATATATATAACCAATGTGCATGTGAAGATATCACTATTAAAGCAATTAAGGCCTCTTTATTTATGTATTTGATTAGTTTATAACCTGGAGGCAGAAGTATAGAAAAGGAAAAGGAAAAGAAAAAACCACAAAATCCAGTTTTAACATTCGGCAGTGTGTGTGTGTGTGGAGATAGGAAGACATAACAGTGTTTTGGGTGAAAGAACAAAGAAGAGGACGCGCCAGAAAAACCAACTTTCTGACCTGTGCAGGCTGTGGGCTCCACCAAAAAGTGAAAAAGTTGAGAAATGAGATATGAGGCACAGCTTTGAGATATTGGAGCCAAACAAAAATTTTCAGTTTTGGGTTTTGAGGGAGATGAGTTTTGAGAAATGAGTTATGTGTTTTGAGTTATGTGTTTTGAGTTATGTGTTTTGAGTTATGATTTTTGAGTTTTGAGATACTCTCAATCCAAACACCCTCTTAATTTCTTCAAACTCTAAGGGAGAGAAGTGTTTTTTCCCTTTAGGTTTGGGGTGGAGGGTCATTTCTCTAAACCTCAAGGAAGGGGAGTGTTATTACCCCAAATATATTTAATGAAATTACCCTAAAAAAATTATCCCATGCAACACGCGGGCGGTCTGCGTTCATGTTAAAACTTAAAACTACGTAGGAGGGCTTTCTAACGGTCAAAGTACAACTAAATATATTAAGGTCAATTATGGCTTTTTCAAGTGGGGGCATTAATAAAGAGCACGTTCATTAGGCTTAATTTTTAAAATCGAACTTGGATATTTTTCTTTGATTTGTAATAAAGACGATAAATTTTATGACAATTAAATAGAAGATCGTACATCATCATATAACTACTTGATAATGAAAGGAGGAGATTCATTCAAACAACACTGCATTCATCCTAAACTGTGTCCCTAAAAGCCAGAGCATGTTTATATTCACCATCTAGGAGCAAATGATCCTCATGAAAACAGTTCGCAACAGATGAAAGACAAAGCCGAACAGATATTCCATGAGTAAGTAATGCTGCACACACAATACTTTTTATTACAGCTGAGTTAACAAGTTTTTATAGGTTTCATCAAGAGCTACTGTGATATCACTTTTTTACCGGACAAAATGGGCTTCTGCCCTTTTCGGGCAAATTATATAGGGAAATGCCCCCCTTCCCAAACTAAATAGGAAAATGCCCCTCTTTTAAAACTCGATTTTTGATAAATCGAGTTAGGCCCTATAGTGACGTTTTTAAGGAGCCTATAGTGATGTTTTAAGAACCTATAATGACGTTTTTTTAACTCGACTTTATTGAAATCGAGTTATAGGCAATGAAATCGACCTATAGTGGCATTTTTTTACCTATAACTCGATTTCTTTGAAGTTGAGTTAAAAAACGTCACTATAGGTCCTTAAAACGTCACTATAGGCTCCTTAAAACACCACTATAGGGTTTCAATTTTTTTTTTCTAACTCGATTTATCAAAAATCGAGTTTTAAAAGAGGGGCATTTCCCTATTTAGTTTGGGAAGGGGGAAATTTCCCTATATAATTTGCCCGAAAAGGGTAGAAGCCCATTTTGTCCATTTTTTACCTATTAATAACAATATGTCCCCATGAAAGTTGTGAAAATTTTTGTGTTTTTAAACTTACTGTTCCTAAATTCACCCACCCTCTCTAATGATAGTGTGCATTTTTTTTTTTTTTTTTAAGATTATTAGAAATTTTTTGATTGAAACGAAAATCCATTCCCCAAAAAACTAAGATTCAAAATATACAATGGATTGGATAATAGGTGGACACTCCTCAATCCAGATTTGAGGATCCCCTATTCCAACAAAAGCAGCTGCTAGTAACCTAGCAACTTTATTACAAGATTTGCTAATTAGTAATTACATAAAAAAGAAATACTGTAAAAATCATTGCAGAAATCACGAATATCCTTCACAATATCGCCATAAATTGTCAAGCTTGGTCTTGCATCACTAGCATTGGAATTTGAAATGTTTACATTTTTCTTTTTTAAAAAGTCAAATATTATAATTAACTTTCGCATAATCTTAAAATATAGTTACTATTTCATTATTTATCCAATATTGTATTTAACCGAAAAATTAATTTGCAACCTGATGGTAGAAGCAAGGTTTTGAAACCCAGACCGGACCATATGGTCTGACCAAGAAAACCGTGAACCTCTCACAATTACGGTTCTTTTAAGCTTAAGAACCGGTCTATGCCAAAAAAGTAGGGAACCGTTCGAACCGCGGTTCAACCGCATTGTTCTGAGAACCGTGATCAGACCGCTTCTCACAGTTCCCTTTGAATCTAAACCTAAAAAAAAAAAAAAAAAAAAAACACAGAAAAAAAAGAAAAAAAGAAACACAACTACTGGGATAAGAAAACGTCTGATCTGACCCAGAAAACATCTGATCTTTGTTTCAGTCTCTTTGCTTCACTCTCAAAAAACATCTCAAATAATCCAAACACAAAACACAAAACAAAATCCAATTCTTACAATAAAGTTGAATCAGAACAAGCAAATATGAAGAAGAAGAAGAAGCCGATCTGACCCAGTCTGGTGGTGGGGAGGAGGACGAACGGCGGTGGGGTGGCGGATGAGGTAGTGATGCATGGTGAACATCGATCTCCACCGGCTTTGTCTTTTTGGCAACCTCGATCTCCGCTGGCCTTCGATCTCCACCGGCGCCGCTTCAGATTCTCCTCTCTTTCTCTTCTCTTTTCTCTGATGTGAATATATATTTCTTTTTTTTTTGAGAAAGCCTGATGTGAATATGTGAATGTGATAAGTGATAACTGTGAAGTATATGTGAGGTTGAGAGTTGAGTAATAAATTGGGTCCGTATGAAAATGTGTGGCGGTCTTTATCCCTTAGTTTTATTTTATTTTTGTTATGTAATCGTGTGGTTTTTTTTTTTTTTTATTCAAACGTGTGGTATTTAATATTAAGAAATGACAATTAAGAAATACTACCACAATATTTTCACAATAAATTTTAAGTAATAGATTGTTATTAGCTAATATTGGTGAGTAAAAAAATAATTTCAATGGTGGGTTCAAATTAGAACTAGTAACAACTTTTCACATAAGATTTTGATGTGATTCTTGTAAAAATATTGCAAAAAATATTGTGGATATAACATCACAATTCTTTCTTCATCTGCTTTTGTTTGTATTGCTTTTTTTTTATCTCTTCCTTTAATTTCATTCACTTTTGTTTCTAGTGGTTTTTTAGGTTTGTGAATGTGAGCTAGATAGCTAGTCGCGTGACATTGGAAAGTGGAACTTGGAAAGACAATCTGATGCTTTTAATTTTTCTTTTTATAAAAAAAAAAATTATTATTATTATTGGATAGATATTTAATATTTGGGCTATAGATGGATATATTAGATATAGTTAAAAAAGTTATTAATGATTGACTAATCACGTGTGGAAATAAAAGTTTCTCTGTCTCTAGGAAAGGTGGTCTTCCCCTTCTCCCAGACAGTAGAATTGCCGTACCTTCTTGTAAGGTTTTCTTTTCCCTCGCATGACAAGGTTGCATGTAGGGCTTGTGGTTTACTTTTTCTAGGGGTTTTGGGAAACAGTTATCCTACTTTTCTTTTACTCTTTTTCACAGATCTGTCTTTTCACTCTTTCTTTTTCTCTGGTGCTCTCCCTTTTTCTCTGGTGTTTCCTGTCTTCTCTTTCATGGAAGATCTTACACGGCATTGGAATTGTCTATCTCTATCCAAAAAGGAAGGAGATGATCTTTGTGTCAAAAAAGATAGGTGCTCTAAGGAGTACATCATAGCAGCCCAGTTTTTCACCAAACGTGCTCTAAGTATGGATGCAGTAGCAAGGACCTTTAAACCGCTTTGGAGGGCTGATAATGGGTTTACGGTAAGCAAGGAAGGGTCACATAAAGTTCTATTCGTGTTCGATAACAAGGAAGATGTGGATTGCATTCTCTCCAGCGAGCCCTGGAGTTTTGACAAAAACTTGGTGGTTCTTGAAAGATATGAAAGACAAACTCCCCTCGAAGATTTGAAATTTGATAAGGTGTCTTCCTGGGTTCAAGTCCACAATATACCAATTGGTTACAGGAACAAGTCTGTTGCTGAAGATATCTGCGAAGCGATTGGCAAGGTTGATCGAACAACTAGTGTTAATGACAGTGAGGGGGGCAGTTATATTAGAGTTCAAGTCACCTTGGATGTGTACCAGCCACTTTGCCGAGGAAGGATAGTTACTTTTGAGGAGGGTGGAAAAATATGGGTAAACTTCAGGTACGAACGTCTACCTAATATTTGTTATTGGTGTAGTTGTTTTGATCATGGTGATAGGGACTGTGATATCTGGATCCAAAGCAAGGGCTCACTGAGACAGGAGGAACAGCAATTTGGATCATGGATCCGAGCCACGCAGTCAGGTCCATCTAGGAAAAGTGTTGTTCGAGTTTCGGGTTTCTATGAGGGTAGGGCTGAGAACATATCTACTCGGCAGCGAAGGGAGATGAAGTTCAATCCGGCGGCGGAACAATTAGCAAAGTCAAAGTCAATGGTTTGAATTGATAGGCCACAATCTGAATGACCCCTTGTGATTAAACCAATTAATTACTTAGCCAAGTTATTAATTAATCAATTTATCATGCAATTGCGTGGAAGCACAAACAAATCACCAAAAACTAAATATGCAGCGGAAATTAAATAACACGGTGATTTGTTTACGAATGGGGAAAAACCTCGCGACAAAAATCCCATCGGGTGATTTTCAGGTTACCACTCCTAAAACTCCACTATTATCAAATCAAGCGATTACAAGTAAAGGAATCCCAAGTACCTTACCAACCTACAGTTGAACTCTTATCCCAATACCCAATTGGACTTGATCTGTAGTGACAATTTTCACCTTTGATGCACGGCTCCCAAGTACGTGACTAACCAATGTGTGGATCTCAATACGTGACTTTAAAACACCAACTTAAGGAAGAGAGGTTGGCTGCAAAGTTCTTCAGTTCATCCTACACGATGAAGATCAGGAAGATGCTTGGTCACAAAACTCTTTAGTGCAAATACACATCAACTTCTTCAGAGAAGATGAACTAGGTCAAGAACTTCGTCTTTGATCACAATTTGCTTGAACAGAGATTGCTCAATGCTTTTGCAACTTGTGTCACACTTGACGGCTCTTAAAACAATCCTTTTATATGTTTAGGGTTTGGAGAAAAGAAGGCCCAAAAGCATATTCACGGATCCCAAGAAAATCACATCAGAAAATCTAAAATTATAAATCTCGACAGATAGCAGGTGTCGAGGTAGCTATCGAGCAGGTGTCGAGCTTTAATGAATTTGCACTTTAGCTTGCTTTTTCTTGGACAGACTTGATGACTTCAACACTTGACCTTGAAACCTTGTTTCTTGAAGTATTAAAAACACCTAGAACTACCTAATTACAAGTAGAGTGCGTTTTGTCAAAGGATTTAGCCAATTTACATAAATAAGTGACATATGTTCTTAACAAGTGAAAACACATATGTCCTAACAATCTCCCCCTTTGGCAATCCGTGACAAAACCACAACAAACAAATGAACATATGAGAGAAGTCATAAATCACTTAACTCATATTCACTTGTTGAATACAATAAAATCTATCCTAACACAAACTCTTGAAAAACTTTGCAAGAAGAGAGTTTATGGCAAGTAGACTTTGACAACCTGTATTTCTGAAACACTTTAAACAAAACTCATCAAGGCATCTTGTGTGAAACAGAAATAATAGATTGCATACAAGTATAAAGAACATGTGTATAAAGATAGAAAAGAAACAACACATGAAGAGAGAGGTGAAAGAAACATACATCTAAATATAAAGAAAATAAGTACAATGTATGTAAAACTAGTCAAAAAACCTCATATACAAGATCAATGTATCTATGAAGAATAGAAAAGAAAAGATACATCAAAACCTCACTACATCCCTCAAAAATATCAACACTCCCCCTATAAAAAATGTCCTATACTAACTCTCCCCCTAAGATGACTACTCTCATAACCCAAAACCTACTCCCCCTTTTTGTCACGAGTGACAAAGGGTAGAGTGTCATGTAGACATCTCATTAGTAGAGCTAGCATCTCCATCATCATCATCTGAAGCGTCATCATCATCACCATCCTCAGAGTCTGAAGCCGCTGGAGAAGGTGGTGAAGGAGTAGCCTCTAGAGCAAAACCACCCATGGTCGCCTGCCGTCGTGCAATACAACCAACACGAACATTCACTTGATACAACTCGGAGGAGAATGTATCGAGGCGAGCATCCATGCGCTGCAGCTACGCCATGATGTCTCCAAGAGATACATCACCCGTAGAGAAAGAAGGAGCAAATGTAGGTGGAGCAGATCTGGATGGAGCTGAACGGGAGGGAGGAGTGGAATCCGTCTGTCTCGACCTAAACTGAGCCTCACTACGTTTTACGGTAGCGGAATCTATGGCACAGATGTGTGTGAAATGGTCGGACACAGGAAAGGGAATAGAAAAATGGCGTAAAATCCTCGTGATAGCGGAAGGAAAGATATGCTTATCACGGGACGCCGAATCAAGATGAACATCTATGATAAAAAAGATAAAATGAGAGAGAAAATCTATAGTAAGATGCTCTAAAAGAGATAACAAAAATCGAGCATGAGGTTCTGTGATAGAGTTGTAGTGAAAGAGAGGATGGAGTACAAACATCATCACCATGTTTAGGAATCTAGGACCTTTAGCAAAAGGCCTACATGATGTGTACTGTTGCTCACCCCAATCAGCAGGGCGCTGACAAAAGGCAGAAATGAGCTCATCTTTGGACACAGTCCTCAGATGCTCACAAGAAGGATAGTCAGGAAACTCTATCCTAGGAACCCTAAGCACATCTGCAACTAGCTGCGATGTGACAAGGATACGCGTACCTCAAACGCGAGTGAAAAAGAGAGGTACTGAACGATCTATCCCATGCATGTTGGAGTAAAACTCCTGAATCAGCATGAGAGGACAAGTGACCGAGATGTCACACAGTGACTCCCATCCCTTACTGTGAATGACAGAGGGAAGGTCAGTATCGTAGAAGTCCGCCAAAATGACTTGGCGTTCCGAATGAACACCTCGTCGAGAAAAGTTCTCCGAAAATGCCTTGTGAAGGTTAAGAGGAGCAGAATCAGAAGAAGAGGAAGCTCCAGAACGCAGAGGGTTCCGAGTCGGAGTGGATTTACGTTTGGGTGCCATAGACACTACTAACGTAAAAGAAGGAGAAAGAGATAGTGAGGGAGACAATCAGAAAAGTCCCAACACAGTTCATATATATCAAATATAATGAACAAGAAGTACGTATGCATGGGAATGCATGATCATGTGACATGCAAATTGAAAAACATCATGGGCTCAGCCCAATCCAATCCTACCAGCACACAAACATAGAGCACACATCTGAATGCATGTAAATATCATTCTAATGCACATGGAATGCAATGTATGACATTTTGAAAACATTTAAGTGAAAACCCAACCCAAAATTTCAAGAAAAACTCATTAATTTTGAAAAACCCCAAAAATTTCCAAAAATCCCAAAAACTAGGTTTCAAAACATGAAATGCATGAGAAAGGAAGGGAAAAATGAACATACCAAGTGATTGAAACCAAAGGAAGACCGAAAATCAAGAGGATTTGAAGATTTGAGTGAGAAAAGGGTGTTTGGGAGATGAACAGCCACAGACAGATTGAGAGAGATAGAGGGAATGAGAGAAAAAATTGTGACAGCTCTTATATAGACACTTCAGTAAACCTCGATAGCTGAGGTGTCGAGAGGTATCGAGGAAGCTGTCGAGGAGGTGTCGAGAAAATGGCCGTCGACAGCTGCAGGTATCGATAGGTGTCGAGGAACAAGAACCAGTTTCAAAGCACAGAAACTCGATCGATCGACCAGGTATCGAGGAGGTATCGAGGAGACAGGAACTTTCTCGATTGATCCATCAGGTGTCGAAGAGGTGTCGAGATTGCGATAAGAAAAAGGCTTGAGAAGCTCGACAGATAACCAGGTATCGAGGAGGTATCGAGGAGGTGTCGAGCCAGGTTAAAAAAGCAGTTTTTCGAGAAGAGAAACACACAGACATGAATGCAATCCAACATACACCTCAACCATTGATCCAATCAACATATAAAGCTCTCAAAATCATCTCTCAACAAAGAATTAAGCACATGGATCCTCAAAAACACACACACACACACTAAATAAGTCTAACCAATTTTATTTTTCAAAAACAAGTCAAGACAGTTTAGTGAGCATACATTAGCACATGTAAACACTTGTGATGACCAAATCACATTGTACCTGCACATGTATCAAAAGTAGCAAAGAATATTGCGTGTTGTGTGTGAAAAATATCGCAAGATTGCATATGTGTATACATGTTATAACGATCTGAGATATGAGAAAATAACTTTAACTCACACACAATCATAACTGTTTGATGGGGACTATCACCTTCGAAGTACATCCTATAACTCCCACATCTCCTAGAATACACGCTTGCAACCATATTTAAAGCATTTTTATTCCTTTTGTTTTTTGTTTTCTTTGCATATTTTCTTTTATTTTTAGCATATCATACATGGGCATAAAAAGAGAGAAAAGAAATACCCAAGATGTTAAGCATTTGACATCACACTTTTGATATGCCAAAACGTACGAATGTCTTTGACACTGCACTTTTGCTATGCTGAAGCATACATGTGTCTTTGACACTGCAATTTTGCTATGCCGAAGCATACAGGTGTCATATAATGATGGGCAACAGTGGTGAGATGGTTATTTATGCCTTTCTCTTAGGATTTTCTAGTCCTACCTGTCAAAAAGAGTGATACGAGTGTTAAGTTTAAGAGATAACTTAATCTTACTCATCACAAACAAGAGCCACAAAGCTCACTTACTTAGTTGTGCATAGAGATGCTCATCTAAGCTACAAGAGATACAAAGTTTAGAAACTTTGTTTCAATGGCCATCCAAGGTACACAAGTACCAAAGTACACAAAACACACACTGTTTTTGTATTTTTCAATTTTTCAATTTTTTATTTTATTTTTTATTTATATTAAAAACAAAAGTAAACAAGACTGAAAGTAAACACACAAAAACATGTTAAACAAAACAAAGCATAAAACTAGATGCAAATGCATGAGGAAGAGGGATAAGAGAAGGAGATCAATCCATGGAGATGACACCAATGTTTTGACGAAGGAATTTAAAACGTTTGCTGTCAAGAGGTTTGGTGAACAAGTCAGCCTTCTGATCATTAGTGTGGATAAACTTAAGAGTGAGAGTACCATCTTCGACAAGCTCCCTAATGAAGTGATGTCGAATCTCTATGTGTTTGGTTCGAGAATGCTAAACCGGGTTCTTAGAGATATTTATGGCACTGGTATTGTCATAGTAAATAGTGAGATGCTCTTGACAAATACCATAATCTTGAAGGAGTTTTTGCATCCAGAGGAGTTGGGTGCAGCAGCTACCGGCAGCGATGTATTCAGCTTCTGCAGTGGATAAAGAGATGGAGTTCTGCTTTTTGCTCATCCAAGAGACAAGATTGTTACCCACATAAAAACAACCCCCAACCCCCCGAAGTACTTTTTCTATCATCAGCATTGCCAGCCCAATCAGCATCAGAGTACCCAGCTAAGACACCATTAGTGTCTTTGCTATACCACACATCGAACTCAGCAATGGTTTTGACATACTTTATAATTCTTTTTAAAGCAGTCATGTAGGATTCTTTGGGATTAGCCTGATATCTAGCACACACTCCAACACTGTAACTAATGTCAGGTCTGCTAGCAATAAGGTAAAGAAGACTACCTATCATGCTTCTATAAAGAGAGGGGTCAACCCTCTTACCTAACAAGTCTACAATGAGTTTAACATTTGGGCTCATAGGGGCTCTAACAGAACTAGCAGATTCCAAACCAAACTTTTTCACAAGATTCTTAGCATATTTAGATTGAGAAAGGAATATATCTGAATCTTGTTGACAAATCTGCAATCCTAGGAAGTGAGTGAACTCTCCAATCATACTCATCTCGAACTCGGCTTGCATGAGTTTTGAGAAGCAATGAGCAAGTTCATCCTTAGTTGACCCAAAGATGATATCATCAACATAGACTTGAGCAACCATCAACTCACCATCTTCCTTTTTGATGAAGAGAGTTTGATCAGCCTTTTCTCTTGGGAACCCATATGACACCAGATATTGTGTGAGTTTATCATACCAGGCTCTAGGATCTTGCTTCAACCCATCCGAAAAGTGTGGATCAATGAATCCTTTTGGTTGAGCCACATAGACATCCTCTTTGAGTAACCCATTTAAGAAGGCAGTCTTTACATCCATCTGATAGAGTTTGAAATTCAGCTAACATGCTAGGGCAAGCAGAATTCTGATTGACTCCATTCGGGCAACTGGGGCAAATGTTTCATCATAGTTTACTCCTTCCATTTGTGAGTATCCTTGAGCCACAAGTCAAGCCTTGTTGCGAATCACATTGCCTTCTTCATCAGTTTTGTTGTGGAATATCCACTTTGTACCGATGATGTGCTCACCTTCTGGTCTAGGTACTAGAGTCCAAACATCATTTCTCTGAAACTGAAGTAGTTCATCATGCATTGCTTTAACCCAACTTTCATCTTGTAATGCTTCCTCAACTTTCTTGGGTTCAACCTATGACAAATAGCAAGAATAAGACACAAAGTTAGCAACACATTTATCAACTGTATGTTTTCTTAATGTGAGTTCATTCATGTTTTCCACAATAACTTCAGGAGGATGATTTAATTTGATTCTAGAGGAGGGTCCTTTTTCTTTATGAGACTCAAAATCTAGTGAAGTAGGAGCATCTACAGAGTCTTCCACAATACTGGGAGTACTTGGGGACACAGGTTTCGGTTCAACAATATCTTGAACTTCTCTAGGCTTAGGAGGAAGAATTTCTTTAGAGAGTTCCTCAATGCCTTTCTCAGAATTGGAATTTGAAGACTCATCGATGACGACATTTACTGTTTCGATTACCTTCAGAGTTCTCTTGTTGTATACCCGATAAGCCTTGCTTGTAGACGAGTATCCAAGAAATATGCCTTCATCGCTTCGAGAGTCAAACTTTCCCACATTCTCTCTATCCTTAAGAATGAAGCAAGTACTTCCAAATATCCTGAAGTACTTCACATTTGGCTTTCTTCCTTTCCATAACTTATAGGGAGTCTTTTTGGTACCGGGTTTGAAGTACACCCTGTTAATCGTATGACATGCAGTGTTTACGGCTTCTCCCCATAAGTTTTGAGCCACATCTTTGTTATGCAACATGGCTCTGGCCATCTCTTGAATAACCCTATTCTTTCTTTCTACCACACCATTCTGCTGAGGCGTAATAGGAGTAGAGAATTCTTGAGATATACCAGATCTTATGCAGAAAGACTCCATGTATGAGTTCTCGAATTATTTACCGTGGTCACTTCGAATTCGATCAATCTTTAAGCTCTTTTCATTTTGCAGTCTTGTGCACAAAGCCTCAATGTGCTCAGGAGCATCAGACTTGGATCGGAGTAAGATGACCCAAGTGTATCTCGTGAAGTTGTCTACCACAACCATGATGTATCTCTTACCACCAAGAGACTCGGTTCTGGTTGGACCCATAAGATCTAAATGCAAAAGCTCCAATGGTCTGGAGGTAGCTGATGTTTGAGTGCCTGGATGCTTAGCTTTCGTCTGTTTCCCAAGCTGACATGGTCCACACACCACATTGCTCATTCTACTAAGCTTCGGTATCCCCAAGACTGATTTGTGCTTAGATACAATGGATAGATGCTTGTAACTAGCATGTCTCATTCGTTGATGCCATATATCTTCATTGGGCAAACGAATGCTATTGCACACTATATCGGCATCAGGAACCAATCCATAGCAGTTGTCCAGAGTGCGAACCCCACTAATGAGCTTCTTTCCAGACTCATCCATGACAAGACACTTTGCTTTTGAGAACAGCACCATGAAGTCTTGATCACATATTTGACTTATGCTCAATAGGTTCACCCTTAGACCTTCTACATAAAGAACATTTGCAATGTCTGGCAATCCTATTAGAGATATGATTCCTTTCCCTTTTATCTGTGATTTGCTTCCATCACCAAAAGTCACATTACCACCTTTCTTAGGCTCAAGGATCTTGAAGAGAGATCGGTCTCCAGTCATGTGTCTTGAGCAACCACTGTCAAGATACCATAGACAAGTATCCATTACTTTGAATGCAGACTTCATCATGAAACACACTTCATGCTTGGATGATAAATCAGAGGGAATGGTTCTTTCTCTCAACTGCCTTTTATGAGCTAAGCCTATAACTTTCACTCTTCTCAGACGAATTCCTTTGCACATTTTCATTCTGAGACAGTCTAGTTTCTTCTTAGTAAAACTGAGATCTTTTCCAATAGTCATCATAAGAGAATTCAAATAACTTTTAGACTTGTATTTTCTGAGACACTCAAACAAATAGTGATTAGAAAAACAAGATGTATTTGAAAACAAAGATCTCTTCAAGCAGGTTACAGCCATGACAACAGGGGTCAATGGATCAACACAGCAAAGATCAAACTCTAATCAGAGTGTGCCTGCTCTGATACCACTTGATAGGCCACAATCTGAATGACCCCTTGTGATTATACCAATTAATTAATTAGCCAAGTTATTAATTAATCAATTAATCATGCAAATGCGTGGAAGCACAAACAAATCACCAAAAACTAAATATGCAGCGAAAATTAAATAACACGGTGATTTGTTTACGAATGGGGAAAAACCTTGCGGCAAAAACCCCACCGGGTGATTTTCAGGTCACCACTCCCAAAACTCCACTATTATCAAATCAAGCGGTTACAAGTAAAGGAATCCCAAGTACCTTACCAACCTACAGTTGAACCCTTACCCCAATACCCAATTGGACTTGATCTGTAGTGACAATTTCCACCTTTGATGCACGGCTCCCAAGTACGTGACTAACCAATGCGCGGATCCCAATACGCAACTTCAAAACACCAACTTAAGGAAGAGAGGTTGGCTGCAAAGTTCTTCAGTTCATCCTACACGATGAAGATCAGGAAGATGCTTGGTCACAAAACCCTTTGGTGCAAATACACAGTAACTTCTTTAGAGAAGATGAACTAGGTCAAGAACTTCTTCTTTGATCACAATTTGCTTGAGCAAAGATTGCTCAATGCTTTTTCAAATTGTGTACAACTTGACGACTCTTAAAACAATCATTTTATATGTTTAGGGTTTGAAGAAAAGAAGGCTCAAAAGCATATTCACGGATCCCAAGAAAATTAGATCAGAAAATCTGAAATTATAAATCTCAACAGATAGCAGGTGTCGAAGTAGCTATCGAGCAGGTGTCGAGCTTTAATGAATTTGCACTTCAGCTTGTTTTTTCTTGGACAGACTTGATGACTTCAACACTTGACCTTAAAACCTTGTTTCTTGAAGTATTAAAAACACCTAGAACTACCCAATTACAAGTAGAGTGTGTTTTGTCAAAGGATTTAGCCAATTTACGTAAATAAGTGACATATGTTCTTAGCAAGTGAAAACACATATGTCCTAACACGAACCAACAAGGAAACTAATGATATTGAGGCGGATTTAGCGGAGTCCCAAAAGAATATGTTTGCAAATACTATTCCCAATACAGCTGTCCAGGATCACGAAAATAAAGGAGGAGATTTTGATCAACAATTAAAGGAGATTGACAGTGAACTTGGCATTTATGAGGATTCCCATAATTTGGGACTTCCCACGAATTCAACTTTCCCCAAGGAAAACTCTAATTCCTTTGATATGGGAAAATTACGGAATGAGTTAGCGCCCAATCAGACTCAGACAGGAACCCCACTATGTGCAACTCCAATACCAAAGTCCCATGCATATCCTTTTCAGGACGTAACAAACTGCTCCCATGCACCTTTGACTGATGATAACCCATCCCAGACTAAGTGGAAGCATCTGATTCGTGAGTTTACAGGCAAGGCACCCATAATAGAGAACCCGATTGGTCCAAAACGTCCTATTGACATGGTGGTTGACCCCATGGATGTACCATGCAAGAAACTTATAGTATCAAATGAAGAAAAGGAAAACTATTTGATAATGGCGGAGGCTGATTCTCAGCCCCGCCAAGCGCAATGAGTTGCATTGTCTGGAACTGCAGGGGGCTTGGGAACCAACTAGCAGTTCAAGAGCTTGCGGACGTAGTGTAGGCAAAAGCTCCTGCTGTTGTGTTCCTAGCCGAAACACTGGCAGATGAAACTAGGCTAGACTATGTGAAAGATCGGATTCATTTTGATAAAAAAAATTTTGTTCAGAGGATTAATAAAGGTGGAGGATTAGTTATGTACTGGAAGAATGATTTACTGGTTGATGTGGTTTCTTCTTCTTTGAACCATATTGACGTTCTCATCAATAAAGACTCCGAGGCAGCCTAGCGCTTCACCGGATTCTACGGTGAGCTGGAAACTCACAAACGGCATGAATCATGGGGCCTATTCCGTAGTCTACATCACCAAAACTCACTGCCTTGGCTGTGCACCGGGGACTTCAACGAGATTCTAAAGCAAGGAGAGAAGCTTGGGGGACAGACAAGAACACCGGGTTAAAAGCAACTTTTCCAAGATTGTTTGGATGAGTGCGAACTCATGGATATAAGCTTCAAGGGCTCTCCCTTTACATGGAGTAGACATTACAGAAACGGGTCTTCGATATGGGAAAGGCTAGACAGAGCAGTGGTCTCATATGAATGGTTTTCAAAGTATCCAGGTACTCGGGTTCATCACGTGGACAGTACAACATCAGACCATAAGTTTCTGTGGATAGAGCAGTCAGAGTTGGATTGTACACCAAGGAAGAGATTGTTCAGATTTGAAGAGATGTGGCTAGGTGACAAGGGGTATGGGGAAACTGTGGAAGGAGTTTGGCAGGCCCATTTTGAAGATGAAGGGAATTCGAAGGTAGTTAGGAAGGTAGAAAAGTGTGGGACAGCACTAACCAAATGGAGTAGGGACTATTTCGGCAACATCAAGAAAGAATAAGAAAAAAAAAAAAGAAAAGAGCTTACACGGGTTGAAAAAATGGCTCTCCAGAAAGGGACTTTGGACAGATTGCTTGTACTTAAAAAAGAGATTAATTCCCTCATGGATAAAGAAGAGAGGATGTGGCGCCAAAGGTCACGTACTCTGTACCTTAAAGATGGAGATCGCAATACCCGCTTTTTCCATTGTCGAGCAACACAGAGAAGGCATAAGAATCTCATCACTAGGATAAAAAATCAGTCCAATGTCTGGTGCACAAAACTAGATAAGGTCTCAGACATCTTCCTGGAATATTTTTAGCAGCTGTTCACGTCATCCAACTCAGACATTGCCGAGACAGACTTGGATTCTATACCGAGGATAGTCACTACTGAAATGAATGAGATTTTGACAGGGAACTTTCAAGCTTGGGAAGTTGAAGTGGCTTTGAAACAAATGGCACCACTCAAAGCACCTGGGCCAGATGGGATGCCGCCTCAGTTTTACCAGAATTTTTGGGAGTTGGTAAAAGGTGATGTGATACATGATATATTGCATTTTTTAAATTCAGGTTCATTACCACTTTCTTTAAATCATACATTTATCACTTTGATCCCCAAAACAAAAAATCCAGAGAACGTTACGGAATTCAGACCTATTAGTTTGTGTAACGTGCTTTACAAGATTTTTTCAAATGTGCTTGCTAACAGGTTGAAGAGAGTACTCCCCAATATTATCTCGGAACATCAAAGCGCTTTTCTAAAAGGTCGCTTGATTACAGATAATATCCTTGTTGCTTTTGAAACGCTGCATTACATGAAAAATCATAACTCTGGTAAGTCTGGTCTCAAGGCCATTAAACTTGACATGAGTAAAGCATATGATCGAGTTGAATGGTCTTTCTTGGAGGCGGTGATGAAACATACTCTATTTTGATCAATGGGGAACCGTTTGGAAATATTAAGCCAAGCCGTGGTATATGCCAAGGAGATCCACTATTCCCCTACCTTTTCTTACTATGCTTGGAAGGCTTGCATCGCATGATTCAAAAAGCAACAGAGAAAGGTGAAATACAGGGTGTCTCTATTTGTTGCAATGGCCCAAAGCTAACCCATTTATTTTTTGCAAACGATAGCCTTTTGTTTTGCAGGGCTACCATTCAAGAATGTCAAAAGGTGATGGATATTCTTTCGTCCTATGAAAGGGTGTCGGGGCAAAAATTGAATAGAGACAAAACAACTCTCTTTTTTAGTAAATCTACTCCAGGTGAAATGCAAAGTCAGATTATGGGAGCACTTGGTGTTAATGAGCTAAAAAAATATGAAGAATATCTGGGTTTGCCAGCCTTGGTAGGGAGAAATAAAAGAGCAAGCTTTGACCATTTGAAGCAAAGAGTGTGGAAGAGATTACAAGGGTGGGAGGGTAAACTCTTGTCACAAGCCGGTAGGGAAGTACTCATCAAATCTATCATCCAAGCCATACCCACTTACACGATGAGTTGCTTTAAACTCCCTATCACTTTGTGTCAAGAGATTGAATCCCTCATACGAAAGTTTTGGTAGGGGTAAAGGGGAGATAGAAGGCAAATTCATTGGGTTAGATGGGAAGACATGTGCCAACACAAAGACCAAGGAGGGATGGGGTTTAAAGACCTCACCATGTTTAATGAGGCAATGCTTGCTAAATTAGCATGGAGACTACTCCACGATGACAATTCTTTGTTTTATCGAGTTTTCAAGGCTAGATTCTTCCCTAGGGGTTCCATCTTAGAAGCAAAGGACTCTTCCTCCGCTTCTTATGCTTGGAAAAGAATTCTAAAAAGGAGGGAAGTCATTATCAAAGGGGCATTATGGCGAGTTGGAGATGGGAAGAAGATAAGAATTTGGGGAGATAATTGGCTGCCATCAAAACCTTCAGCCAAAATAACCACACCGATTCTGTTTGGACAGGAGAACTCAATTGTGGAGGTACTCATAAACCCGGTGACTCGAAGGTGGAGAATTGAAGTGGTAGATCACATGTTTAATGTGCATGAAGCTGAGACCATAAAAAACATCCCTTTGAGCTCTACACACCAAACGGATGTATTGATTTGGCCTTTTACCCCGTTTGGAAATTATTCCGTGAAATCGGGATATCGATTCCTCCATGAGAATGCAGCATAACCCCAGAGAGCAGCCCAAGACTCAGTTTATTGGAAGAATTTATGGGGCCTGGAGGTGCCGAGCAAGGTTAAAAACTTCATATGGAGAGCTAGCAGAGAAGCTTTACCTGTGAAGTCTAATCTTTGCTGTAGGAGGATCACACAAGATGGTCAATGTGAAATATGCAAAACAGGGGACGAAGACTGTTCACATGCTATGTTCTTTTGTTCTGATGTGCAGGTACTATGGAAGGCGGATCCACAATGGAGGTGGCTTGAGGAGATGAAGGGCCAAGGCATTAAGGGCATTTTCAAATGAGCTATTGCGGAAAAGAATGATGTTGCTTTGTTGGCTTTCACGGCCTGGGCAGTGTGGAATAGGCGTAACCAGATTCGTCTTAAGGAAGTGGCATGCCCACTCAATCAAATTTATGCGCTATCAAAAGAAAGGAAACTTGAATTTTAGCACCTTCCTCCAGCAGCTGGGACACCACAACACAGAAACCACATCAGATGGAAGCTGCCAGACCAAGGAGTGTACAAGATTAACTACAACGGCGCTACTTTTTCCTAGCAAGAGAGAGCAGGAGTTGGCGTCGTAATCAGAAATGCAGAAGGTGCTGTTATGGCATCTTTATCGCAACTAATTCCTCTCCCAACAACAGTTGCTCAGGTTGAAGCCTTGGCTATGAGGAGAGCTACAGAATTTGCACTAGAACTTGGAATAACCAATGCCATCTTCGAAGGAGATTCAGAAGTCATATGCAGGGAGCTCAACGATCCTAATCCTTCTCGGGCCTTACATGGTCATCTACTTCAGGATGTTAAAAGTTTGTCCAATTCTTTTCATTTTGCTAGTTTTTCTCATGTACATCATCAAGGAAATAATGTCGCCGATGCCTTGGCTAAAAGGGCTATTAGGGAGCTAGATCAAACTGTCTGGATGGAAGATGTACCACTAGACATTCATCATGTTGTTCAGGCTGATTTAGCCAACTTTGGGTAATAAAAGAAGTATGTTTCATTCTCAAAAAAAAAAAAAAAAAAAAAGGATTTATAGTTTTAATTGGACTATTTTAGGTAATTTTTCTATTTTTTACTAATTTAATATTTTTATATATATTTAAAATAATTATTAAATTAATTATGATGTCATCACGGTTCGACCCCAGTTTGACCTCAAAAACCTTGAACCTCTCCCTTTTACGGTTCAATGAACAGTTCGGGTCTGAAAACCTTAGGTAGAAGGATCCATGGAGAATTGAAGAACTGTTTACTGATGCACGTTAGGTTGGCATATCTCTCTCTTAGAGCAAATGCATCAGTTGATGCAAAGTTGTGCAAAATAGAAAAAATTGCTTATTTTATACATTTTGAGCAAAAAAAAAACACCCACATCAGTGGATGTAAAATTGTGTATTTATGCACAATTGCTATAGTAATCGTGAGAGAGTGATCGTGCATTTTGTGGTTATTTTATTATGAAATGGAGGATTGCAATTATTGTTTGGTTGATGAGAAAGTGAGAGAGAGGCGGATTGGGTCTGTGAGAGAGGGAGGCGGTGAGGGAGAGATGGGTTTCGGATTGGGTTTGTGAGAGAGAGGCGGTGAGGGAGAGAATAATAAAAAATTGTAAAAGAATGAATATTTTATTGAATAAATGTGTAAAATAGATAAACTAATGTGGGTGTGTAAAATAGAAAAATTAGCTTTTTTTTTTGTGTGTGCAAAATAGAAGGAAAGTTTGCATCCACTGATGTGGATGCTCTTAGAATATATAGTCTAATTAGTTCTGAAAGCTCGAAAATGTGTTGAAAACACAAGACCAATTTAGACCCCCCAATTAAAATTACGGCTCAATAGATTTTACACTAACTTAATACTAAGTGCGGAATAGTGTAAATGCGAGCGGATGAAAAAATAAGCTACTCTAATCCATAAACTAAACAACACAGCAGTATAATGGAATATAAAAGAGTAGGGAAGAAGGATGCAAACACAGAAAACACCGAGACGTGTTTTCGAAGAAGAAACCGAAGAACTCGGCGAAAAACCTCTCTGTAGCCCTCCAAGCGGAAATTGATCCACTAGACAATCAGTTGGGATACATGGGTTAGCAAGAGACCCTCCAAGCCTAATCTACCCGATGTACCTAAGCCCTCCAAGCTCTTACTCCAACAAGGCTTCTCGGAACTGTGTCTTGTCTAGCTCTCCGGATCCCGCAACAAGCTCCATGTTGCATTTGCCATCCTTGGCTTCTTCCAATGCTTCCTAGTAGCACGAAAATGTAACTCAACACTCTCAAAGGGTGTGGTAAGTGTTTCGGCTATCAACCTCTCAATGGTATGGAAATGGAGAGGGAAGAGTTGAGGAAATACCACAAGCAAGTGTATAGAGAAAGGTGGGGACGACAATATCTAATTCTCAATGTATTTGGCTAGGGTTTTCTCTCTGAAGCATTCCTCAACATTTGTGGATAATGAGGGTATATATAGGATAGGCACAAAAAGTGTGAGTCATTCAGTACAGGCTGGCAGAACAGATAGCCTCACGGGTGTCTCGCGGGAAAGCCTTACCCGCGAGATACTCGCGAGACACTGCTGTTTCCACCTGGCCTAACTCTTCGCATTCCAGCATGTGCAGGGCACATGTTTCACTTCGCGGGAAGTTAGGTCATGAAATACCCGCGAGAATTCTTCAGTCTTCAAATGCTTGAGTCTTCACACTCTCTTTCTATCACACAACCCTTACAACAAATCCCATAATAGATACAGGGTATAAACGATTGATAATAATTAGAATCAAATTTGGCACGGAATAAAAGACAACAAAATACATAGTTGTAAATAACAACTTTACAATCTCCCCCTTTGGCTATTCCGTGACAAAACCCTAAAACAGACTCTAGACTTAAACGTGAGTTCGGGAACAAAGGCAAAACTCACTCACACCTAATTCTAGATTTTGATAAGCTCTTGAAACATATGAACAAGTATCTCCTGAAACACAACAACACAATAATATCATTGTATGCAGAAAAAAACTTGAAAAGTATATGGAGCAATAATAGCATGATCAAGCAAAATGGAATAAAAACAATAGACCATGGCAAGATCAAACAAGCAATCACTATACAAAAGTGATCACTATGCTCATTCACATAAGGAATGAACATCCAGACATGCAAGATGATAAGCTCATTTGAAGAATATCATTTGCAAATTCAACACTCAACCAATGCGAAATACACGAAGTATTTGCATCTAGGAACAATCCTACAAGGGCACAAGAGTGTTGTACTTAAGTAAAATGTATGACATTAAACTTCAAGTACACAAGCATAGAGGCTGCATAAACAAGGTATTGAATACGCATGGCACAAACCATAAAAGCCTACAAACATGCATGGAAACAAACCATAAAAGCTTACAGAAGCAACATGGGTACAAACAAGATATGCTACAAAGCATAGAAAATAACACAAAATAAACTACTAAAATTATACTGAAATAAAACAGAAGCTTTAAACCAAAAACAGTAGCAGTAAATACTGTAATCATAAAGTAGATAACAAAACAAAAACATAGTAAAACCGTCTTTAACAACCAATAACCAATGAGACTAAGTCTAAGGCTATGCTCCCCCTAACACTGTGCAGGCTCTTCTCCAGCTCCCCCTCAAAATTTTCTCCCCCTTTTTGACCGGAATGGCCAAAGGGCTAAAACTTGTCAGATTCGGAGTCTGATCCATGAGCGGGGGACAAGTCCTGAATCTGTGATGATAATGCGGCGATCCGTCCTTGGAGGTACGCGAACTGATCTGCTGTGTGCTGCACATGGGAGTCAAGCACTGTAGACATCTGATCCATTTTAGCTAGTGACTGATCAAGTCTGCTTAAACCCTGTGTTGGAGCAGAAGATGATGGCTGTGCAGAGGGCTCTGGAGCAGAGGTGAACCTATCAATCTCCTCCTCTGTATCTTCCCCTTCATCCTGCTGAACCCTTGGTTGTGGGATGGTATGCACACCAGTCTTGGAACCTCTGATGTGGGCTGTGCTCCTAGTCAATGTATTAGCATCAATGGAATAGTCCCTTTGAACCACCGTAAGACCACTTGGGAATTTCAGCTTCATCTTTGCAATGAATCCCATGATCAGTGAGGGAAAAGGCATTATGGTTCTTGAATTCTGCTTCGTAATGCTCTTCTTCAGAATGTGGAAGATGTGGCTGCAGATATCAATCTCCCTGTGAGTGAAAAGGTTGTATAGAAACCTCGTCCTTGGAGCTGATAGTGTGGTGAGGTTGGTGACCGGATAAAGGTTATGGATCATCACATAACTTAATGTTCTCATCTCTGGAGAAAACCTTATTATATCCATTGATGACTTCTTTGGTGATCCTCCAAGAGTCGTTATCATTTCTTTAGTTGAACCCAACCTTTCGTCATATTGAACTGACATAGGCTGAGAAGGAGGACGTATCTCCAACAAGTCTTGAATACTGTTCCTTGTGATCACGAATTCCTTGTGCCTTACCCAGCAAAGTATCTTGTCATCTTCCACTTTAGCATTTGAGAAAAATTCTCTAATAATTTCTGAGTACATAGTCCCAACTGGATTCAACAACTTGGTCCAAGTTCTCTCTTTGAGCGCATCCGGAATGAAGGTGTGCTTAAGAGCCTCTAATTGAACTACCTGTTCCATGACAATGGTTGCACTCTTGTAGCAGTCATTGAACTTCATATCAGCTTCAGCAGACTTGAAGTGATTAGAATCAGTACATGCTTGCTTTGATGACGATTTCTTCTTAGCTGCATGCTTGGTGGGAGACATCTGCAAAATTGCACAGGACAGATGGGAAACAAGTGCACAAAACACAAAACATAACACAAAACTTGATTAGATTCAGGTTAGTTCCAAAACAAAGTTAAAGTAACTTAAAACAGAGCATAGTTAACTCTAAGCAACATGCTAAAAACCACCAAGTCAATAAAACACAAACACAATGCATGAAAAATAGTGACTGTGCATGTGTGTGTCTGTGTGCATGTGCTGATGCATGTGTGTGCAGCATGAGATGCATAGGGGTGTGCCTAGAGGGTGCCTAGGTGTGTGCATAGAGTGTGCAACATGAGGAAAGTGTATGAAACACAAGATCAATGACCAAACTGAGTGAAACATGGTCAGACAAGTGAAAACTCATAGATTGAAATCACTTGATTCCAATTTGGCACAAAAATGTCACTCGAACATTTTGACAAACACTTAGCATGCACAAATGTACTCTAAGCGTGAACAATGCATGAACATGTGAAAATCTACCCTTAATACATATTAAAATGCCACAAGGGGCCAACACAGATGCAGAAACAACAAATGGGACACAGCCCAATAAAAAGATTTGACAAATATTCACCCAATATAGAAAACCAACCCAAAAATAAAAAATCCCCAATTATCAAAACCCTAACAAGAAAACTGCATAGTCTAAGCAAAAACTTAAAAAGAATTGATTAGAAAACATGCCTTGAAGATGACAATGCTGAAAAGATGCTCGAAATTTGATGGGTTTTGAAAGAAATTGATTTTGGGTTGAAAAAGGTTCGAAGGAGTTTGAGCGAGGGAAGTGTTTGTGATTTGAAAAACTGTCACATCAGCAATATAAAACTGAAAACACACATTTTTAGCGGGTTAGAGAGTAGTGAAACAGTCGCGAGAATGGCCACTGAAGCACAAAACTTTCGCGAGAAGCACTAGGTCGCGAGACAGTTGCGGTAACTTCTGTCTGAATTTGGAAAAATCCAATTTTTAGCCAAATAGCATTTCGCGAGAAGCTATTTGTTGCGAGACAGTTGCGATACAGTCGCGAGAGTTTTTGTGTGACATGATTAAACAAATTTTTCCCTCAAGCCCTTTTCGCGGGAAGCTCTAAGTCGCGAGCTTCTCGTGAAACAACCCCTGAACCAGTTTTTGAAGAAAAACACAAAAATGCATTTTGAACAAAAACAAAAGACACGAAAGTATAAAATCACTTTAAAAAACAAATAAAACACTCAAAAATATTTTTGGGTTTGATCAACAAGAACTTGAGCATACACATCACATTTGAACATATACAATCACACAAATGAGATAGGCATTGATTGAATCAAAGTCTTGTGTGTTGTGTGTGAGTATCAAATGTGGAATAGTCTTTAAACTAGAGTGAAGCTTCAATGATCAATTCAATCGAGTCATACACAACTGATACGAAATCAAGTGGACTATCTCCATTATAGAAATGAGTATATATGACCTCCCACACATTGAATACATAACTTAGAAGCTTTTCATTTGGCTTCTGCATAAGGCATAACAATTGGTCCATTTTATTTTGTTTGGACAAAAACATCTCATTTTGAGATTGGTGCTTGAAATTTATGATATTTCAACATTGATGATTAGCCTTTGGCTTTTTGAGCACCATACAAAACACATTAAAAAGAGTCGCTTTCCCTTTTTCCTAGTCGAATACTAGTGTGTGCGACAGGCTTTTGCAGCTCAATATCTCTTTTCATTTGGAGATTTACATTTGGTGAGCTCTTGTAGAAAAAACATAAAAGTAAGGTGGGAAGAGATATAGACACAAGTCTATGCAAGTATCAAGACCAACAAGACTATTGACCAATCATTCATGACAAGCTTGAAGATCTATTTACAACAGTCACACATAGTGTTCAAGATTTCTTCCACATAGAAATGAGTGCATACATAACAAGCCAAGATCGTAAATGCACTATGCCATTAGCACGAAGGTACTAGGCCAAACTCACATGTGACATACACAAAACAAGTGATCAAACTTTTGAGATTTTTCAATTTTTATGGGTTTTTGAATTTTTGAACACACCCAAAACAGAACAAGAAAAGAAGATCAACAAAAAGGCAACTGGTACAAACCAAAACAAATAAGAGAAACATGCTATAAAATGAAGGCAATGCAAGATAAGATGCAACAGCAAATGTCCCTAAGCATTGGAAGAATTTATGCATGGATATGTTATAATGCTTATGCATGAGTACCCCTCTTCACCGACACGTCACGTGCGTTTGGGGTGATATCCTTGACGGATTGGGTACGAGAAATTGGACTTTCAAACCTTCTGGTGAAACTCTCCAAGTAGTTGGTGAAGGCACCGATCATTTTCATCACGTCCATCATTCCTAGATCACGGTTTTGACTTTTTGGTTGCTCACCACCCCAAGACCTCATGTCATTTCTCCTTCCTCGTGACCGCGGTGCGCTTGCATTGTTGTCTGATCTCAGCTTTTGACAGTTGGGTCTAGTATGTCCTTGCAATCCACAATAGTGACACACATAATCCGTTCTAGGACCCCGTTGTGATCTTGGGAGAAATCTTCCTCTAGTTTCATGTTTGAACACAGATTGATTTTGGGGCTTATTTACCACCCGTTGATCAGCCACATTTTTCTTCTTTTCAGCTGTAACTTTCTCAGGAGTCGGCTCTTCAACCGTATCTTTGGTCTTCACGAACTTCACTTCTTTGGTGACTTTGGCTGATGAGCTGCTCCCTCCGGTATATCACAACCCGGACTTGTCTGAGGAAGGTTTTTGAGATGAGATAACATCATCTAACTTCTGAGATGAGACTCTCTCTACCTTGGCATGAGCTTGCACTACCTCTTGCTCAAGAAACCTCACCTTCTTATAGGCTTTCGACAGCTCGCCATTTAGTGTCTCAATCTCACACTTCGCCTCTTTATATCGCACCATAAGGCTTTTGTAATCTTCCTCAGCCCTCTTCATCTTTTTAATGGCTGCGTTAGCCACCTTTGCATATCCACCGGTCTTCTCAAGGAGGGAATTATAAGTCTCTTGCAGACCCATTTCTTCTCCATCTACCTCATCTTCAGATTCCTCAACTATTCCAACTGATTCCAGATCAGAGTGCTCATCAAGCTCCTTCACAAGTGCCCCCAAATCATCCGAGGAATCCACATGAGCAATGGTCATGAAGGCGGAGTAGTTTCCCTCTCCGTCACAGCTCTCTTCTGAGTCAGAATCAGAAGAGTCAGAATCACTGAGCGTTGTGGTATAAACCTTGCCTTTTCCCCTCAGAAAATTTGGACACTCCTTCTTTAGATGTCCATGGCCATTGCACTCATAACACACAATGTCTGAAGAGGATTGAGAATCCTTTCCTTCTTTCCTCTTAAACTCTTTCCTATCACCTTTAGAAGGTGAAAACTTCCCTCTGTTGAAAGGTTTCCCACTGTTCTTCATCTTCAAAAATTTGTGGAAGTTTTTCGCAAGAAATGCTACTTCCTTCTCCACTCCATCTTCTTCGGAGGAATCATCCATTCTTTCGGTGATGGTTTTAAGAGCAAGCGATTTACTCATCTTGTGGGAAGGCAATCCTAGCTCATATGTTTGGAGAGACCTAATTAGTTCTTGGATTTTGATCTCATCCAAGTCTTTACTTTCTTCTATGGCTGTAACTTTTGCTCTAAAGCTCTCCAGTAAGGACCTCAAAATTTTTCTCACCACGTTAGTATCTTTAATCTTCTCCCCAAGATTGAGTTTAGCAATTACAATTTCATTGAGCTTCCCATATAATGAATCAAATGGTTTATCATCCCCCATCTTGAGCTCTTCAAATTTGGTGGTAAGCATCTGAAGCTTTGTGTCTTTAACTTTCTTCGTACCCTCATATGTCGTCTCCAAAATCTCCCAAGCTTCCTTGTCTACCGTCATATGAGAGATCCTGTGGAATTCATCAAGAGACACACTACAAAAAATAGCATTTAACGCTTTACTATTAGCATTGGCTGCTGCGAAAGCTGCCTTATCCCAAGTGGACTTAGGATCCCTCGGCTTAGTCCAACCTATCTCAACCGCATCCCAAACGGTATCATCTATAGAGCATAAAAATGCTCTCATTCTGACTTTCCAGAAAGTATAATTGTTTCCATAAAAAAATGGTGGAACATTGAGCGATTGAGACCGGTCCATCTCAAATAGGGTCAAGGATCACACTTAGGTATTTAAACTACAGCGAGTGTACCCGCTCTGATACCAATTGAAAGCTCGAAAATGTGTTGAAAACACAAGAGCAATTTAGACCCCCCAATTAAAATTACGACTTGATAGATTTTACACTAACTTAATACTAAGTGCGGAATAGTGTAAATGCGAGCGAATGAACAAATAAGCTACTCTAATCCATAAACTAAGCAACACAGCAGTATAATGGAATATAAAAGAGTAGAGAAGAAGGATGCAAACACAGAAAACACCGAGACGTGTTTTCGAAGAGGAAACCGAAGAACTCGGCGAAAAACCTCTCCGCCGCCCTCCAAGCGGAAATCGATCCACTAGACAATCAGTTGGGATACATGGGTTAGCAAGAGACCCTCCAAGCCTAATCTACCCGATGTACCTAAGCCCTCCAAGCTCCTACTCCAACAAGGCTTCTCGGAACCGTGTCTTGTCTAGCTCTCCGGATCCCGCAACAAGCTCCATGTTGCATCTGCCATCCTTGGCTTCTTCCAATGCTTCCCAGCAGCACCAAAACATCACTCAACACTCTCAAAGGGTGTGGTAAGTGTTTGGGCTATCAACCTCTCAATGGTATGGAAATGAAGAGGGAAGAGTTGAGGAAATACCACAAGCAAGTGTATAGAGAAAGGTGGGGATGACAATCTCTAATTCTCAATGTGTTTGGCTAGGGTTTTCTCTTTGAAGCATTCCTTAACATTTGTGGGTAATGAGGGTATATATAGGATAGGTACAGAAAGTGTGAGTCATTCAGTACAGGCTGGCAGAACAGATTGCCTCGCGGGTGTCTCGCGGGAAGGCCTTACCCGCGAGATACTCGCGAGACACAGCTGTCTCCACCTGGCCTGACTCTTCGCATTCCAGCATGTGCAGGGCACATGTTTCACTTCGTGAGAAGTTAGTTCGTGACATACCCGCGAGAATTCTTCAGTCTTCAAATGCTCTTCACACTTTCTCTCTATCACACAACCCTTACAACAAATCCCACAATAGATACAGGGTATAAACGATTGATAATAATTACAATTAAATTTGGCACGGAATAAAGGCCAACAAAATACATAGTTGTAAATAACAACTTTACAAGTTCCAAACTGTTCAGCAACCTAGTCTTTATCGAACGAGTTAGCTGGTTCTTTTGTTTTAGGCTCTGCTCCCCAACCTTAGTTGAATAATATTCAATGTAGTTTGTTCAATTTCTGCCGTTTCAATAAAATCTTCTTATTCTTAACTAAAAAAAAAAAGTTTTGTAAATAAAAAATACACAAAAACTTTGACTAATTATAGTTTTTGTGGGGCTAGTTTTAATTAGGAGCGAGGAGCAAATATAATTTTCTTTGACCCTTTTTTTTTTATATAAAAAAAAATTAAAACTAAAATTATTCAAAAAAATTGGGGGCCTGAGGCCCATTTGGTAGATGTGTTTAAAAACTGAAAATTGTTGTTTAAAAGTTTTTGTGGAAATACGTGTAAGTGAAAAAGTGTATAAAAATGTGTGAAATGTTGTTTAAAAACTGAAAATTATTGTTTGGAAACACTCACCAAACACCTCCTAGTCACTTACATGGTTCTGTTCCTAGCTGGTGGGGCTTAATTGAAACCTTTCTCCTCGCCACTTTGCTTCCATGTACATAAAATATGCACTTTTTACAAAATTATTTGCCCTTATGCAATCCTGCTCCAAATTAATAGATCAGTAGGTCTACGAACACTGAAAGGAATTCGGTTAATCAAAACCTGCATCAAGTCAAGTGTAGGAATTCGTTTCATCTATAATTCTATATTGAAGTATATGAATCTCTAAACTCTTTCATTCTTGGGCTGAGGCCATGGGTCTTTTACCTTTGGGCCAAGGCTCTAAAGTCTTTCATTCTCGGGAGTGAGGCCCCAGGTCTTTCATTTTTGGGCCGGTGCCTTTGACATTTGTTAGATCTTTATTTTGGTTTCTATTTTAGATCGATAGATGTCAAAAAGTGCCTTCTTGAATGGTGATTCTTTTGAAGAAGTCTATATGCAACCTCCTTTAGGTCATGTGCATTTCTCAGATAAGGTTTGTAGAGTTTGCCATGACTCAAGTAGGCTATTTGGGTTGCCAAATTCAGCTTTGTAATTGCTCAACATGGTTTTGTCCCTATCTCTTATGATTCTACTCCATCCGCAAAATGACTATCAATATACTCTTATATATTCTTCTTTTATGTTGATGATATAATTATGATCTCTTCAGAAATTTCTCAATAAGAACTTTCTGATGAATGATTTGGGGACGTTGAACTATTTTCTTAGGCTTGAGCTCACTTCCACTCATGATGGGTATCATCTCTCTCTTAGGTTAAATATACATATGATCTTCTTTCCAAAGCCATCTTGACTAATTGCAAAGACTGTTTCTACCACTCTAGAGGTTAATGTGAAGCGCCTAGATGCGCTCTCTATTGCCAGTTGGTCTGGCAATTTTATCCATCTCACTATTACCAGGACCATCATTTCCTATTTGTTCACTTAGTTAACCAATTTTATCCATCTCACCGTTGTTCTCTCTTATTATCACCAAACCAGAGATCAAGAAAAATCAATCTAAAGAATGCTCCATTGAAGATTGGAGATCAATTGTTGAAGTCATAGAACCATCTAATTTAGTTGCTATGAAGAGAATCTTCGAGGTGGTCCTCGAAATAACATACGAAGTTCATGAGAAAAGTCCATTTTTTCACTATCTTACTATGTGCTTTTCTTTATTGCTTTATTACTTTAATTGCTGACTTGTTAAATTTGTGGTAGTAACCTAAAATCTATTGATAATCAAAATCGGTTAAATTGGGTTGATTTTTTTATTTGATGGAAAAAAATAAGACTTGTGTGGTCATTGTTTTTGCCTACTTAAACCCTGTCACATACGGCGTGAGACTACTTACCCAATATTGGTGATTGTCACTATTGTCCTTGATTGAAGGCTAATAAAAGGACCCATACAAAGATTACAATAATCAAACGTTCAAGAATTTTATGCTGTCTATTCCTTTCAAATCTACAAATAAAAAATTGTTTTCTAATTCATGGAAAAATTCTATAAAAATATATAAACATAATAAATTTGTTAGGAATACACGAGTTAGTGAAGTCTCATAGTGGTTAAGAATGACAAAAAGAAGTGGTTAATATAATATAGTCGAATTCAAATTCACAAACTTAAGTATTTTGAGTCAAATAGTGTCCCTATATGTTATTTCCCCAACAAAGTTTGGCATTTGGCCCTCTAATCTCAAGTGGGAGTATTTTGAAGTTAGAAGTAGATCCCACTTGCTTGAATTCCAGTTGCTAATATTCATTTGTTACTATTGTTTAAACAACAGTTTTTAGTGTTTAAACAACATTACATATATTTTCATACGGTTTTCCATCCACACGTATTTCCATAAAATACAAACAATATTACTTGAATAATATTACCAAACCGACCCCTTAGTTAGCAAACCACAATGCACTGTACTATTGACCAAAATTTTGAACATACATTTTAGAGCAAGTTGCGTATGTAAGAAAACAAGAAGTTAAGTTTGTCAAAAGTTGACTGACATTTTTTGTGACAGTTGTATACAATGGCTGTCTTACATTTTGCCCAAAGGAGGCCATTGTTCAAAAGAAATATATTTGACTAGACTTGGTCCTGATAAATTGATGCCGTACTCACAGGAACAGTCTCCAAGATGCCGTACTCACAGGAACAAAATTACTATATTTGGCATATTAATTATTAAACACTATCCTCAAGTTGTTCTAAACTAAACTATATAAGCTTGTGATTAAAGAGTTTAAAATATCACTATTGTGCGTGGACTAATTAGAGAGCTTGTTATTCTTTATTGAGCTTATACACTGTTGGTCACTGGTCAGTCTACGCAGCGTGAAACACAAGGCATGGGTCTTGCCGCACTATAACAAACTTGAGTTTTTTTTATACTTGAGTTTTTACAACATATTTTTATCCGCAGTTGGCATAACAATTGAAATTAGTGTTTTAAAAAAATATATTTAATTTTTTCTTTGGTCGTGAAATACTTGGAATTCACTGGAGATATAAAGAATATTATTTTTAACACAAGATATAAAGAATATTATTGAGACTTTTTTTTTTTTTAATGATTATTATTATTCCTTATTGAGACTTCTGAATTATTGTTTACAGCTGATGGACCACTTTTTATTTTATTTTATTTAAATTACAGACAACAATTTAAAAACTTTTTAAAAAACTTATATTTGAGATGCGATAATTCAAGAGATCCAAATATTGATAGCGCAGACATTTATAAAACAAATAAACTAATCTTAGAGTTAGTCTAAAATTTGTTTAGATTTCTCAAGTATATGAACTCTATATTGAGTTTATTATAATAAACACTTGAATATTAAAAGATGTGCTTCTATTCAAGTGCTCAATGTAATATAAACACTGGAATATAAAACAAGTAAACTTATTTTATTTTATTTTTCTATTTTTACTTTCTTTTTATAACTTCTCAACCCTAAAAAAAGATTGATAAATAGGAACACTTTATTGCTCTTTATTCAACGAACTTTCTGTTATGAGTATATATATAAAAAGATGCATAAAAAATACATATAAATGTAAAAAAATAAAGGATGAGAAGATGACCACGGGCCATCATGATCATGTGTGCTCATATGCACAAGCATCTCACATAACCCAGCCAAAATGGGCAAATGCCCTTTTCGCACAAAAATTTCAGCGTTTTTCCATCTTTCCCAAGCTAATTACAGAAATGCCCCTCTTTTGTAACTCGATTTTCTCAAAATCGAGTTTCAATGTAAAACTTGATTTGTAGAAAATCGAGTATGGGGCGATCAAACTTTAAAAAAAAAAAAAAAAAAAAAAAAATTGCATGGAACTCGAGTTCCATAAAAAACGCCACTATAGGCCTCCATGAAACGCAGCTATAGGTAAAACTTTAAAAAAAAAAAAAAAAAAAAAAAAAAAAAAAAAAAAAAGAAGAAGCATGGAACTCGAGTTCATGGAGTTCGAGTTCCATAAAAAACGCCACTATAGGTCTTTAAAATGCCACTATAGGGCTCCCTAATTGTGTAATTAGACTTAAGAAAAAAACTTGCATGTTAAAACGCCACTATAGGGCTTTAAAACGCCACTATAGGGCTCCCTATGGAGTGATCAGACTTAAGAAAAAAAACTTGCATATTTTAAAACGCCAATATAGGGCTTTAAAAAATTGCATGGAACTCGAGTTCATGGAGCTTGAGTTCCAGTATTTTTTTTTTTTTTAATTTTCAGTTTGTTATAATTTGATTGTCCAAAATTTGAGTTTTAAATTGAAACTCGATTTTTAGAAAATTGGGTTTCAAAAGAGGGGCATTTTCCTAATTAGTTTTGGAAAGTGGACAAAATGCTGAAATTTTTGAGCAAAAAGGGCATTTGCCCATTTTCTCCCACATAACCCCATATTTATATTTATGTTGTGTTTATGTTTATATAAATATGGATAACAAAGATATAGTTGTCGAGCTTTTCAATGTAGATGTAAACCATATTATATTGTTGTTTCCGTTTTTCTCTTTTCAATTAGTCTTTCACTCAATAGCCTTAACAATATAAATTCCAAGGAAAAACAATTAAATATGTCATAAAAAATTCAGAAAGTTCAAAAAAAAAAGAAAAAGAAAAAATCAAAGTATTCCAATGACAAGTATGATATCCTATGCTATCAATATAATATTTTCTAGTTTCATGTGAGACTTGTGTAGTCACTGTTTTTGTCATACATGGCGTGGGATCACCTGCCCAATAATGGTGCTTGTTGCTATTGTCCTTGATTCAAGGCTAATAAAAAACCCCATATATAATCCTATTATACAAAGATTACAATATTCAAACGTTTAAGAATTTTATTAAGAATTTTGTTATGTCTATAGACTCTGTACCCTTTAAATCTACAAATAAAAAACTGTTTCCTTATTCATGAAAATTTCTATAAAAATATAATAAATTTGTTAAGAATACACGAGTGAGTAAGGTCTTCCATTGAATAAATAATGATAAGAATAAGTGATTAATATAATATAATTAAGTCAAAACTTATAAGTTTAAGTCTTTTAGGTCAAATAGTGTCTTTATATGTTATATTAACTATTTAATTGGAAGCCACCCAAGATGTTATGTTCCTATCAAAGTCTGTTTACGTTTTGCCCCCAATCCCAAGTGAGTGCATTTTGAAGTTAGAAGTAGATCCCACCTGCCCGAATTCCAGCTGCTAATAGGAAAAATTAATTAGCAAACCACAATGGGCTATACTATTGACCAATATAATGAAAATTATTTTAGAGCAAGTTGCTTATTTAACAAAACAAGAAGTTAGTTTATCAAAAGTTGACTGACATTTTTGGAATTTTTTTTCCATTTAACAATAAATATAAAAAAATTTAGATAGTTGTCACGTTTCAAAACAATGTTGAAAACTAGCATCTCGAGTGTCTAAAACTCGAGTTCCATGATAAAACTCGAGTTTTTAAGTCTCGCTTTGTAAGCGGATTGCTCCGAGGCGGAAAAAAATTCAAGTAGAAATCGAGTTTTAAAGACTCGAGTTCCGGAAAACGCCGCTATAGGGACTTAAAAACGTCACTATAGAGCTATAGGGCTCACTGTATGACACTTAGAAAAAAAATTTGCAGGAAAACGCCGCTATAGGGCTCTAAAACGTCACTATAGAGCTTAAAAACGCCACTATAGGGCTCCCTGAACCTGGCATGGGCACTTATAAATTTTTTTTTGCAGAAAAAACGCCGCTATAGGGCTTTAAAACGTCACTATAGGACTTAAAAACGCCACTATAGGAGCGATCGCACTAAAAATTATTTTGCATAGAACTTGAGTTTCTAAAACTCGAGATCTGTGTGGCATTTTCACCAGCAAAACACTCGCAAAGCGAGTCTTTGAGACTCGATTTTTAATATGGATCTCGAGTTTCTAAAACTCGAGATGCTATTTTTCTTAATTCTTACACACGTTGCCTAACTTACTACTTACTTCCCCCACACACAGCCACTCTGCCCATTCCCCCGACATTTTTGGTAACAGTTGTTTGCAATGACTGTCATTTGAAATTGACCGATGTAAAATGCATATGTTAGACCATGAGATGTACCATTTTATTTTAAAATCAATTAATTGGTGATAAGTAATGGAGGCATACTCAGGTCATTTATGACATTCAATATCGTGTCTTGCGGGCCAGTTATTTGAATAGTCGAAGGGAATGGAATTGTGATCCACCAATAACATCTATCCACGTTAGAGGATAGTCAGAAGTTCAAATGAAACTTTACAATGTATTGTGTTTACTTTGAAATTTATCCCAAATGAAAGAGAATTTTGATAACAAACTTAACCATTATTCAACAACTGACCAAGAAAATCATTCAGGGAAGGGCTTAAAATGATTATTATATTATCAGTGGTCAAATAATGTTACTAGCACATTGAAAATGATATTACTAACAACTCCCATTTTCTCTTTGTCTTGAGTAATGGAAACTGACAGGACTGACGAATTCATCACTCATAGACGATCTTAACAATCACGGACGAGAACATCCTCTGATGAATTGAACAAATACCTGCATCACTGAAGAAGACAACCAGACCATTAAATATGGCCAATTACACCCGGAGCGGTTACAGAACCAGCTGTATGAGCCGTTGGAATGCATTGAAGCCACATTACAAAGCATAAAACGTTACCAAGAAGGACATTAAGGCCACCATAACTGCCCCAACGGCTAGGAGCTAGGTAAACATATAAAAGGCCCTCACAATGCCAACACAAGGTACAGAAAATACACTCAGATAATTTCATTGCTATTCCTACGGTTCTATTCTTGTTTACAAGAGTTATCTTGTATTGACTTTGGCATCGGAGATGTTGTGGCAGGCACCACACCGGTGACCATCTTGAAGATACAATCATCCGGGCTGAAGATTGGTTCCATCTGCCCTCTCTAACTGACGAACTTACGCTTCATCAGTTTGGCGCCGTCTGTGGGAACGACATTTTCGTGTTTAGACTCGAAAAAGTAGTTTCCGATCAACTATTACGATCAGATGGAGTCCAATCAAGATTCCGCAGCCTTAGCTCAACAGGTCCAGGCTCTTGCAGCTACCGTCGAAGAACTTACTAGGCAAAATCAAGAAATGAAGCTGTGGCTCCAACAGGAGGAAAATCGGTCTAAAGGGAACTAAGATGACGAAGGAGATAGCCACAGAAGAAGTGACCATCGAAGGCCCACTACTCCAACTGAGCAGAATTCGGATCTTCTTCGAGAGATGAGGAGGGAGATGGACGAACTAAGGAACGCCATCAAGGAGAAGACGGAACGGAGTGTAGATTGAATGGTTAGGGCAACAAATTCACCTGTCACCACAGTGGTCCTCGAATGCCCGATGCCGTTGAAATTTCAGTTGCCCCAACTTGAATCGTTCGATGGGCTTAAGGACCCTCAGGATCATCTTAATACCTTCAAAACGACTCTAGGGTTTCAGCAGCCCCCTGACGAGATATTGTGTCACTCCTTCCCTACCACTCTCAAAGGAGCTGCAAGGGAATGGTTCACAAAGCTGCCAATGTCGTCCATCGATAACTTCGAGCAGTTGAGCAGCGCCTTTTTACGTCATTTCATTGGAGGACAACGTCCGAAAAGGCCAACAGACCACTTACTCACTATTAAACAAGGAGAAAAGGAAACCCTGAGGTCATATGTAAAATGCTTCACTCGGGAGACCTTGGAGGTAGACGAAGCTGACGATAAAGTGCAACTGACGACTTTCAAAGCAGGATTAAGGTCCAGAGATCTCATGGCTTCGCTTGCGAAGAATCCTCCAAAAACGATGGCAGAGATGCTCCTGAAAACATAGAAGTACATGAATGCTGAAGATGCATTAGCAGCCATAAAGGATGTAGAGAAGCCAAGAGATAAAGGAAGGAAGGACGACGAGCATAGGGGGCAGAAGCGAGAGTGCCCAGATCGTCGAATCACTGACAGGAACATGAGGAAAGAGGATAAGAATCCTCGAACGGTAAAGTTTACCCCTTTAGTTATGCCTATTGACAAAATCTTAACGCAGATTAAGGACGAGCACTACCTCAAGTGGCCGAGGCCATTACATTCATCCCTCCATGTCCGTGATAAGAATAAGTACTGCCGGTTTCACTAAGATCATGGTCATTACATAGAAGATTGTCGGGACAAGGATCATGGAACATTGAGCATTTGAAGAAGTACAACCAATAAGAGTAACAAATAAATGTATTCATTCAGAAAATTAATAAATGAGTTGTTCAGCTAAATGTTTCTCTGCAAGCAGGCCTATTCAATTATAATTCACAAAAGCCAAGAGCACCTAAGTAACAAGATTCCGCCTCGACGAATGTAAGTTACTGACGAATAAGAAAGGATGACAAGATCCCTAAAAAGGGTGTAAGTCGCAAAAAGCCAAAAATGACTAAGTAACAAGATTCCGCCTCGACGGATGTAAGTTACTGACGATGACAAAATCCCTAAAAAGGGTGTAAGTTGCAAAAAGCCAAAAATGGCTAAGTAACAAGATTCCGCCTTGACGGATGTAAGTTACTCACAATGACAAAATCCCTAAAAAGAGTGTAAGTCACAAAAAGCCAAAAATGGCTAAGTAACAAGATTCCGCCTTGACGAAAATAAGTTAATGACGATGACAAAATCCTTAAAAGAATATGTCACAGGAGCAAAAGATACTGGCGAAGAAGAGAAAGTAAAAGTTTCACCAAGCACACAACATGGGTGATTAAAAGATCCCACTAGCATATCACAAACCAAAGAGCGTAAAATCACAAGTGCAAGTAAGTACAAAGATGCAAATTAAATTAAAGCCCAAAACAAACAGGCTTATTATCATTGTTTTTACAGCTAAAAGCCCATAAACACTGAGCTAAAAATATTGTTCCCAAAATAGAAGAAAGTAAAATTGTTTCGAAATTAGATTTACAAAAAGCCTAAAAGACTTGACGGGTAATAGCCAAAAACAAGAGGAAAATTTTCATAAGTAATAGGTTCAGGCACCAGCAGCTGAGGGGGCATCACCAACGGGGGCATCGCCAACCAGAGCATTCTCAGGAACATCACTTTTAGGAATTGAGGATGGGGCAGCCTCGCCAATAGCCATCTCTTTGTCCACCTCTTCCAAGTCTAGGCTCTCCATATCAACTCCAGTAGGGTGCTTGACCAGGTACCTCATAAGAAGCTCAAAACCTTTGAAGTACCAACTGAAGAGCACGGTGTTGTACTCGTCGGTAGTTTGGAAGGCTTCAACAGATCTGGCAGCAATTGTCTTGAGCAACTCCTTGGCACTTAGAAGCTACTCATCCTTTTCCAAGGTCAATTGACGCTCAACTTTAAGGTCATCACTCAGAGTCCTGACTTTCTCCTTCAAAGTGGTAGCCTCATCCATAGAATCAATAAGGTTTTTCTTCAACTTAGAATTTTCCCCCTCCAGAGCTTGCATCTTCGACATGAGAGAGGCCAATTTGGCCTCTTGAGTAAGATACTCAGAGGCAATATGCAGACTTTCCCCTAACACCTGAAAAGAAATTCACAACCGTAAAAATAAAAATAAAATTAAAAAAAAAAGAAAAAAAAAGAAAAAGAAAAAGGAGTTGCATAAATACTTTACTTGAACAAGCTTAGGGACGTGGCCACTCGTAACATTGTTAAAAGGAACTCCAGAGAAGACCTTTAGATCATCAGCAATCACGACGCCATGGGCCTTGTCCACCGCCAATCTCTCGTCTCCCCAGATGGTGGACGGGCGGGAATCCACCTTCTCCTTCTCTTTGTCTGACAAGTGCGGCTTTTTAGAGACGGGAGTAGGGAGCTCTTCAATTGAGGTTGAAGGAGAGGCAGTCCTCGTCGTTTCAGTACCAGAAACGATGGGAGTGACGGAAGGACCTTTCCAAGTCACACGCACAGTCTTTTTTCCTATACTCGACAATGGCTCATCTTTTTTCGCCCTCATCTTCGCATACATGTCCCTGTTAAACTTGGACATCATCTCTACAAAAGAGAAACACTTACTCTTTTTTGAAAAGGAAGTATGAATGAAAAAATCAGTACTGACAAATCTAACACTTACTCTTTTTTCCTTCAATATTGAGATTGCGCTTGACGAAAGCAGAAGGTTCTGGCCTAAGGCAGTAAAAGGCAAGTGTCCTTAGGTCAACAAGGTCGTCCCAGCTCTCAATCGTTTGCTCATAGTCAATCGCCCTCTGCACTCGCTCTTTATACCTTCTCTTGAGCTTGGGCTGTCTCTTAACTGGGCAAAGTAAGAAGTAAAAAAGATCAATAGCTATAGTAGTAAGCACAACAAAATTTAAAGGACGAGGAGAAATATTGACGCACCTAAAGTCAGGGTTTCCCACCGACGATGCAACCTCGAGAGATCACCCCAAACCTCGCCAGAGGAAGTCTCAAAATCATCCCCAGACACAAAGAAAAATCTGGACTTCCAATACTTGAAAGACGACAGTAAACCCTTGACAATCCTAGTTCTCCTTTCCCAGGGCACCAATTCATAGTACCCATACTCCTTAGATGCCTTTAAATGATACAAATAAACAAGCTCGTCAACCTTGAGCATGTCCCCGTCATTGGCGGCCAACCATACTCCCATACAACAAATCAATATCCGCCACGAGTTGGGCATAAGTTACCCAGGAGCAATACCAAAGCGGTCTAAGAGCTCCATGAAGTAAGGATGGACAGGAAACCTTAATCCACAGACGAGGGCAGATTCGTAAAAATAAACCTCCCCAGGAAAGAAGTGACAGGCCTGATCTTCCTTACTAGGCAGACGAACCCTAACTCACTCTGGGAACTGAAACCTATCCTTAAATCTGCCTAGCGTATCGGCGTCCAGCCTGCACACCTCCTCAAAAGCATAAAAAGCCCTAACCTCTCGGGGAGTAGAGACGGCTGTGTCTTCCTCCACTAGGTTACCGCTAGACGATAACCCAGTCTTGAGCTCACTAGACCTAACCTCAGACATTATTTTCCCCTCTTTCACCAGATACTTAAACCAATCAACTGATTGACGCAGCAAGGGCAGCAGATCGGCCAATGCAGTAGTCAGGCAATTACCCTCGTAGACGTAGTTCTCAAGGTGTGGGAAAACTCCCAATGACCCCCCTAGTCGCACAAAAAGAAATGAGATTGAGGGGCAAGCTATCCTAACCTCAGAACCACTGACCATGGAAAAACTAGAAAACACAAAAAAGAAGGGAAAAATCTAAAAAACCCCGAGACCTAAAAAGCCAAACACAAAAATAAAAGAGAGAGGAGGAAAATCAGAAATCCACCACAATATGTATAGACCAAAATGAAAAAAGAAGTGAAAAGGAAAACATACCTCAAAGAAGAGACCCACCGCACGGCACACCAATTTGGAAGAGGGTTGCAGGGAAAGGTTGGCGAAGAAGATGCTCAAAGCAATGATTGAAAATTTTTGAGAAAAGTAAAAAGGAAAATGAGAATGAAGGAAGTTGAAAACTAAGACTTTGGAAACTGAAAAACCAGTGGGAAGCCCAATAGTCCCAACAATTGGAGCATTAACTCCACCAGTCAAAATATGCCACGTGGGCTACAACCCAGAGAATGCCGCCACTACGCATTTAATGCGAAATGAAACCCCAAGAGTCACTTACCATCTGAAACCTTTCATATTCTATGGTCGTCGTGCCTAGAAGACCACAGAATCGAGGGGCAGCTGATAGGACTGACGAATTCATCACTCATAGACGATCTCAACAATCACGGATGAGAACATCCTCTGACAAATTGAACAAATACCCGCATCACTGACGAGGACAACTAGGCCATTAAATACGGCCAATTACACCCGGAGCGATTACAGAACCAGCTGTATGAGCCGTTGGAATGCATTGAAGCCACATTACAAAGCATAAAACGTTACCAAGAAGGACATTAAGGCCACCATAACTGCCCCAACGGCTAGGAGCTGGGTAAACATATAAAAGGCCCTCACAATGCCAGCACAAGGTACAAAAAATACACTCAGATAATTTCATTGCTATTCCTACGATTCTATTCCTGTTTACAAAGAGTTATCTTGTACTGACTTTGGCATTGGAGACGTTGTGGCAGGCACCACACCAGTGACCCTTTTGAGGATATGTTCATACAGGTTGGCGATTGGTTCCATCTGCCCATTCTTATTGACGAACTTACGCTTCATCAGAAACATCTTCCCACATTGATATACCACTCTAAAGTCTAACCATTGTGATAAACATGCATAAGCTCTTACAGCTAAATCCAAAATTTTAAGCAATTAATGGTCCCAAAAATGAAAAAATAAAACAAAACACCCCCCCAAGACCTAGACTTAATCTTGATTAACTCTTCCGATAGCAAAAGTCTCTAGATGCCGCACTCGCAGGAACAAAATTACAATATTTGGTAATATTAAACAAGTCTTCCAATGACAAGTAGGATATCCTATGCTATCAATATCTCCTAGTTTCATTAATTTTTCTCATTTGTCTAACATGACATGCCAAGTCTTGGTCTGAAAACAACAAAGCAAAGAGACTTTTATTGGATTTGGTGAGAGACTATAGTCTTTTACGCGTGGATGGACGGTGTGGCCGTGTGGGGACGGAGCACTGTACTTCGCATGTGCAGACACTATATTAGTCTCTATTCACCACCATAACCGTTCACCAACTTAGATATTTCTAAGTCACCAGATATAGTTTGTATGTTATGAGTAATTCTCTCTATATATTTTTTTGGAGAACATATGCTCTTTTCGTTTTGGTAGGGTCCATCTTTAGAGTCCTAATATTTAAATTATAAATTTTGTCAAAACTATTAAAATAATTATGGGTGATTCAAAGTTATGTATATAAAGTCTTCATATTTTGCTAAGATTGTCAAGATTAAATGTGGATATTTCAATCGTTGTCACAATTTGATAAATTGCTGCCTTTCGGTCCTTCTCGGTCCCTTCTTTTGGTGCTGGTGCCCTCTTATTCTTCTCCGTGACTATTGGGCCTAGCATCCCTTTGGCGTAGCTGTTCCTCCAGGTCGTGGTTTTGCTTAGTAAGGCGTTCCACCGTCTCAGCTAGGGTCTGTATCTATCTTTCAGGGGCAGCAGTGCGGGGTTCCTCTCCGTTATTGTTGATTGCCATCGAGCGAGTAAGTACTGTTGAAGACCGTTTTTTTGGCCCACGTGGCATTACTTCATTAGCAATGCATGCCACATCAACATATTATTGATTTTTTGGGTAAATCTATTTAAAGCCCACAATAAGCTCATATCTCATTCAACTACATAGATTGGGCTCACATGGCCCGTGAGATCCTTACTTCAAGAGGTGGATTCATGGTCCACTTTTCTTTTTCATCAATTGGGATCATAACCCATGATATCATCAATATCAACATATGGATCAGGCTTAAGCAATGAATCAAAACTCATGGCCCATATTACCTCTCTTGCACTCATGACAAGCGGCTTCTTCGACAAGAGCCCATACTTATACAAAATGACAACAAAACTCGAGGTACGTCATCTCATCTTCGGCATATGATCCAAGCTCATAAGTCTCTTAGGGGAAACTTTGGGAGTCGTGATTTGGAGGGCCAAGAGGTATGTTCAGTAAAGCTCCAGCGGTTTAAAGTTGATAAAAGAGACATGTTGCTTGGCGTGTCTTCTCCAATTTCCTGAACTCTGACGAGTCCGTGTGTAGTGGGTAACATATGGTAAGCATCTCTTATCACATAGCACTTTAGATGATAAAATTCTCTATTGCTCTTTTCTTAAAACTTAATATTCATCACGTGACAAATGCTCAACATCCCCAGCTGTTGCTATACAAATTTAGAAACTTCATTGTATTATTCTACATAAACTACATTACTTCTTTCAGCTAAAATCCAGCTCAAACACATGGCCTAATCTGATTGGCTATCTTTATCTCTCTCTATATACAAAATATTCATAATATCTCTGAATACCCAGCTGCTGTTTGCCACAATCTGACCATATATTTCTCTGCTAGCTGCTAGAGCAGAGCATTAAATACTCTTTTTGCTCACCAAGATTATGTCACAACCCAATGAGACCTTGACTAAATCTCTAAAGCTCCATTATCTTTCAACCAATCCTTTTATTACATGCTAGAAATGTGTTGTAATGGAACCTTGCACCAAAAACATAAACACCCAAAAAGGAAGCATTTCTGGCTGAATCCCAGCAGTGTATTCAAAACTTGATACCTGGCTGGGAGTGACATCATCAGCCATTTAATACAAAAATCCCAGCAACCAGCTATCATACCCAAAATAGCAAGATACCCTCCAAAGAGATCTTACCATTTTTCAACCAAATCCTTGAAATGACATCTCCAGTAGTCTGAAATGACCCATTTGACCTCATTGGTGCCCAAAGCAAACAGCTTTTTCATGATAGCTGTCACAGCTTTTCCTGACAGCTGGGACAGCTTTTTCATGATAGTTGTCACAGTTTTTCCTGACAGTTGGGACAGCCTTTTCAGAACAGCTGTGACAGTTGACCCAGCAGCCTGAACATTACTGATTTTTTTCTCTTTTGGCTAAAACCAAAACCAACTAAAGAAACTACGTTTCTCTTGCTAAAATACCTTCCTTTTCTGTTGCTTTTTCCCCAGCAACTCTTACCCGAAATAGCAAGAATACCTTAAAGCTAAACATACCATTTTTGGCCAAATCTTAAGATGAATTCTCTGAAGATTTATTGCTATTTGGTACAGATTTTGGCTGAGATTTTGGCTAAAATATCCCCTTAAACTCAGCTCTAAAGGGACCCTTCCTCAACACCTCAAGGGGGGACACCAATGGAGAAGAGGAACTCTTTCAAAAAAACTTCTTTCTCCCTCTAATTATCTTTTAAAGCTCTTAATGAAGCACTGAGCTTCTGGGTTTTTAGTTTCTAAATTAGGAACTAAACTCTTCAGCCCTTAACTCATAAATGCCATTCATAAGCCTCCATACCATCCCAGCAGAAAATTCCAGCAGTTTTGCTAAACACACTACAATGTTATTACTCTTATATACTCATTATCTCACTCTCCATATTCTGAAAATACATATATCTTGCTGCCCATATCTCTAAACATCTCTTTCTTCACTTCTCTTACACAATCTCATACATACTTACTACATCATTACATATAACACACCACAACTCACTAAGCTCCACTCTCATACTCTCGTACTCTGAAATTCTACTGTTTTGCTGCCTATAAACACATCTCTATGCTCTTCTCTTACAAAATCTTTCCTCTTGGAAAGCAATCTCTACAACTTCTCCAGCAGTTATGATCTCATATTTTTACTATCTTTAACCACCATATCTCTCATACTTCTATATATCACACATCTTACAAATACTACATCTCACAACATCTATATATTTTACCATCTCCATACTTCTCTAGAGATGCCAAACGCTCATACTAAAAATGCTTCTCATGGAAGGCATGAACTTCTATTGCTAAAGCCCTTCTCCTAGAAGGCACCAAGATCTCATATTAAAGCCTCTCTTAGAAGGCACCACTACTTCTCATATTAAAGCCCTTCTCTTAGAAGGCACCACTACTTACATAAAGCCTTTCTATTAGAAGGCACATATACTCCATACAAAAGTCCTTCTCATGGAAGGCAACATTATTCATAACTTCACAACAACTAAAGGAGCATTGTCAAGGGGAAAACTCATTTAAGTGCATGATAAGAGGGGCAAGCTTAACCAGCCCCTACATGCAGCTGGGCATACTCTCTCTCCCTCTAGTTGCACCCATTTTCCCCCTTCCATCTTGAAGTTATTATGGTAAACTATCTCTTTACCGCTGGGGTCACTTTGCTGGGACATTATTAGCTCACAGAAGCTACACAATTGGGCCGCAAACCATCAGAGATAAGTGACTCTATTTCCTTACCTTTAAATTTATATCATTACATGATTACTTCACATTTAAATACATATTACTTTATTCCAACAACTATTACAACTGTTAACCAAGGCTTAAATTCATTAAAATGCATGATAAGAGGGGCAAGCTTAACTAGCCTCTACCGCTGGCATTCTGTTGGAATCCTGTCAACTCACTGATGCTACACAACTAAGCTATAAACCATACAAAGATAAGTGACTTTGCTTCCATATCTTTAAATCTACATCATTGACTCCATGCTTACTTCACCTTTAAATACAAATTACTTTATTTCAATTACTATTACAACTACTAATCAAAGCTATCATATCAAACACATATTACATATTTACTCAACCATTATCGTGATTCTTAGATTTTGGCATTAATGAATTTATAGGCTTAAAAATACGCCGGTAGCTGTTGGACCATGTGGCCCAATGTTGAGTTCCAAACACAACTCCCTAAAAAGAACCTGGGCCTAGTAAGGTCACCCCTCCAACAGATCACACGTGGCTGGGCAACTGAAAAAGGCCCCCGAACAAGTACCATGCAACTTTTTGTCTGGGAAGCGGTAGTATGGCCTCTGGTCTAATCTCTTCCCACAGACGGCGCAACTGATGATGTCGAAAATCATCAGTAAGCTGCATGGTCCTCACGTGCCCTGGACAAAATCTGCATAACAAAGAAGAAAAAAAACCCTACAAAGAGTACTGATGTGGTACCAGCCAAAGATCCTTCAAAGGTTAAGTTAGAGAACTTTCACAACTCTAGAGTGCCAGAGTTGAGGTAAATTATGCGTATTTTGATTTCTGGGGGCTTTGGGTTTTTATAGTAGTGTAGAACTGACCTTGGTTTTCTTGGTGAAGAAGACGTTTCTTTATACGAAAGATCTTCATTAATACATGTATTTTACAGGATTCTTCCCATATAGAGATTTCATTGACAAGGGTTAATCGTGGGGCGCAAGATGTTTCCATTTGAGGTTTCTTGGAGACCACTTAGGCCACATAGATGCCATGTGGCTCAACTACCCATCTCCTTTACTTTAGTCTAATTTGAACCCGTCCACTATAGGGGGGTCTGTCCGTTTTCCTTTTTCTCTGTCTGGGGCATAACCCGGCCACTTCCTTAACATCGTCACCTACGATTAACCTTATTGAACGGATCCGTCTCCCTCAATTTGTATTACCCTCCAGTTGCTACTTGGAAAAACTAACTAGCCAACCATATTGGACTATAAAATATTGGCAAAATTAATATATTATTTCCTTTTAAAAAAAAATTTTAATATATTATTTCAGAATGAGTTAGGATTGTCACAAAGGAGAGGAAGAGATGTCAAAACAATAATGCATCTTTTCATAAAATACTGCAACCTTGAAATGTCTCTCTCACATACATATATGAAAATATTCACATATGAATTAGAAAATTTATTGTTTTAATTAATTTTTTTTAAAACTAGAGAAAATTTATGTAATTTGCAGCAACAAGCTTTTCATTATTCACCGAGCAAGAAAATCATTTAGCGAAAAGGGTCAAATATATGTGGTCAATAATGGTTTTTTTTTTTTTTTTTTTTTTGTCTGGAAAAAATATCATCAAAAATTGAAGATAAATGCATTTAGAGGAATAATAATACTAAATTACTAACACCTCTCATTTTCAACTCTTCTTATGGTTGATGGAAACATCATCCTACATTGATAAGATACTACATTGATAAGATAGTACCATTGTCATCATTGTGAACAACAATCTAGAAATTATTAGCTCTGGATCTAAAATTTTCATTAATGGTCTCAAGAATTTAAAAAGGGAAAAAAAAAAAAAATCCCTCAAGGCCTTTTCCATATCAATGGTACATACTAATATATGGGTAATTATTGGGTACTCCCGGAGTACCATAAATCCGTACTCCCCTCTCTCACATAATTGTGAGACCCATTAATAATAAATTTATGGTAGGACCAACAATTCATGTGAGATGGGAGAGTACGCATTTATAGTACTCCCAGAGTATTTAATAATTTTCCCTAATATCTACTAAATTATATCATCATACTGATTTAAAAAAGAAAAAAAAAGAAAAAGAAAAGTCAAAGAGGCTACATAAAGAGAACTTGGCCCCTTTCCCCCATCAACGAAGGCCATAATTGAGCTTAAATTTTTACTCAGTGGTTGGACAAGACTTTTGATTATGCTGATTTGTCCTCCAAATCAGGAAAAAAAAAAAAAAAATCTTCCCATGCCATGTGGAGAGGTATAGATATACTATTTTGGTATAAAAACAATGTCCTCAGGCTTATCTAAACTAGTACATTGCCCGTACGATGTACGGATAATGTTGTAATATTTTATGTAAGATGATTTTGAAAAATGTTGTACATATATTATAGAATAATTGTAATAAAACTTTGTTAGTAATGAGTTTATCATAAGAAGCAACAATTATAAATTGCATACACATAACCATTATAATTATTCAGTTCAAGGAATGAGGGAAAATTTTTTTTGGAGGAATATTGTAGAATAAAAGTTGTTATAGAATGTCTCTCTCTCTCTTTCTCTTTATTTCTAAAACAAAATACACATCTCAAACACCCATAGTCAATCTTACCCTTTACAAAAACCATAAGTCCAAAGGAAACAAATAATATTAATTTTTTAATTTGAAAAGTCTTGAAATATTGAACCAAATGAAACAAAAATTCTATATTTAATTTGTTTTTATCTTTGATGTGGCACTTGAGAATATTTCAATTATCTTTACAAAGAATGCTAATTCTATTATTGTTAGTCATAGTTAATCTACAAAGTTTGTTAGTAAAACTAAATTCAAACCAAACCCTAGTCCTTAGACATATTTTTTTCATTCCAAAAATGGGTATTCTTTATCTATGTAGTGTTTCATCATGAGTTGTAGAAGAGTAATGAGACAAATATATTTACAATGTTTAAGAAATTATAGACATCAACATAAAAGATAAAAATTACCATTGTTCTCCAAACGTCAATGTTTAAACAAATCTTATTAAAGCTTAAAATGAAGAAAATTTTCTAGTGAGCATAGTTAATGCAAAATTCAAATTTAGCAATACTCTATTATTTTCTGTATGTATCCCAAACTAATATGAAAATAACCTTTTGCAATATGCAGTCACTTATCAACCAAAAACCACAATGGTTGAAAAGTGATTCTTTGAACATATATATGGATGACCTCATAAAGCTTTCAAATCTTCATCATACATAGAACATTTTGTAAATTTACATAGTAAACTGCCAAACATAAGTATGTATATGGATACTCGTACTCCTTTCCAAAAGTTGAATTTAAGAAACCCTATTTTCTGGATTGCCCTCACAGCAATAACTGTAGCAAATATTGCTACCATGGGTGCCACCACATGTGCTAGAACTGGCACCATTGTTGCTGCCACCGGTACAATTGTGGCAACTGCAGGTGCCACAACCTCAACAAAATGAAAAATTGGGCACCAAAAAACAATTTTTTGACAATTTGCTTTGTTTGTCAAGAAGTCACAAACTTGTGTGTATTGCTATGAAATAAAAAGATTGATATAGTCCTCTATTTATATGTTAATAAGATGGGAAAGACTTGATTAGTGATTAGCCTAGTTCTCTTGGACCAATGCACCTCCAATGGATTCATCTACTTCTCATAAATTCAAATACATGAGCTTACTTCGCAATATTAACAATTTTATGATAATTCTTTCAATTTACCAAGAATTTTGTATCTACCATTTCTACTATTTATTACTATTCATTTATATATCATGTATACAATCAATGATTTAACACAAAATATTAACCTCAAGCCCAATGATTGACTGTGAAGGTAAAAAAAGAACCTTTGCTTTAGAAAATTAGACCAAAGGTTATGAAGAGTCATTAATAACTAACATCCCTCTATCTTATCTATTACTTGAAGTTTAATTAGTAAATTACTGATGTTGTATCTAAAAAGAGTAGTAAATTAATGATGATGCATTCACCAAAAAAAAAAAAAAAAGTAATTAATGACAATTTGGAATATTGTGGTGAGAGTTCAATTCTTCTTTTAAGGAGTGTGTCACTTGGCAGAACCTCATGCACTCCCACATGAGGTCTCTATCTTTATCTAATACCTTAGACACTCTTAGAGGCACATCTCTATCAATTGAGAATCCAAGTGACAAATTGGTTTCAGAAAATGGTGAATTCTCTGCGGGGTTTTTCCCTGTTGGAGATAATGCTTTTTGCTTTGCCATATGGTTAAACAAGTCTTCAACTCCCATAGTTGTTTGGATGGCAAACCGAGATGTACCCGTTAATGGAAGAGGTTTAGTGCTTTCTATTTTGGTAGATGGCCAGCTTATACTAACCAATTCACTTGGTATCACCATTTGGACAACTAAAGCAGCAGACTTGACCTTAAGAGGTCACCAATTTGCAACTATAGCTCCAAAACACAGGCAATCTCGTTCTTCATGATTTCAAAGATGTTGTCATCTGGCAAAGCTTTGATTCACCATCAGATATGCTTCTACCTCAACAAGCACTCACCATGATGTCGAGCCTTATCTCAAGAAAAAGCTAAGATGACTATTCTTTTGGCAACTATAAGCTATTTTCTGACAATTGTTGGGAGATTTAGACCCCGGTTGATAGAATTAACAAGTTTTAAACCCAAGTTGTTAATTAGATTTATTATGAATAAAACTTGTTACAACAAACAAACATCAATATCATGTCAAAATCATGCAGCGGAAAAATAAACAAGACAAGATATGATGACCTAGGAAAACCAATGAAACCAACTAGTTTTACAGTAAAAAACCTGGGGGGAAACCTTCTCGAAAAGCAATCCACTATAGTAAAGAGAAGTTTCAGATCGAGTACAAAACTTTTGTCCGTAGACTCTACAATCCCTGTAGATGAACTCACAGCAGAAACCTTCTACCGCTTCAAAACCTCTGAACTCTTCAATATATGAATGCCACACTTTGATGATGCACGAATCCCAATACGTGACTAACCAATTGCACGGATCCCAGTACGCGACTTAATCACCAACTAGAAGAAGATTGTTGGCTACAAAGTTCTTCACTTCATCAACAATGAAGATCAAGAAGCACTTGGTTATAAAACCCTAAGGCGCAAAGACGATACTCTCTTGATGGAACATAAACTAAACTATTAGCTTCTGGTAGTAAACCTCGAATCTACAAGGGGTTTCTCCAAATCCACAAGGAGATAAACTAGAATATAGTAGATAAAGAATTTTACAAAAACCTGTATTTATTGATAATAGTCTAATTTGCCTCTGATGGCTACAAAACATATAATTATTAAGAAAAATGTCTGAAACCCTAATTTGCACTAATTACGTGATTAGGCGACAAAATACCAAAATTTACATAAAATGGCAAAATTGAGTTAAATGAAGAATCATAAACTATTGACCTTATGGGTCATTCCAAAACAAAGGGACCTTATTCTAACTTTTGAGCAAAAAGTTATTAAAGAAACAAAAATTACTATAAACGGCAAAATTGCAGTTTTTGGGGCCTAAATGAAGGAATTTGTCATTTTTAGGGGGTACCTTGTGGCAAAGTAACGACTATTGCTCAGAGGGATGTTTCACTTTAGGCTACCAAATTTCTACTAGTGTCTTTTTGCCTTACGTGATGATTTTAGGCAGGCATGATATGTCCAGAAAGGTCATGGCGGTCTGTTTTACATTAAGTATACTGTATTACATGACTAGAATGGGCATGAGCCTATTGGACTTATATTTTAACATCCAACGAAATGAATGAAAGAAAACAATTTGAAAAAGTTTTCATAATTTAAATTACAAAAAATTTCTAAATTATTTTTTCAACAACATTAATCCTCATTCTAAGAAGCATCTCTACTACTTGGTTCATGTTGGGTCTCTCATCCTTCCCCTTTGCCACACATTGCAAAGCCACTTTGACCAGAAGTTCCAACTTAGCTTGATCATATTTGCTGGCTATCATGGCATCTATAATTTCATCAATCCATGAATTCCTTGTAGGTGTTCCAATGTTAATATAATCTCTTATCAAAGTGACCAACCTATTATGCTCCCTTCTCTCTCCACTGTCAGAGTATTGCTTGCCAATTACTTTTAATCTTCATACACAATCACTCTTAAAAATTAATAGGTCAGTAGGTCTACGAGCACTGAAAGGAATTCGGTTAATCAAAACCTGCATCAAGTCAAGTTTAGGAATTCGTTTTATCTATAATTCTATATTGAAGTATGTAAATCTATAAATTCTTTCATTCTTGGGCCGAGGCCGTAAGTCTTTTATCTTTGGGCCAAGGCTCTAAAGTCTTTCATTCTCGGGAGTGAGGCCCTAGGTCTTTCATTTTTGGGCCGGTGCTTTTGACATTTGTTAGATCTTTATTTTGGCTTCTATTTTAGATCGATGGATGTCAAAAAGTGCCTTCTTGAATGGTGACTCTTTTGAAGAAGTTTGTATGCAACCTCCTTTAGGTCATGTGCATTCCTCAGATAAGGTCTGTGGAGTTTGCCACGACTCAAGTAGGCTATTTGGTTTGTCAAATTCAGCTTTGTAATTGCTCAACATGGTTTTGTCCCTAGCTCTTATGATTCTACACTCTTCATCTGCAAAATGACTATCAATATACTCTTATATATTCTTCTTTTATGTTGATGATATAATTATGAGCTCTTCAGAAATTTCTCAATAAGAACTTTGTGATGAATGATATGGGGACCTTGAACTATTTCCTTGGGCTTGAGGTCACTTCCACTCATGATGGGTATCATCTCTCTCTTAGGCTAAATATTCATGATCTTCTTTCCAAAGCCATCTTGACTAATTGCAAGACTGTTTCTACCACTCTAGAGGTTAATGTCAAGCGCCCATATGCGCTCTCTATTGCCAGTTGGTTTGGCAATTTTATCCATCTCACTATTACCAGGACCAACATTTCCTATTTGTTCACTTAGTCAACCAATTTTATCCATCTCACCGTTGTTCTCTCTTATTATCACCAAACCAGAGATCAAGAAAAATCAATCTAAAGAATGCTCCATTGAAGATTGGAGATCAATTGTTGAAGTCATAGAACCATCGAATTTAGTTGCTATGAAGAGAATCTTCGAGGTGGTCCTCGAAATAACATAACGAAGTTCATGAGAAAAGTCCATTTTTTCACTATCTTACTATGTGCTTTTCTTTATTGCTTTATTACTTTAATTGCTGACTTGTTAAATTTGTGGTAGTAACCTAAAATCTATTGGTAATCATAATCGGTTAAATTGGGTTAATTTTTTTATTTGATGAAAAAAAAAATAATAATAAGGCTTGTGTGGTCATTGTCTTTGCCTACTTAAACCTTGTCATACACGGCGTGAGAATACTTACCCAATATTGGTGATTGTCACTATTGTCCTTGATTGAAGGCTATTAAAAGGACCCATACAAAGATTACAATATTCAAATGTTCAAGAATTTTATTCTGTCTATTCCCTTCAAATCTACAAATAAAAAATTGTTTTCTCATTCATGGAAGAATTCTATAAAAATATAACATAATAAATTTGTTAGGAATACACGAGTTAGTGAAGTCTCATAGTGGATAAGAATGACAAAAGAAAGTGGTTAATATAATATAGTTGAATTCAAACTCACAAACTTAAGTTTTTTAAGTCAAGTAGTGTCTCTATATGTTATTTCTCCAACAAAGTTCGTTGGCATTTGGCCCTCTAATCTCAAGTGAGAGTATTTTGAAGTTAGAAGCAGATCCCACCTACTTGAATTTCAGTTGCTAATAGAGAAAATTAGGGCTTGTTTGTTACTATTGTTTAAACAACAGTTTTTAGTATTTAAACAACGTTACATATATTTTTATATATTTTTTCATCCACACGTATTTCCAAAAAATACAAACGTTACAAGAACAACATTATCAAACCGGCCCTTAATTAGCAAACCACAATGCACTGTACTATTGACCAAAATTTTGAACTTTAGAGCAAGTTGCGTATGTAAGAAAACAAGAAGTTAGTTTGTCAAAAGTTGACTGACATTTTTGGTGACAGTTGTATACAATGGCTGTCTTACATTTTGCCCAGAGGAGGCCATTGTTCAAAAGAATTACATTTGACTATACTTGGTCCTGATTAATTCTTCCAATAACAAAGTCTCCAAGATGCCGTACACGCAGGAACAAAATTACTATATTTGGCATATTAATTATTATACACTATCCTCAAGTTGTTCTAAACTAAACTATATAAGCTTGTGATTAAAGAGTTTAAAATATCAATATTATTATTCTTTATTGAGCTTAGGTGAATTCAGCTTATACTCTGTTGGTCACTGGTCAGTCTACGCAGCGTGAAACACAAGGGTGCATGGGTCTTGCCGCACTATAACAAACTTGTCATTAAAAGCTTTAAATTTCTACGATTGTACTTAATGTTTTGCTTGTTTAGATGGAAAATATTGTGTAAAGATAGTTTTCTGTATTTTTTAGTGTTTGATAACATAAAATAAAATTTAAAAAAAAAAGTCAAAGGAAAACTACTTATAGTCAACATAAAAAACATGACTTATTTTTAGAGATTGTTTTCCACTAATATTTTTTTTGGAAAACAACCCTATCTTGCAAGCTAAATAAGAGAAGTTAGGAGATTATTTTTCAACTAATTTAAGATTGCTAATAAACATAGGAAAAAGAGATAGCTTTATAAAAAATTGTTTTTTTTTTTTTTTTAATAAATTTTAAAATTGACTCATTTTCTAGAAACATCTTTGAAACAAATAGAGCCTAATTGTTGAGTAAAACTAAGAAAATTCACATACTTATTTCCACAGTTGGCATAGCAGTTGAAATTAGTGTTTAACAAAAATATATATATATTTCTAGTTTTTTCTTCGGTCATGAAAAACTTAGAATCCACTGAAGATATAAAGAATATTATTTTTAACACAAGGTATAAAGGATATTATTGAGACTTTTTTTATGATTATTATTATTCCTTATTGAGACTTATGTATTATTGTTTACAGCTGATGGACCACTTTTTATTTTATTTTATTTAAATTACAGACACCAATTAAAAACTTTTAAAAAAACTTATATTTGAGATGTGATAGTGTTAGGTTCTAAAGATTTAGGAATTTATGTATTTAGAACTCTAATGTGTAATGTTGGCAAACCATGATCAAAACATTATGTTTAGTCTTGCTCAAAGTAGTGTCTTTCATGTAAAGTTGGAATCGAGAGGCTGCAGATGTATTGGTGCATTTCGGCTTGGCTCGATCGATCGAAAGAAAGACTCGATCGATCGAATCTCGGGCAGAATGCTTTTCTGCAGAATTTTCCAACTCAGCCCTAACTCATTAAACGTTTTGGGTTTTCTGTTTTTACCCTAGGTATAAAAGGAAAAACCCTAGCCACGTTTTTAGAGTTGCTCCTGTTGTATTATTGCTCATACTTTTCTGTTTTGTATAAATCTCTTGTGAGATCTAGAAGAGCTTTCCTTTACACAAAACTTAGGGTTTTCAAGGTAGAGATAGTATCAACATCTTAATGATCATCTCGGTTGCTGTCATTGGAGCTTAAAGAATAACAAGCGTGGGTACTTGTAGCTGATTGGAGAATCTAAGAAAGAAGGAGTCCGTGGATTCGGAGCTTGCACGTGGTCGTGTCAATAAATTCTACTGGTGGGTTGCATTAGGAAGTCAAGCGGGGAGCTTGTAAGTCCTTTTGTATGAACTTCGATTCTTTCGTATAGTGGATTCAAGTTTACCTTGAGGATAGCTAGGTCAAATCCTCCTCAGGTTTTTACCGTGTGGTTTCCTGGGTGATCATATCATTGAGTTATTTATATTTCCGCTGCTTTATATTCTTGATATGATTATGTGTTTGTGATAACCTAGAATTGCTTAATTTGACTAAGTTAATCACTTGGATAATTAACTAGGTTAATCTGGTTGGTTTAAGGGGTCTAAATTTCTAACAAGTGGTATCAGAGCGGGTAGCTCTTTTGTTGTAGATCTTTTGATCTAAGAGCTGATCTTTGACCTTTATTATCATGGATAATTTGAAGTGTCTTTCTGCTCATGTTTGTGATGCTTTGAATAAAAAGGACACTATTGTTTCTATTGATTCTTTTGATGCTTTTGAAACTCTTCGTAAGGAATTATCTAAATCTTTGAAAATTTCTAAGAAATTCAAGGAAGAGTTAAAATTGGCTAATCTTGAAAAAGAGGAATTGATTGTGAGATTGGATGAGTCTAATAAAAAGAATGAATTTTTGAGAAATCAAATTTCCTCTCAAGATGAGAAGATGAAAAGCTTGGAACAGGAGTTAGTTGAATCTAAAGCTAAAATTGAAAATTTGACTAGTACCAAGCCTGCTGTTGATAACAGAAGTGTTTCTGTTTCTCTTAAGCCTATAACTGAGGAAGTTTATATCCCTCATTTTAAGAGGAATCATAAAGAAAAGGCTTATTTTACTAGGTTAGACAAAGGTAAAAGTTCTGATGTAGACGCTGAAATTTCTAAACCTATGTCTAAACCTACTACTAGTGGGTAAAAGAAATCTGTTTCTGTGCCTACTTGTCACCTTTGTGGTGTTGTTGGTCATATTAGACCAAATTGTTCTTTGTTGAGGAAAAAAACCAAAATCTGAAAATAGATTTGCTATTAGGAATACTGATGTTCCTAAATTTGTTCCTGTTTGCCACTTTTGTGGTGTCCATGGTCACATTCGTCCTAATTGTCATAAATTGAAATTTAAGCATTCTTTATTTCAATCTAGGATATGTGATGATATATCTCCTGCCATAAGTCCATATAAATTGTTTCATATTCTTTTGAAAAAATTGAGCTTGTTGGCTTGTGAAAGGAATTTGCAGGATTTCAGTCTTTCTCAGAAGATTGGTGTGATCCCTCAAATACACTCTGCTTCTCATGGATTTTCACCTACAAAGCCAAAGAATCGTGCTATATGGGTGAGAAAGATCATTTAAGGTGAGTGTTGCTGAACTGTCCCTGATTTAATTCTTTCAATTGTTTGTGGACATGTTTTGTCTTTTGTTTTTGGTTGTTTTGTTTTTTTTTAGGTTGTTTTTTTATTAAAAAAAATCCAAAAACATTGAAAATTTCAAAAAGACAAAAATATTTTATTTTTGTGTCTTGTTTTATTTGTCTTGAGGATTACATGGATTATGATACCTCTCTCTTGATTTAGAACATGCTTGACATTGTGGAGAAACTTGAATAGTTTGTGCTAAGCTTTTTCTGATTTTGTGTAAGTATGTACTAATTTGTACATGTACTCAAGGGTTAATTAAGAAATTGATATTTCTTGTTTGTGTACCCTCTATAGCTTAGTTAAGCATTGTCATGCATTGCATTTGCATTGTTCATTTAGCATAATATGTGTTTTTTTTGTTTTTGGTCATAAATTTTTTTTAAACCAAAAAGTTTTTTGTGTTTTGTATTACATATCATGGATTTGAAATCAAGGTTGGCCACCTTATCTTTACATAACAAGTTTATGTACCTTGTTTAGCTTGGATGAGCTTATTTATTGTACTTTACTAGTTTGAGCTTTGTAGTGCATGTTGTGTGGGAAATATGTTTATAGGTTTTGATCACTTTGTCTTGATCTTGAAGTCACATGTCTTTGACTGTCGGACTTGAACTTTTTGAGAAAGGCATAAATAACCATCTCACCACTGTTCACTAGCCAATCATGAACACCTTAGTGCATATCTTAAGATTCTATGCTCAAGAAAGTGTAGCACATGCACAAAAAGAACATAAGAGGTAGCCTCGGTTTAATTGCTTAATGCTTAAAATTGGTGTGTACTATTAGGCTTGATGCCAAATCACATAATTAAAATTGGTGTGTACATTATGAGGCAAAATTCAAGAAACTTACATGATTGCAAGCTTATGTTCAAGGAGATGTGGGAGTTATAGGATGTAACTCTTTAGGTGATAGTCTCTTTTAAATTCTATGTGATAAATTTTGTAGACTTTGTGATTAATTGCTATTCACATATCACCTCACATGTATCTCAAGCTTTTGCTAGTTGCACACACTACACAAGTTACTCTTTGCTAAACTTGGTACATTTTATTGTGTGTGATCTTGTTGTGGCCATCCAAGATTAAAAGTTCCTTGATTTTAATGCAAAATGTGTTTAATGTTTGCGCTTTGAGGACAAATTGATTGAAAATCTTGATTTTGGAAGATCTGGGTTAAATTCAAGTGTTTTTGAAAAACTTTTCATCTCATACTCATGCATTTTTTATAAAACAATGTGCTTTGAGGAGTTTCTGCATTAAAATGCTCTGTTTTCAAAATTTTGATTTTTCCAGACTTTCGATCGATCGAACCTGTTTTTCGATCAATCGAAATTGCGATTAAATTTTTTGGTTTGAGTTTGCCTGACTCGATTGATGTTCGATCGATTCTCGATCGATCGAAATTGAAAAATTTTCAGTTTCTATGTTTTTGACCAAATTTTTTTTTCATGCATCATTTGTGTTTAGGATTCACATGCATTGCATTGTTTTTGTATCCATCTTGTAGCTTTGCAGTCATATTTCTCATTGTTTTCACACATCGCATGCATACACTTTGCTAAATTGGGTACTCAACTTGATTTAAAAATTGATTGATTAATTTTTGAGTTTTGTACATTATATGCTATTTCTTATGTGTGAACTGCAGAAATTTTTTTCTTAAAAGATATGATGGATAATCAATGTGCAAATATTTTCTCTACTCATGCAACTGTTTATGGGTCACATAGTGCCATGTTTGCATTTTATTGAAAGAGAGAATATTTTTTTCTTCATGTGTATCCTCAACTTAGTTTTTTTTTTTAAAACTTGGTTTGTGTCTTTTTATTTATCCCCACCCCCTTTATTTTTCCCCAAAACTGTTTTTCCCAAAACTTGTGTTGTTTTTCCTATTTTTATAGGGGGAGAAATTTTTTTAACCTTTGTGGTTCTTAGGGGGAGTTGTTGCTCTTCTTAGTGGGAGTTGTCTCTATTTTCTCTTACTCTGTTGCGTATAGTTTCTGTCTACCTTCTGATTAGGTAGTCTTTGTCAATACGTGACAAAAAAGGGGGAGACATAGATGACTTGTTTGTTTTGTTTAGGGGGAGAATATAAAAACTTTTTGATGTATCTAACTTAGGGGGAGAGTTAGAATTTGTTTTGATTTATATGTTTCTTGTTTCACTTCTTATTGATTTATACTTCTGAGTTCTTCATTGGTATATGTCTTTATTTTGTGTTATGTGAAATCAAGAATTTATTTTTGTTTACTTGTATTTTCCACACATGCGTTTATGCGTTTTGTTTAGTGTTTCAGGAAATATACAGGTTGATTCAATTGAGCTGCTGTATATACTTGCAATTGATGGATAGTAGTTAGGTTGAATTTGTTGTAATGAACATTTTATTGTATTGGGTTGTTCTTGTATTTGAGCATTTCATTTTGTATGAAAGCTTTGTCACGAATTGCCAAAGGGGGAGTTCGTTAGGTTCTAAAGATTTAGGAATTTATGTATTTAGAACTCTAATGTGTAATGTTGGCAAACTATAATCAAAACATTATGTTTAGTCTTGTTTAGGCTTGCTTAAAGTAGTGTCTTTCATGTAAAGTTGGAATCGAGAGGCTGCAGATGCATTGGTGCATTTCGGCCTGGCTCGATCGATCGAAAGAAAGACTCGATCGATCGAATCTCGGGCAGAATGCTTTTCTGCAGAATTTTCCAACTCAGCCCTAACTCATTAAACGTTTTGGGTTTTCTGTTTTTACCCTAGGTATAAAAGGAAAAACCCTAGCCACGTTTTTAGAGTTGCTCCTGTTGTATTGTTGCTCATACTTTTCTGTTTTGTGTAAATCTCTTGTGAGATCTAGAGGAGCTTTCCTTTACACAAAGCTTAGGGTTTTCAAGGTAGAGATAGTATCAACATCTTGATGATTAACTCGGTTGCTACCATTGGAGCTTAAAGAATAACAAGCGTGGGTGCTTGTAGCTGATTGGAGAATCCAAGAAAGAAGGAGTCCGTGGATTCGGAGCTTGCACGTGGTCGTGTCAGTAAGTTCTACTGGTGGGTAGCATTAGGAAGTCAAGCGGGGAGCTTGTAAGTCCTTTTGTATGAACTTCGATTCTTTTGCATAGTGGATTCAAGTTTACCTTGAGGATAGCTAGGTCAAATCCTCCCCAGGTTTTTACCGTGTGGTTTCCTGGGTGATCATATCATTGTGTTATTTATATTTCCGCTGCTTTATATTCTTGATATGATTATGTGTTTGTGATAACCTAGAATTGCTTAATTTGACTAAGTTAATCACTTGGATAATTAACTAGGTTAATCTGGTTGGTTTAAGGGGTCTAAATTTCTAACAGATAGTTCAAGAGATCCAAATATTGATGGCGCAGACATTTATAAAACAAATAAACTAATATTAGGCTTAGTCTAATTTTTTTTTAGATTTCTCAAGTATATGAACTCTATATTGAGTTTATTATAATAAACACTTGAATATTAAAAGATGTTGCTTCTAGTCAAGTGCTCAATGTAATAAACACTGGAATATAAAACAAGTAAACTTATTTTATTTTATTTTTCTATTTTTACTTTCTTTTTATAACTTCTCAACCCTAAAAAAAGATTGATAAATAGGAACACTTTATTGCTCTTTATTCAATTAATGAACTTTCTGTTATGAGTATATATATATAAAAGATGCATAAAAAATACATATAAATGTAAAAAAATAAAGGATGAGAAGATGACCACGTGCCATCATGATCATGTGTGCTCATATGCACAAGCATTTCACATAACCCCATATTTATATTTATATAAATATGAATAACAAAGATATAGTTGTGAAGAGCTTTTCAATGTAGATGTAAACCATATTATACTGTTGTTTCCGTTTTTCTCTTTTCATTTAGTCTTTCACTCAATAGCCTTAACAATATAAATTCCAAGGAAAAACAATTAAATATGTCATAAAAAATTCAGAAAGTTCAAAAAAAAAAGAAAAAGAAAAAATCAAAGTATTCCAATGACAAGTATGATATCCTATGCTATCAATATAATATTTTCTAGTTTCATGTGAGACTTGTGTAGTCACTGTTTTTGTCATACATGGCGTGGGATCACCTGCCCAATAATGGTGCTTGTTGCTATTGTCCTTGATTCAAGGCTAATAAAAAACCCCATATATAATCCTATTATACAAAGATTACAATATTCAAACGTTTAAGAATTTTATTAAGAATTTTGTGATGTTTGTACCCTTTAAATCTACAAATAAAAAATTGTTTTCTTATTCATGAAAATTTCTATAAAAATATAATAAATTTGTTAAGAATACACGAGTGAGTGAGGTATTCCATCGAATAAATAATGATAAGAGTAAGTGATTGATATAATATAATTGAGCCAAAACTCATAAGTTTTAAGTCTTTTAGGTCAAATAGTGTCTTTATATGTTATACTAACTATTTAATTGGAAGCCACCAAGATGTTGTCCCTATCAAAGTCTGTTTACATTTTGCCCCCAAACCCAAGTGAGAGCATTTTGAAGTTAGAAGTAGATCCCACCAGCCCGAATTCTAGCTGCTAATAGGAAAAATTAATTAGAAAACCACAATGGGCTATACTATTGACCAATATATTGAAAATTATTATAGAGCAAGTTGCTTATTTTTGGTAACATTTGTTTGCAATGGCTGTCATATGTGAAATTGACGAATGTAAAATGCATATGTTAGACCATGAGATGTACCATTTTATTTTAAAATCAACTAATCAATATATATATATATATATATATATATAAAAGCAGAGACCTCATTCGGGAAAGCATGACGTTCTGCGAAGTGGCACATTGTATGACATCCTTCTCATAAGACTAACTTCAATCTTTGAATTTTATTTCTATATTTACCATGACTTTTTAAATCCAATCATATCAATTCAAAGCATGTAAAGTTATAAATGTATACAAATTTTTTGAATTTTATTAATATATTGAAATAAATGCATTTGCCATTACTTAGTAGTTTGACATAAATGCCAAATTTAGATGAATTGGAAGTTTAAGTGAGAAGGATGTCGTACAATGTGCCACTTGGCAGAACGTCTTGCTTTCCCATATGAGGTCTCTGATTATATATATATATATATATATATATATACATTGATTGATTGATTGACTAATTGATTGATTGATGTGGAGACAAATAATATTTGCCCTATTCATTGAATTCAACTCTTGCAATTTTGCATTGAAGTTAGTCTTATGCAGAAAATTGAAAAGTTTTTTTGATTCCTACCTTTCCCATGACTTTTTAGATCCATCTGTATCAATTCAAAGGATGTAAAGTTTTAAATGTATAGGTTCTACCAAGTGGCACATTGTATGGCATCCTTCTCATTTAGGCTTCCACCTCATTTGAATTTAGCATTTATGTCGAACTATTAAGTAATGGCAAATGCATTTATTTCAATGTATTAATAAAATTCAAAGAATTTGTATACATAAGATTAACTTTAATGCAGAATTGCAAGAGTTAAATTCAATCAATATATCTATATATATAAGTAGAGACCTCATTTGAGAAAGCACGAGGTTCTGCCAAGTGGCACATTCTATGACATCCTTCTCATAAGACTAACTTCAATCTTCGAATTTTATTTCTACATTTCCCATGACTTTTTAAATCCATACATATCAATTCAAAGTATGTAAAGTTATAAATATATACAAATTCATTGCATTTTATTAATACATTAAGATAAATATATTTGTGATTACTTAATAGTTTCACATAAATGCTAAATTTAGATGAGGTGGAAGTCTAAATGAGAAGGATGTCATATAATGTGCCACTTGGCAGAACATCTTGCTTTCCTATATGAGGTCTCTGATTATATATATATATATATATATATATATATATATATATATATATATATATATATATCGATTGATTGACTGATTGATTGATTGATGTGGAGACAAATAATATTTGCCCTATTCATTAAATTCAACTCTTGCAATTTTGTATTGAAGTTAGTCTTATGCAGAAAATTGAAAAGTTTTTTTGATTCCTATCTTTCCCATGACATTTTAGATCCATCCGTATCAATTCAAAGGATGTAAAGTTTTAAATGTATAGGTTTTGCCAAGTGGCACATTGTATGGCATCCTTCTCATTTAGGTTTCCACCTCATTTAAATTTAGCATTTATGTCAAACTATTCAGAAATGACAAATGCATTTATTTCAATGTATTATGACATCCTTCTCATAAGACTAACTTCAATCTTCGAATTTTATTTCTACATTTCCCATGACTTTTTAAATCCATACATATCAATTCAAAGTATGTAAAGTTATAAATATATACAAATTCTTTGCATTTTATTAATACATTAAAATAAATATATTTGTGATTACTTAATAGTTTCACATAAATGCTAATTTAGATGAGGTGGAAGTCTAAATGAGAAGGATGTCATACAATGTGCCACTTGGCAGAACATCTTGCTTTCCTATATGAGGTCTCTGATTATATATATATATATATATATATATATCGATTGATTGATGTGGAGACAAATAATATTTGCCCTATTCATTGAATTCAACTCTTGCAATTTTGTATTGAAGTTAGCCTTATGCAGAAAATTGAAAAGTTTTTTTGATTCCTATCTTTCCCATGACATTTTAGATCCATCCGTATCAATTCAAAGGATGTAAAGTTTTAAATGTATAGGTTTTGCCAAGTGGCATATTGTATGGCATCCTTCTCATTTAGGTTTCCTCCTCATTTAAATTTAGCATTTATGTCAAACTATTCAGTAATGACAAATGCATTTATTTCAATGTATTAATAAAATTCAAAGAATTTGTATATATAAGACTAACTTTAATACAGAATTGAAAGGGTCGAATTCAATCAATATATATATATATATATATAAAAGTAGATACCTCATTTGGGAAAGTACGAGGTTCTATCAAGTGGCACATTGTATGGCATCCTTCTCATAAGACTAACTTCAATCTTTGAATTTTATTCCTACATTTTCCATGACTTTTTAAATTCATTCATATCAATTCAAAGCATGTAAAGTTATAAATGTATACAAATTATTTGAATTTTATTAATACATTGAAATAAATACATTTGCCATTATTTAATAGTTTGACATAAATGCTAAATTTAGATGAGGTGGAAGCCTAAATGAGAAGAAAGTCACAAAATGTGTCACTTGGCAAAACATCGTGCTTTCCCACATGAGGTCTTTGATTTTACATGTATATATATATATATATATATATTGATTGATTGATTAATTGAGGTGGAGACAAATACTATTTGCCCTATTAATTGAATTCAACTCTAGCAATTTTGCATTGCAGTTAGTCTTATGCAAAAAATTGGAAAGTTTTTTTGATTCCTACATTTCCCATGACTTTTTAGATCCATCCGTATCAATTCAAAGCATGTAAAGTTATAAATGTATAGGTTCTGCCAAGTGGCACATTGTATGACATCCTTCTCTTTTAGGCTTCCACCTCATTTAAATTTAGCATTTATGTCAAACTATTAAGTAATGGAAAATGCATTTATTTCAATGTATTAATAAAATTCAAAGAATTTGTATACATAAGACTAACTTTAATGTAGAATTGCAACGGTCGAATTCAATATATATATATATATATATAAGTAGAGACCTCATTCAGGAAAGTACGAGATTCTGCCAAGTGGCACATTGTATGACATCCTTCTCATAAGACTAACTTCAATCTTTGAATTTTAGTTCTACATTTCCCATGACTTTTTAAATCCATCCATATCAATTCAAAGCATGTAAAGTTATAAATGTATACAAATTCTTTGAATTTAATTAATACATTGAAATAAATGCATTTGCCATTATTTAATATTTTGACATAAATGCTAAATTTAGATGTGGAAGACCAAATGAGAAGGATGTTATACAATGTTCCACTTGGCAGAAAGTCGTGCTTTCCCACATGAGGTCTCTGATTTTATATATACATTGATTGGTTGATTGATTGATGTGGAGACAAATAATATTTGCCCTATTCATTGAATTCAACGCTTGCAATTTTGCATTGAAGTTAGTCTTATGCAGAAAATTGAAATTTTTTTTTGATTCCTACATTTCCCATGACTTTTTAGATCCATCTGTATCAATTCAAAGCATGTAAAGTTTTAAATGTATAGGTTTTGCCAAGTGGCACATTGTGTGGCATCCTTCTCATTTAGGCTTCCACCTCATTTAAATTTAGCATTTATGTTAAACTATTAAGTAATGGCAAATGCATTTATTTCAATGTATTAATAAAATTCAAAGAATTTGTAGACATAAGACTAACTTTAATGCAGAATTGCAAGAGTCGAATTCAATCAATATATATATATATATATATATATATATAAAAGTAGAGACCTCATTTGGGAAAGCACGAGGTTTTGCCAAATGGCACATTGTATGACATCCTTCTCATAAGACTAACTTCAATCTTTGAATTTTATTCCTACATTTCTCATGACTTTTTAAATCCATCCGTATCAATTCAAAGCATGTAAAGTTATAGATGTATACAAATTCTTTGAATTTTATTAATACATTGAAATAAATACATTTGCCATTACTTAATAGGTTGACATAAATGCTAAATTTAGATGAGGTGGAAGCCTAACTTAGAATTTGTATACATTTATAACTTTACATGCTTTAAATTGATATGGATAGATCTAAAAAGTCATTGGTAAGGTAGGAATCAAAAAAAACTTTTCAATTTTCAGCATAAGACTGACTTCAATCTTCGAATTTTATTCCTTCATTTCCCATGACTTTTTAAATCTATCCATATCAATTCAAAGTATGTAAAGTTATAAATGTATACAAATTATTTGAATTTTATTAATACATTGAAATAAATGCATTTTTCATTACTTAATAGTTTGACATAAATGCTAAATTTAGATAAGGTGGAAGCCTAAATGAGAAGGATGTCATACAATGTGTCATTTGGTAGAATGTCATGCTTTTGCACATGAAGTATCTGCTTTTATATATATATATATATATATATATATATATATATATATATATTGATTGATTGATTGATTGATTGACTGATTGATTGATTGATGTGGAGACAAATAATATTTGCCTTATTCATTGAATTCAACTCTTGCAATTTTGAATTGAAGTTAGTCTTATGTAGAAAATTGAAAAGTTTTTTTGATTCCTACCTTTCCCATGACTTTTTGGATCCATTCGTACCAATTCAAAGAATATAAAGTCTTAAATGTACTACATTTCCCATGACTTTTTAAATCCATCAGTATCAATTCAAAGCATGTAAAGTTATAAATGTATACAAATTCTTTGAATTTTTTTAATACATTGAAATAAATGCATTTGCCATTAATTAATAGGTTGGCATAAATGCTAAATTTAGATGAGGTGGAAGTCCAAATGAGAAGGATGCCTTACAATGTGCCACTTGGTAGAATCTCATGCTTTCCTACATGAGATCTTTGGTTTTATATATACTAGTGTTTAACCCGCGCAATGCGTGGGATCATTTTACATATTAATGATCTTTGCATCCAACATAAACTTAGTTCTCATACTTCCACTACATTCATTCAAACCTACATAATTTAGTATATTTAAGCATATAGTATCCAACATCCCCTAAAATTTTTAAACATTAGTCTTTTGCAAAACTTTTTTTTTTTTTTTTTAAACAAAACGATAATGGTATTTATTGAGAATTTATGAGTTAGAAGATTATTTCAGTCACACACAATCTTCTATTTTTCTTCCTTGATTTTCATACAATACCAGCTCAGCCTCAGGCTTGAACTCAGTATGATTTCATTTAATTAGAATGTTGTTAGGTTTTTAGACCCCTTAAAACAACAATTGGATTAACTTAGTTTATTTAGCCAAGTGATTAACTTAGTCAAATTATGCAAATCTAGGTTAACACAATCAAATAATCATATCCAGATATAAAGCAGCAGAAATATAAAGAACACAAAGATATGATCACCTACGAAAACCAAACCGGTAAAATACCTGAGGAGGATTTAACCTAGCTATCCTCAAGGTAAGCGTGAATCTACTATATGAAAGAATCGAAGTTCATACAAAAGGACTTACAAGCACCCACGCTCGACTTCCTAATGCTACCCACCGGTAGAACTTACTGACACGACCACGTGCAAGTTCCGAATCCACAGACTCCTTCTTTCTTGGATTCTCCACTAGATACAAGCACCCCCGCTTGTTTTTCTTTAAGCTTCAATGGCAGTAATTGAGTTGATCATCAAGATGTTGAAGTAATCTCTACCTTAAAAACCCTAAGTTTATGTGAAGGAAAGCTCCTCAAGGATCTCACAAGAGATTCACACAAACCGCAAATATGAGCAACAAGAGCATCCAGAGCTACTCTAAAAACGTGGCTAGGGTTTCCTTTATATAGTGGGAGAGGTAGATCTGAAACCTTAATCTTTAATGGGCTTGGGCTGAGTTGGAAAATTCTGCAGAAAAACGTTCTACCCGAGATTCGATCGATCGAGCTAGGCCGAAAGTCACTAATACTTCTGCAGCCACTCGATTCCAACTTTATATAAAACACCCACACTTTGAGGGAGTCTAAACAAGACTAACAACCTGTTTTAATCATGGTTTGCCAACAATACACATTAGAGTTCTAAATACATAAAATCCTAAGTCTTTAGAACCTAACAAACTCCCCCTTTAGCAATCCGTGACAAAACACAAATTAAAAACTCAAATTTTACAAATAAAATCCCTTTACAAAAATAATGCTCATAACACAAATTCAATCCTAACTACTATCCATCAGTTGCAAGTGTAGATAGCAGCTCAATTGAATCAACCTGTATATTCCTGAAACACTAAACAAAACGCATAAACGCATGTGTGACAGAAAAACAGTAAATCAACAAATAAATTCTTGACTTCACAAAACACAAAACAAAGACATATATCATGAATAACTCATAAATATAAATCAATGAGTAGTGAACAAGAAACAGAAATAAAAACATAAGTAAACTAACTCTCCCCCTAAGTTAGATACAACAAAAAGTTTTTATTTATATTCTCCCCTTTCAAAAATAATTTCAACTCCCCCTAAACAAGACAAACATGATTCCCATAAATCAATAATTTCTCCCTCTTTTTGTCACGTATTGACAAAGACAACTCATACAAAGAGTAAATAGTCACCATACGCAATAAAGGATAAGAGAAAATAGAGAATCAAGGGGACACAAACCACTTCAACTCTATAGAAAATAGAGACAACTCCCCCTATGAACAACAAAGGTTTAAAAAAAATCTCCCCCTATAAAAATAGGAAAAACAAAACAAGTTTTTGGAAAAAACAGTTTTGGGGAAACTTTAGGAGGTGGGGAAAATAAAAACACACAAACCAAAGTTAAAAACTAAGGTGAGGATACACATGAAAAAAAATATTCTCTCTTTCAATAAATGCAAACTTGACACTATGTGACCCATAAACAGTTGCATGAATAGAGAAAAATATTTGCACATTGATTATCCATCATATCTCTTAAGAAAAATATTTTCTACAGTTCACACATAAGAAATAGCATATACTAGAATGTACAAAACTCAAAAATTAATCAATCAATTTTTAAATCAAGTTGAGTACCCAATTTAGCAAAGTGTATGCATACTATGTGTGAAAACAATGAGAGATATGACTGCAAAACTGCAAGATGGATACAAAAATCAATGTAATGCATGTGAATCCTAAACACAAATGATGCATGAAAAAAAATTTGTCATGATGCATGCTCTAATGCAGTGAAACTAAGTTCAATATAAGTTCAAATTCACAAAATTGGCTTGAGCATAGAGTTTCTAATAAAACTCCAAAAATTTAAAACCACTTGTTAAGTTTTTAGGAAAAAATTTGACCAATTGATCATCACACAAGCTAGAATACAGAATATAATGATCAATTCAACAAGCCAATTGCATCAATTGAACCCAATTTGAACAAAATCCCCAATTCGGGTACATTCAAGCTCTAGAATTTCCAATTTCTCAAACTTTAAACACATTTTGCATTAAGATCAAGGAATTTTTAATCTTGGATGGCCACAACAAGATCACACACAATAAAATGTACCAAGTTTAGCAAAGAGTAACTTATGTAGTGTGTGCAACTAGCAAAAGCTTGAGATACGTGTGAGGTGATATGTGAATAGAAATCAAACACAAAGTCTACAAAATTCATCACATAGAATTTGAAAGAGACTATCACCTAAAGAGTTATATCATATAACTCTCACATCTCCTAGAACAAAAACTTGCAATCATGTAAGTTTCTTGATTTTGCCTCATAATAGACACATCAATTTTAATTTAATCAGAAACTTATTTAAAAACCAGGATAATGTACACACCAATTTTAATTATGTGATTTGGCATCAAGCCTAATAGTACACACCAATTTTAAGCATTAAGCAATTAAACCGAGGCTACACCTTATGTTCTTGTTGTGCATGTGTTACACTTTCTCGAGCACAAAATCTTACGATATGCACTAAGGTGTTCATGATTGGTTAGTGAACAATGGTGAGATAGTTATTTATGCCTTTCTCAAAAGGTTCAAGTCCGACAGTCAAAGACATGTGACTTCAAGATCAAGATCATGTGATCAAAAACTATAAACATCTTCTCACATAACATGCACTACAAAGCTCAACTAGTAAAGTGCAATAAATAAGCTCATCAAAGCTAAACAAGGTACATAAACTTGTTATGTAAAGATAATATGACCAATTCTTAATTATAAATCCAAGATGTGAAATACAAATCACAAAAACTTTTTGGTTTTAAAAAAAATTTATGACCAAAAACAAAAAGCACATATTGCTAACTGAACAATGCAAAAGCAATGCATGATAGTGCTTAACTAAGCTATAGAGGGTACACAAACAAGAAATATCAATTTCTTAATTAACCCTTGAGTACAAGTACAAATTAGTACAGACTCACAAAATCAGAAAAAGCTTAGCACTTATATAACACATGCTATTCAAGTTTCTCCACAATGTCAAGCATGTTCTAAATTAAGAGAGATATCATAATTCATGTAATCCTCAAGAAAAATGAAACTAGACACAAAATAAAATATTTTTGTCTTTTTGAGATTTTTCAATGCTTTTGGATTCTTTTTTTTTAATAAAAAACAACCTATAAAACAAAACAACCAAAAACAAAAACACAACATGTCCACAAACAATTGAAAGAATTAAATCAGGGACAAGTCAGCAACACTCACCTTAGAGAATCTTTTCTCACCCATATAGCACGAGTCTTTGGCTTTGTAGGTGAAAATCCATGAGAAGCAGAGTGTATTTGAGGGATTACACCAATCTTCTGAGAAAGACTAAAATCCTGCAGATTCCTTTCACAAGCCAAGAAGCTTAAATTTTTCAAAAGCATATGAAACAATTTATTTGGACTTATGACAGGAGAAATATCATCACATATCCTAGATTGAAACACAGAATGCTTAAATTTCAATTTATGACAATTACGACGAATGTGACCATGGACACCACAAAAGTGGCAAACAGGAACAAATTTAGGAACATCAGTATTCCTAACAGTAAATCTATTCTCAGATTTTGTTTTTTGCCTCAACAAAGAACAATTTGGTCTAATATGACCAACAACACCACAAAGGTGACTGTTAGGTCACACTTCGAATGACCCCTTGTGATAAACCCTAATTAATTAATTAATTAGCCAAGTTGTTTAATTAATCAATTAAGCATGCAATTGCGTGGAAGCACAAACAAATCACCAAATACTAAATATGCAGCGGAAAATAAATAACACGGTGATTTGTTTACGAATGGGGAAAACCCTAACGGCAAAAACCCCACCGGGTGATTTTCAGGTCACCACTCCCGAAACTCCACTATTATCAAATCAAGCGGTTACAAGAAAGGAATCCCAAGTACCTTACCAACCTACAGTTGAACCCTTACCCCAATACCCAATTGGACTTGATCTGTAGTGACAATTTCCACCTTTGATGCACGGCTCCCAAGTACGTGACTAACCAATGCGCGAATCCCAATACGCGACTTCAGAACACCAACTTGAGGAAGAATGGTTGGCTGCAAAGTTCTTCAGTTCATCCACGTGATGAATAGCAGGAAGATGCTTGGTTACAAAACCCTATGGTGCAAAGACACAGCAACTTCTTGATGAAGGATGAACTAGGTCAAGAACTTCGTCTGTTGAGCACAATTTGCATAAACAGAGATTGCTCAATGATAATACAACTTGTGTCTTCTAAAACGGCTCTTAAAATAATCCTTTTATATGTTTAGGGTTAGAAGAAAAGAAGCCCCAAAAACATATTCACGGATCCCAAGAAAATCAGATTGGAATTCTGACTTTTTAATTCTCGACAGATAGCAGGTGTCGAGGTAGCTATCGAGAGGTGTCGAGATTTAAAAATTCTGCACTTCAACTTGCTTTTTCTTGGACAGACTTGATGGCTTCAACACTTGATCTTGAAACATGGTTTCTTGAAGTATTAAAAACACCTAGATCTACCCAATTACAAGTAAAGTGCGTTTTGTCAAAGGATTAGCCAATTTACATAAATAAGTAAGACATATGTTCTTAGCATGTGAGACACATATGTCCTAACAGTGACAGGTAGGTACAAACACGGATTTATTATGCTCTCCAACAGTAGGTTTAGACATAGGTTTAGAAACTTCAGCATCTACATCAGAACTTTTACCTTTGTCTAACCTAGCAAAATAAGCCTTTTCTTTTATTATTCCTCTTGAAATGAGGGATATAAACTTTTTCAGCTTTAGGCTTAAGAGAAACAGAAACACTTCTGTTATCATCAGCAGGCTTGGTACAAGTCAAATTTTCAATTTTAGCTTTAGATTCAACTAACTCTTGTTCCAAGCTTTTCATCTTCTCATCTTGAGAGGAAATTTGATTTCTCAAAAATTCATTCTTTTTATTAGACTCATCCAATCTCACAATCAATTCATCTTTTTCAAGATTAGCCAATTTTAAGTCTTCCTTGAATTTCTTAGAAATTTTCAAAGATTTAGATAATTCCTTACGAAGAGTTTCAAAAGCATCAAAAAAATCAACAAAAACAATAGTGTCATTTTTATTCAAAACATCACAAACATGAGCAGAAAGACACTTCAAATTATCCATGACAACAGGGGTCAAGGATCAGCTCAGAGATCAAAAGATGTACAACAGAAGAGCTACCCGCTATGATACCACTTGTTAGGTTTTTAGACCCCTTAAAACAACAAATGGATTAACCTAGTTTATTTAGCCAAGTGATTAACTTGGCTAAATAAACTAGGTTAATCCAATTGTTGTTTTAAGGGGTCTAAAACCTAACAAATGTGACATACGAATCATCTAAGACAACCTAAGAATTCACATACAGTAATCCTAGTACAATGCTAACTACCTTAATATTTGCTAACAACTGCTTATTAATTAAAAGTACGTCAATGAATATTTTATCACTAAACAACAACGGGAACATAGTAGTGGTGCAACTTTAGACTCTAACAGAGATTGTACATTAAACTCCATGTAAGAAGCATGCATAGCGCCATTAAGCACACCATTTCAAAAGCAACATAGTATACATCAAAGACTTCATCATCCCCTGCAATTTAGATTTTAGAACATGCAAATCATGAGTGGAAGTCATTGGGAAGGTCAAAATTAAAAACCTGAAAGTATATTAAAAAATAATTTAGACCTTTCAGTGGTAATAAAGTAATAAAATTTGATCTATGTTTGCCAAGGTCAAATACTGATCCGGTTTTGGCTGTCATAGTTACTAAAATAAAAAAAGAGAACCAATATGTGTGAAAGAGTCATGATATTTTTAGAAGATTTAGTTAGTCGTATCCTTTAGAATTTAAAAATTAATAGCTAAAAAGCATCAAATTATTGTAGCAATATTATTTGGTGAACCACTATGTTGAAAACTTGATACTATTGAAAGTTTTAAGATCATTTACATACTGGAGTTGCTAGAAACCACAACAATGCACATCTTTATAGACGCTCTAAGCCAAAGGAATGAAAGAATTGCCTTCTCTAAAGGGCATTTGAAGCACTTAGAAGATTCATTATTTTGTGAACCATCAAAAGACCTTTCAAGAGTAACACCGACTAAATTAGAGCATTCAATGTCTTTAACTATAGAGCCATCAACACAATTAACGTTGTTTCTAGTACCTGTATGAAGTAGCAAAATCAATATCAGCGTACAACATTTTTTTATATATATAAATAATATCAGCATCCAACTTTGAGGCATAAATGTGAATAAAATAATATTAAAAAAGGAACACGTTTATACATTACAACAATTTCTGCAAATGTACATTACTGATAGTCTGGAACCTAATTTGGAGTATATTAGCCACAGGATTGTAGTGCCTTATGAATAAGGACTATCCTAACCATATATATATAATCGCATCAGATGGCTTCAAGTCTTCCACAACAAACACAATGGCAAAAAATGAATTACAATAATTACAATCTTAGAACTTCACTGTCCTCTTATTATTCATCAAGCTTTAGCTTTAGCAGTCTGAGAGTATAGAGAAAATTGAATTCATTAGAGCAGATTGCTCTATCTAATACCATGTACATTTAAATTAGGATGATCAGTTCATCCAACAATCTGGCCTTGAATCTTAGTCTCACAATTTCAAACTCTATATATGTCCATGACCATGGGTGTCATCTTTTTAGGAGAATAAGGAAGATATGAAGCATTCTTATTAACTTCCTCAAAAAGTAACAAATACCATCCACCATTGTTAAATTTGATCTTCCTCAAAACACTGTCTCATAAAGATACTAATGAATGAAATCTCATTAACTCTATAACCCATTGCTCATTCTATAACTCACTGCAAGATACCTTAAAAGTTGAGTCAGTATAGATAAATTATGGTATTAGATTTCACTGTCATGGCCATAAAACAAAATAGTCTCCAATTTTTCTCACCAATCAAATGGACCTATTGAACTCCCTACTGACTCACATAGGCATCTTCATCACCAACACACCACCATTCATTAACCATAATTCTAAAAAGTTTTGACCCTGTCTGGGGAGCATAAACAAAATTAAATAAGTCATTTTTCTATTTTTAAGACCATAAGAATCATGAATAATCGAGCTGCTAAGATAGGATCATATTAGACATCTAATTAAATGAGAAAAAATCCAAAATAAGTGTCGTTGTCAACATGAATTAGCAAGAATTTAAAAACTCGCCAAAAAATTAAGATTATCCAAATAGGTAACCTATTGATATAAATCATGCTCTTAATTGCATACAGTCACCCAATCAATTTAAATACTCTTATTCTTCTAGAATCTCCAAAAACTTTGGTCACATGGCCTCCAAAAAATCTACTCCATCCAATTTTCTCACCCCTAATATCTTATTCTTTATTAAAGAGAAGTTTTTTAGAAAGAGGTAATTACCCCAAAGCAATCTAACTAAAAAGAATTTGCAACCTCAATCCATGCTTAAAAATACAAACTAAAAGAAAGCTACGAAATCCAAACTATTCTAAGTCTGAACTTAAAACAGTCAAAACATAAACCATGAAGCTGTATTTTTTCTGCAAAAAAAAAAATTCATTGCTTTTTAGTCGGGTGTAAAGAACCTAATATGAAATAAATTGAGATCCTCCATTTAAAAACTGCTTTTTGAGCTACTGTGTACTACATTAAATGGACCAAGATCCTCTACAGTCATGTTCACTTACTTTTCTAACCAATGAATATTCATAATTGGGAGAAACCCAACATCAGAATCAGTACAGAGAAATTATAATCAACATTAACATTCAAACTCTCTCATGTTCCTCCAATCAAACAATAAAAATGATAGACTTCTTAAGATAATTAAGAACTACATACAATGAAAGAAATAATGATCTACTGCTTTGCTACTCTGCCCCATCTCTTCTCTGCAACATTATTTTGTAAAATCTGAAAGTTTAGAGTGTTTAGCAATTTATAATGTTTTCTAAGTGAAATTATGGTTTTCTGGTTTTCTATATTGCAATTTGTTATGATTCTAGTTTCATAACATAATTGAGAGCACTAACATACCATACACAAAGAACACAATTGAGAGCACTAATAGAACATACACTGATACTACTTTTTTTTTTTTTTTTTGCAGGGATATCCAAGTGAGAGGAATTTAAAAAATAGGGCAATCATAGTAAATCTAATTTGTATAAAATTTCATCGTAGATTTCCATTGGCTTTTAAAAAGGGACCATTCAGAAACAACAGACCGAAAAAAATAAAATTTTAAAATAAAACTTTGGCGTGGTTTTGATTATTAAAGATTTGTGTTGTGAGTGACAAAGAAAATGTTCATTTACGCAAACTGAATAATCCCTTGAGTTATACTCTTTAAAGAAAAATAACAAATAACAAAGCATATATAATCACAACTTTCTTGGGAAAGAAATAGAGATGGAAAGCAAGAGAGAAAAAGTGAGTTAGGGCAAGAAGGAAAGAACCAAACAAACAACATCAAAATCTGAAATCTACAAACCGTAACAGAAAATCCCAAAACATCAAAGCAAATATCTAAATCTATACCTATCCAACCAAAATACCCAAAAACTAAGTCATATTAAATACCCAGATATAAGAAAGGGGAAAAAAATAACCAGTGGTAGTTTCGGCGATCTGATCGACGGAGTTAATGGCACTTAGATTTCTCTCCCTCAATATCAATTCCTGTGTGTGCCTGCGGTTTCGGTGTTCTGAGTCTGGCGAGGGAACGGATGGCGGCGGAAAAACTGACAGTAATCGTGTTTTGATTTCTTATGCCCAATCGATGTACTCTTTACCGTTCTGCCTCTTTCTCTTCTCTGTTTCTCTCTCCGTGTCCTAGGCCTCATTGCCTCCCTCTATTTCTATCTGTGTGTGTATCTTATTTCTCTTTTTTTTTTTTTTTTCTCTTTCTCTGCTTCTTTCCCCGTTTCCCTATCGCCTATCTCTGTCTCTGTCTCTATTTCTATTTCCGTGTGTATATTAATTTTAACCGGTTATTTTTTTTGTTATTTATAATGAGAGGTTTTAAACCGTGTTTAGATTGTGAAGCAACATAATTTGTTGCTTTTTAACTTATATGTGGCAGAATTTTGAGGAGTCTTTTTTCCTAACATGGCAGCACATTCTTAAAGGCTTCTGCGTTTATATATAGTATTAGATATATTGATGGCAAATGCATTTATTTCAATGTATTAACAAAATTCAAAGAATTTGTATACATTTATAACTTTACATGCTTTGAATTGATACAGGTGGACTTAAAAAGTCATGGGAAATGTTGGAATAAAATTCAAAGCATTCGTATACATTAATAATTTTACATGCTTTGAATTGATACAGATGGATCTGAAAAGTCATGGGAAATGTAGGAATAAAAAAATAAAAAAAAAATCAATTTTCTGCATAAGACTAACTTCAATGCAGAATTGCAAGAGTCAAATTCAATGAATTGGGCAAATATTATTTTTCTCCACAGTTGTCCATGTTAGGTTCTAAGGTCTTAGGATTTTATGTATTTAGAACTCTAATTTGTAATGTTGGCAAACTATGATCAAAACATTGTATTTAGTCTTGTTTAGGCTTGCTCAAAGTTGGTTTATTATTGTACAGTTGGAGTCGAGTGGCTGCAGAAGTACTTGGGACTTTTGGCCTAGCTCGATCGATCGAAGAATAGACTCGATCGATCGAAAATCGCACAGGTTGATTATTCTGCAGAATTTCCAACTCAGCCCTACTTCATTAAACGTTTAGGGTTTTATGTTTTTACCCTAGGTATATAAACAAAACCCTAGCCACGTTTTTGAAGGTTGTCCATATTGTTTTGTTGCTCATATTTACTGTTTGTGTGAATCTCTTGTGAGATCTTTGAGGAGCTTTCCTTCACATAAACTTAGGGTTGTCAATATCTTGATGATCAACATAGTTGCAACCATTGGAACTTAAAAGAAAAGCAAGCGGGGAGCTTGTAGCTGATTGAGGAATTCAAGAAAGAAGTAGTCCGTGGATTCGGAGCCTGCGCGTGGTCGTGTCAGGAAGTTCGTACTGGTGGGTAGCATTAGGAAGTCGAGCGGGGAGCTTGTAGTCCTTTTGTAAGAACTTCAATTCTTTCATAGTGAATTCTGTTATGCCTTGAGGATCGGTGGGTCAAATCCTCCCCAGGTTTTTACCGTGTGGTTTCCTGGGTGATCATATCATGTGTTATTTATTTTCCGCTGCATTATTATTCTTGATATGATTGTTGAATTGCTTTAACCTAGAATTGCATAATTTGACTAAGTAACAACTTGGCTAATTAATCTAGACTACGCAATTTGGTTGTGTTTAAGGGGTCTAAATTCCTATCAAGTGGTATCAGAGCGGGTAGCTCTTCTTGTTGTAGATCTTTTGATCTAAGAGCTGATCATTGACCCCTGTTGTCATGGAGCATGGACACTCTCTGTTTGTTCCTCCTCATTTTGATGGGAACAACTATGCTTATTGGAAAGTAAGGATGAAAGCATTCCTGAAATCCATTGATGAAAGGGTTTGGAATTCCGTTGAATACGGATGGGTGAAACCCGCTACTCCTGTGAGTGAGTGGCAAACTTCTGAAAAAGAAGCAGCAAGCTTCAATAGCAAAGCTATGAATGCTATCTTCAATGCTGTTTCTATGGAGGAATTTAAGAGGATCTCAAATGTTGAGGTTGCTCATACTGCTTGGAAAATCCTCCAAACTGTGCATGAAGGCACCAAGGCAGTTAAGATTAATAAATTGCAACAATTGACTTCTAGATTTGAAAGCATTAGAATGTCTGATGATGAATCTTTTGATGAATTTTATGCAAAATTAAATGATATTGTCAATTCTGCTTTTAATTTGGGTGAAATCTATGATCAACCTAAGATTGTTAGGAAGATTCTTAGATCTTTAACTGAAGATTTTAGACCCAAAGTGACTGCCATCACTGAAAGCAAGGATGTGGACTCTATCCCTGTTGATGAGCTTGTAGGATCTCTTCAATCCTATGAGTCTGACCTACCTAAAGTGAACAAATCCAAATCAATGGCTCTTAAGTCAGTTGATGATGTTGAGGGTGGTGGATTTGATGATGAGCTCTCTGCTACAGAGATTGCCTATCTTGCCAAAAACTTTAAGAACTTTCTTAGGAATACAAATAGAAAGGCAAGAGGTACTTACACTGCTGAACCTAGAAATTTTAGGAAGAATGATCCCACTAAGGTTAACAATTTTGAAAAACCTAGAGAAAATTTTGGTCAATCTTCTAATAACTCTTTGGGTCCTCAGTGTTTTGGCTGTCAAGGGTATGGTCATGTGAAATCTGAATGTCCTACATTCTTGAGGAATAAGGGTAAAGCTATGGCTGTAACCCTTAGTGATAATGAGGTTTCTGATGATGAGTCCGGTGGTGACGAGGATGGAAACTTCATTGCTTTCACGGCTACTGCTATAGTCAATGAAAGCATATCTGCTGAGGAGAACCCTTCTGATGGGGAACTCTCTGAAGATGCAGATCTTCAAGAGGCCTATAACAAACTTTGCAAAATTGCTGCAAAGGATGCTATGAAAGTTGAACTTGGCCTAAAGAAAATTGATTCTCTTGAGCTTGAAAAGAGAAATTTGCTTGTTAAACTGTTTGATGCTAATGAGCTTTTGAATAATGTTAAATCTGAGAACATGCTTTTGCTTGATAAAGTTAGAACTTTGGAACATGATTTATCTGTTGCTAGATCTGCTAGTTCTAAACTTGATCACATGTTGAATGTTCAAAAGTATCCTTCTGATAAAACTGGGTTAGGATATGTTGAAAGCATCTTTGATTCTGGACCACATTCCACTAAGTTTGTTCCTTCTTCTTCTTCTGAACCTTCTGTGAGTGAGGTTGTGAGTGAAACTGTCAAACCACCTGTGAGTGAGATAGTTAAACCCGTAGAAGTTTCACCACCTAAGAAGATTAGGGTAGACTTAAGAGAATCTAAACCTAAGGAGCCTACCAAATCTAAGGACAAGATGCATGGTAAACCTGCTTGGGTTTGTCATTATTGTGGTAAGTCTGGACACATTCGTCCTAACTGTTACAAGCTCCAAGCTGATAAGAGAGCAAATAAACCAAAAGTGCCTGTGCCTCAAGCACAAGATCCTATGGCACTAATTGGTGAATTGGTAAAGGTGTTAAACCTTTATTCCAATCCTGGAGTTGGGAATCACTTGAGTGTGAATAAGAACTCCAATGCTCATGGTGCATCTAAAAGGTTTTGGATGCAAAAGACTCGAACTAACTGAGTCTTTCTGACATGGTCCTTGTGCTTAATTGCTCTATTCTTTGGTGACCATTGTTCTTTGGTTTTTGTTTTGTTGTTTTTGTTCTAGGACTTGCATTGCATTACATTCATGCATTTCATTCTAGGATTTATTTGTTTTCTCTTTTAAATAAAAAAAAAAAAAAAAGGAAAAGGAGAAAGAAAAAATTATGTTAGACACTATTTTTCTTGATTTTTGAAAAACAAGGTTGGTCTATCTTTTGACACATGTCATGTTCTGTGTACCTTGTTTAACGTTGATGAGCTTAAATATTGCACTTGACTAGTTAAAGCTTTGTAGTGCATGTTGTGTGGGAAAGATGTTTGTGGTTTTTAATCACTTTGTCTTGATCTTGAAGTCACATGTTATTTGACTGTCGGACTTGATCCTTTTGAGAAAGGCATAAATAACCATCTCACCACTGTTCACTAGTCAATCATGAACACCTTAGTGCATATCATAAGATTTTGTGCTCGAGAAAGTGTAGCACATGCACAAAAAGAACATAAGGTGTAGCCTCTTTAAATGCTTAAATGCTTAATGCTTAAAATTGGTGTGTACTATTAGGCTTGATGCCATTTCACATAATCTAATCTGGTGTGTACTATTAGGCTTTATGCCAAATTTCACCTAAATAATGGGGCAAAAATACAAGAAACTTACATGATTGCAAGCTTTTGTTCTAGGAGATGTGGGAGTTATAGGATGTAACTCTTTAGGTGATAGTCTCTTTTAAATTCTATGTGATGAATTGTGTAGACTTAGTGTTTGATTGCTATTCACATATCACCTCACATGTATCTCAAGTTTTTTCTAGTATCACACACTACACAAGTTACTCTTTGTTAAACACTGTACAAGCTAGTGTGTGTGTTTTTGGTCTGACCAACCAAGTTTGAAATTATCTTGAGATTTGTGCACAACATATTTGTTGCTTGAGAAAATTCAAAGGAAGAATGAGTAAAATTTGTTTTTGAGAAATTGGGTTTAAAATTTTGGGTTTTTGAAAAAGCATTCCATCTCATACTCATGCATTTTATTTCTGTAATTTAATGCTTTGAGGAGTTGTTTTTCAAAATTTGGTTTGTCTTTCAAAACTGTGATTTTTTCTCAAAATTTAGTGAGCCTCTGCCCATTTCGATCGATCCAGTCTGATTTCGATCAATCGAAAAAGTGCTCTCATTTGTCTCAAAATGACTGTGTGTTTCGATCAATCGAATCTGATTTTCGATCGATCGAACATCGTGGAAAAGCTTTTTTAAAAGTTCTGATCTGACTTTTTCAAAGTTCTATTTCAAACTTTTCAAACTTTTTCTTTTCTCTCTCCAACGAGGCAAGGCTCCACATAGAGATTTTTGTCGTTTTCCTCCGTTCTTTTTGCAAAATCTCTCTCTCCTCAAGCCGGTAAGACCCTTGTGCCCTTCCTTTTGAATTTATTTTCATCATTTCATGCATAAATCCATGCATTTGAGGGCGATTTTCGCACTTTGCCATATTTGGGTTTTTCTGTTGATTCAAGCCTTATTTTATGCAATTGATCATTGGGTTTTTGTGGGGACACATCATAAACCTGATTCTTACATGTTAATTGGATCAATTTTGAGTTTGGTGAAAAATTAAAAAATCTAGGGTTTGTTCTTGATCCGAATTGGGGCTTTTGTTAAATTGGGAAGAATTTGATGAAATTGGCTTGTTGTGTAGTTGTAATTAAGCATTATAATCTATGTAATGTGTTTTATAATGCTCAATTCATCTTTTTGGTAAAAATTTCAACAAGTGGTTTTCAATTTTTGGGATTTTTGATAAAAATTCCATGTTCAAGCCAATTTTGTCAATTCAATCTCAATTGAACTTATTTGTTTACTGCATTAGATCATGCATCACAACATTATTAATGTTCATGCATCATATAGATTTTTGTTCTATATTTTTATTGTGCTAATTTGCAGTCTGCCCTTGGTTATGTTTTCTCTTGTTCTTTTTTGGTTTTTCACTTTGTGTCTCTGTCCTTTCCTTAGCACTATGCCTAGGAAAACTAGAGCCCGTAGGAATGTTCCCTCACCTTCTTCTTCACCCCCTCCATCCTATGACAGTGAGAAATTTCCAAGAGAGAAAAACCAAGAGATTTATGAGAAGCTGAATGTTAGGAGAAAGATTTGGGCTGAGCGTTCTATTCACTTAGATGAACTTGATCCTGCCATTAGGGCAAACTTTGAGCGTAGGGGCTGGTTACCCTTGGTGGATGTTTCTGATCCTCCTCCACCTTCTGCCTTGATTAGAGAGTTCTATTCGAACATCTCTATCCGCATCTATGATTCCAATACTCTAGTCCAGAGTTGGATACGAGGCGTAGAGTACTCCATTACTCCTCAGGTAGTGGCTGATGCTCTAGGGGTACCATTGGTTCGACATCCTGTCTATCCATATGACGTGTCTCCCGAGATTAGTGATGTCTTGTCTTACATCACTGGGACTACTGTCCAGTGGGGTTCTGATCCTCGGATCACTTCTGCTGAGCTCTCCGGGTTACACTATCTCTTCTTTAGGATAGCGTGTCATTCTATCTGGCCCATTTCCCATGTTCACACCATTCCTCTTGAGAGGTGTGTATTTTTGTATGCTCTGGTTACTGATGCTCCTATTAGTTTTCCCCATCTTTTTCTTCGTTCTTTGAACGATGTTTATAGGAGTTCATCTTCTGCTCATGCTCTTGTACATCCTATTTTCATTCATAGGATTCTCCTTTATCTTGATCTTGGTGGCTTCCCTTCCTCTGAGCCCGTTCATGTTATTGCTCCTATAGGTGTGTCTTTTCTTAGACAAAGGGCTGCTCATCTTCGAGCTGGTTCTAAACACCCTAGGTCTGAGCCCTCTAGTAGCGCACCTCCTCCTTCTTCTTCTGCAGGTCTTGCTGGTGAGGATGTTCCTGATCCAGTTGGTGATGATGCTGCTGCTGCTGCTGTTCCTCCACCTCCTTCGGCCGACTTCGATGTTCGTCGTACTTTGGAGACTGTCATGACCGTTCAGGCGGCTCATGGTCAGATTTTGGTGGACTTGCTAGATGAGTTTCGTGCTCTACGAGCTGACTTGGCGCGTCTTCATTCACCCTCACCACCTCCTTTTGATGGCGACTTGTGATTGTCCTTTGGCATTCCGTCACAAAAAGGGGGAGTGGAGTTTTGACGTGTAGAGGAGTTTTTGTAGTTAGGGGGAGATTTTTTGTTTTTGAGGAGCTTGTGGAGTTTTTAGATTGTATCTAGGTGCTTCACTTTGTATATCATTTTTGGGGATATTCATGTTAGGGGGAGTAACATTGATTGATATACATGTTATTTTTTGTTGATTCTTGTTGCTTTATGATTCACTGCTTATTGATTTATATTGATGAGTTGATCATTCATATATGTCTTTATTTTGTCTTGTGTGAATCTTACAAGAATGGTATACCTGTTGTTTTACTCTCTTCTGTCACACATGCGTTTATGCGTTTGTTGAGTGTTTCAGGAATATACAAGTTGATACAGGTTGATTCAACTAAGCTGCTGTCTACACTTGCAACTGATGGATAGTAGTTAGGCTGAATTTGATTTTATGAGCATTATCTTTGTAAAGGGCTTTTTACTTGTAAAACTTTGAGCTTTTAATTATGGTTTTGTCACGGATTGCCAAAGGGGGAGTTTGTTAGGTTCTAAAGTCTTAGGATTTTATGTATTTAGAACTCTAATTTGTAATGTTGGCAAACCATGATCAAAACATTGTATTTAGTCTTGTTTAGGCTTGCTCAAAGTTGGTTTATTATTGTACAATTGGAATCGAGTGGCTGCAGAAGTACTTGGGACTTTTGGCCTGGCTCGATCGATCGAAGAATAGACTCGATCGATCGAAAATCGCACAGGTTGATTATTCTGCAGAATTTCCAACTCAGCCCTACTTCATTAAACGTTTAGGGTTTTATGTTTTTACCCTAGGTATATAAACAAAACCCTAGCCACGTTTTGAAGGTTGTCCATATTGTTTTGTTGCTCATATTTGCTGTTTGTGTGAATCTCTTGTGAGATCTTTGAGGAGCTTTCCTTCACATAAACTTAGGGTTGTCAATATCTTGATGATCAACATAGTTGCAACCATTGGAACTTAAAAGAAAAGCAAGCGGGGAGCTTGTAGCTGATTGAGGAATTCAAGAAAGAAGTAGTCCGTGGATTCGGAGCCTGCGCGTGGTCGTGTTAGGAAGTTCATACTGGTGGGTAGCATTAGGAAGTCGAGCGGGGAGCTTGTAGTCCTTTTGTAAGAACTTCAATTCTTTCATAGTGAATTCTGTTATGCCTTGAGGATCGGTGGGTCAAATCCTCCCCAGGTTTTTACCGTGTGGTTTCCTGGATGATCATATCTTGTGTTCATTTATTTTCCGCTGCATTATTATTCTTGATATGATTGTTGAATTGCTTTAACCTAGAATTGCATAATTTGACTAAGTAACAACTTGGCTAATTAATCTAGGCTACGCATTTTGGTTGTTTAAGGGGTCTAAATTTCCATCAGTCCAGTATAAATCTCCATTTCCATTGGACTTAAAAATTAAACTTCCATAATTTTCTCTTTGTTTTACTTTCTGAGAGGTATGTTAATTTTCAAAATATTACATTCATCTTAAATATTTTGTTTAGATTTTATGTATACGGTTTTACTTATGTAGCATTGTAATTTATTTAGGCTTATTTTTTCTTATTATGTGCCAATTTATATTTTTGGTTTTCTGTATGATGCGTATACCTGGTAAGGATTTATTTTTGGCTACTTTTAGTTCAATTAAAATTTGGAGATTAAATTGTGATATTATTGCATCACTATGACATTATTTTTTCGATTGTTGTATGATGAAATTCTAGAAGTTTTTATAGCTAATTGATATATAAAACATAAATAATACAAGAAAGACACCTAGGAACCAACAGGTTTGTAGGTGACAATTTCACTATGATCTGGTGACATTCTTGGTTGCATGAATTATAGGAATTCCCCCCCCCCCCCCCAATGTATTTAGTTTTAGTAGAAAACCTCATAGATTAAGAGTGAGTAACAATAATAGTATTCATGAAATCAATGGGTCATAAATAATTTCTTACAAAATTTATCAAAATGCACCGCACATCGCACGGGATATCGACTAGTTGGTGATAAGTAATGGAGGCATACTCAGGTCATTTATGACATTCAATGTCATGTCTTGCGAGCTTGTTATTAGAATAGTCGAAGGGAACAGAATTGTGATCCACCAATAACATATATCCACATTAGAGGATAGCCAGAAGTTCAAATGAACCTTTACAATGTATTGTGTTTACTTTGAAATTTATCCCAAAAGAAAGAGAATTTGGATAACAAACTTAACCATTATTCAACAACTGACCAAGAAAATCATTCAGGGAAGGGCTTAAAATGATTATTATATTATTAGTGGTCAAAATGTTACTAGCACATTGAAAATGATATTACTAACAACTCCCATTTTCTCTTTGTCTTGAGTAATGGAAACATCTTCCCACATTGATATACCACTTTGAAGTTTGACCATTGTGATAAATATGCATAAGCTCTTACTGCTATATACAAAATTTTAAGCAATTAATGGTCCCAAAAAAGAAAAAAAAAAAGAACCCCCCCCCCCCCCCCCCCAAGACCTAGACTTAATCTTGATTAACTCTTCCAATAGCAAAAGTCTCTAGATGCCGTAATCACAGGAACAAAATTACAATATTTGGTAATAATAAACAAAGTCTTCCAATGACAAGTAGGATATTATATGCTATCAATATCTCCTTATTTCATTAATTTTTCTCACTTGTCTAACCTGACATGCCAAGTCTTGGTTTCAAACTGCAAAGTGTTAGGTTCTAAAGGTTTAGGAATTTATGTATTTAGAACTCTAATTTGTAATATTGGCAAACCATGATCAAAACAACATGTTTAGACTTGTTAAAGTATGCTCAAAGTTGATTAATTATTGTAAAGTTGGAATCGAGAGACTGTAGATGCATTGGGGCATTTCGGTCTGGCTCGATCGATCGAGGAATAGATTCGATCGATCGAAAATCGATCAGACTGCGTTTTTCTGCAGTTTTTCAACTCAGCCCTAACTCATTAAACGTTTAGGGTTTTATGTTTTTGCCCTAGGTATATAAGGCAAAACCCTAGCCACGTTTTTAGAGTTGCTCCAGTTGTATTGTTGCTCATACATTGCTGTTTTGTGTAAATCTCTTGTGAGATCTAGAGGAGCTTTCCTTTACACAAAACTTAGGGTTTTCTAGATGGAGATTACTTCAATATCTTGATGATCAACTTGGTTGCTGCCTTTGAAGATTAAAGAATATCAAGCGTGGGTGCTTGTAGCTGATTGAAGAATTCAAGAAAGAAGGAGTCCGTGGATTCGGAACTTGCACGGGGTCGTGTCAGTAAGTTCTACTGGTATGTAGCATTAGGAAGTCGAGCGCGGAGCTTGTAAGTCCTTTTGTAAGAACTTCAATTCTTTCATAGTGAATTCTGTTTTGCCTTGAGGATCGGTGGGTAAAATCCTCCCCAGGTTTTTTACCGGTTTGGTTTTCCTGGGTGATCATATCTTGTGTTATTTATTATTCCGCTGCTATATATTTTCATGATATGATTGTTTGATTGTTTTAACCTAGAATTGCTTAATTTGACTAAGTAACAACTTGGCTAATTAACTAGGCTACTCAATCTGGTTGTGTGTTAAGGGGTCTAAAACCGTTCACAAAGGTTTCGTTATTTTCCATTTGCCAAGCAAGGAAAACAATGACTTCTGGTTTTGACTCGTGAGCATTTGCTATCTTCAATTATATATATATATACACGGTATGAATGAATAACATTTAACAAGTAGATTGATCTCGATCGTGCAATACCTCTTGCATTTCTAATGGATACCTCATTTTTCTTCCTTTTTCTATGTCTATTACAAACTCTTCCTCTATCTTCCTCTAATACTTTTGACACACTCAGAGGCACTTCTCTATCTGTTGAGAACCCAAATGACATATTGGTTTCCGCAAATGGTGAATACTTAGCAGGGTTTCTCTCAGTTGGGGACAACGCATTTTGCTTTGCTATATGGTTCAACAAATCCACAGTTTTGACTATTGTTTGGATGGCAAACTGAGATGGTCCTGTTGATGGAAGAGGTTCACAATTCTTAGTTTTGAATGAAGGAAAACTTAACCTGACCAACTATAACACTAGCCTTAACCTCATCCGAGGCCACCAATTTGTAGCTACAGCTCCTGAACACAGGCAATCTCGTTCTTCATAATTCCAATAGTTTTGTCATCTAGCAAAGCTTTAATTCACCAACAGATACTCTTCTTCCCCACCAAACACTCACCATGGTTTCAAGCCTTATCTCAAGAAGAAGCCAAGATGACTATTCCTCTGGCTATTACAAGCTCTTTTTTGATAATGATAATGTGCTTCGCCTACTCTTTCAAAGTCCAACAATGACTAGTCCGTACTGGCCGGACCCTTGGGTTGAAGACCCGGACAAGTTGGAAGGTCTAAGTACAATACAAATAGACAAGCAAGACTAGATGACTCAGGCTACTTCTGGTCTTCTGATGATTTCACATTCTTTGCAACATATTTTGGTGCAGTAACTCATAGAAAATTAACGCTTAATCCTGATAGCAATCTTCGATTATACAATTTGCAAAAGATGAATGGGAGTTGGGATTGGGTTGTCACATGGCAAGCCTTCTCTCAACCTTGCCACATTCATGGAATCTGTGGACCCAATAGTCTGTGTACTTATGATCATGTTTCTGGCAAGAGATGCTCTTGCTTGCAGGGCTTCAAGATGAAAGATCATACTGATTGGTCTTATGGTTGTGTGTAGGGAATTCAACTTGAAATTCCCAACCTGTGAGAAACAAAAATAGAGAAAACACACGCCAAAAGAAAACAATTACACGCATAAGATAGTATTTACGTGGTTCGGCAACTAGATCAAACATAACTAGGCTCCACAATGCCCAACAAATCTCCCACTTGGAGACTAGTTCAATCACCAACATCAACCACTATCTTCCAAAAATCTTCTCAATAGTGACACTCTTAGTCAACATGATTGCGGGGTTCTTAGATCCACAAATCTTCTCAAGTATTACCAACTTATCTTCAACAAGGTAACGGATAAAGTGGTATTTTGTCTGTATATGCTTCGACTTTCAATGAAAAGCTGAATTTTTAGAAGAAAAATTGGACTCAGACTGTCACTGTGTAGAATGCCTATCTCCTGCTTCTTACCCAATTCATCTAAGAAACCATGTAGCCAAATCATCTCCTTTCCAGCTTCAGTTGCTGCAACATACTTAGCTTCTGTAGTTGAAAAGTAACAATCTTTTGTAGATTTTAAGCCCATGATATAGCTGTACCACCCAGAGTAAATACAAACCCAGTAGTACTCTTTCTACTATCAATATCACCAGCAAAATCAGTATCTACATAACCTTGCAGTTTCAAACTTGCACCTGTGAAGCAAAGACAGTATCTGATGAATCCTTCAGATATCTCAGAATTCACTTGACTGCCTCCCAATGCTGCTTTCCTGGCCTACTCATGAATCTGCTCATAACTCCCACTGCATGTGCAATGTCTGGCCTTGTACACACCATAGCATACATCAAGCTGTCAATAGCTGAGGCATAGGGCACCTTACTCATATAGTCCCTTTCTTTTTCTGTCTGCACTGACTGCTCTTTGCTTAGTTTGAAATGACTACCCAAGGGTGTGCTCACTGGTTTAGCTTCATTCATGTTGAACCTACTGAGAACTTTCTTCACATACTCTAACTGTGAAAGCTTTAATGTACCATCAGTCTTATCTCTAATGATTCTCATACCAATGATTTGCTTTGTAGCTCTCAAATCCTTCATTGCAAACTGTTTTGACAATTGCTTCTTCAGATTATTAATCTCCTTAATGCTGGACCCTGCAATGAGCATATCATCCACATACAATAGTAAAATGATATAAGAATTGTCAAAGAACTTAACATAGCAATAGTGATCAGCTTCACATCTCTTGAACCCAATTCTATGCATAAAATTGTCAAATTTCTTGTACCACTGTCTTGGAGCTTGTTTTAGGCCATACAAGCTCTTTCTTAGTTTGCAAACTAGATTCTCTTATCCCTGAACAATGAACCCTTCTGGCTAAATCATGTAAATGTCTTCCTCCAAGTCACCATAAATGAATGCTGTCTTCACATCTAACTACTCAAGATATAAGTTTTCTGCAGCCACCATTCCCAATACTAGTCTAATTGGAACCCTTTAACAACTAATCTGGCCTTGTAACGTTTGCTACCATCATGCTCATTTTTTATTTTGTATACTCACTTGTTGTGTAAAGCCTTCTTTCCTATTGGCAATTCAGCCAGTTCCCATGTCGGATTCCCCAACAAGGAATCCATCTCATCCTTCATGGCTAACTCCCACTTGCTTGAATTCTCATCTTGCAAGGCTTCATCATAACACTCTGGCTCACCACCATCAGTTAATAAGAGATAATTTAGAGTGGGTGAATAATATTGTGGAGGTCTAATGGTCTTGGAAGATCTGCAAACTTCAACTACAGGTGTACTCTAATCTACGTGTGAATCTACATTCTTTTTATCTTCTTCACCCATTTTTCGGACAGTACTTTCAGTCAATTCATCTAAGTTGACAAACTTAGATTTATTTTGATCTATCTCTGTAACATCTGGCACTACAGTTTACCTGTCCTTATACATAACTTGTTCATTAAATATCACATTTCTACTTCTAATGATTTTCCTTTTTTGGTCATCCCAAAACCTATAGCCAAATTTCTCATCACCATAGCTAATGAAAAAACATATTTTAGACTTTGCATCAAGTTTACTACGAGCATCAGAATCAATATAAACATAAGAAACACAATAAAAAACTTTTAAATGTGAAAACTTTACCTCTTTACCACTCCAAACCTCCTCAGGAAGTCTGAAATCCATAGGAACTGATGGTCGTCGGTTTATCAGGTAAGCTGCAGTGCTAACAGCATCAGCCTAGAAAGTTTTTGGTAGTCCAGCATGCAACCTGATACTCCTAGCACGCTTATTGAGAGTTCTGTTCATGCGCTCAGCCATACCATTCTGTTGTGGTGTCCCAAGAATGGTCTTTTCCATCCTAATTCCCTGTGCAGCATAATACTCACTACCCTCCATCTATATACTCTTCTCCATTATCTTATCTCAAACATTTTAGTTTCAAACCTATTTCTTTCTCAACCATGGCGTTTCACTTTTTAAAAGTTTCAAATACATTAGATTTATTTTTCAGAAAATAAACTCATACCTTTCTGTTTGAGTCATCAATAAAGGTGATGTAGTACCTTAAACCTCCAAGTGATGTAACTGGAGAAGGCCCCCACAAATCAGTGTGTACTAACTCCAATTTTTCAGCCTTCGGTGTTCTGCTAGTTTTCCAAAAACTCACATTTTTCTGCTTTCCTAAAATGCAGCTTTCACACATGTCAAAATCAATGGATTTTAATTCTAGTAGCTTTCCTCTTGACAACAGCATCTTCATCCCTTTCTCACTCATGTGACCAAGCCTGCGGTACCATAGGCTTGTATCAATACTTGCTTCAGCAACTGCAACTGTATCTCTTGGACTTGAGGTCATATATAGAGTGTCAGTCTTCTTTCCACGAGCCAATACTCTAGCTCCCTTTGTAACCTTCCAAATATCACCAACAAATAGTATTGCATGCCCTTCATTTTAAAGTTGTCCAACAGAAATCAGATTCCTCCTCAGGTCAGAAATGTGTCGAACCTTCTCCAGTAACCAAACAGACCCATTGGGCAACAATATCCGGACATCTCCCATACGCACAACATCTAAGGCTGAACCATCAGCCAAATACACCTGACCAAAATCACCTGCAACATAATTTTGTATGATTTCTTGGTGTGGAGTGGTATGAAAAGAAGCTCCTGAGTCCAAAACCCTATCATCAAGTGGACTGTCTACTGCAAGAAGTAGTGCATCATGTACCTCTTCTGTTATAGCATTAGCATAATCATCTTCATTCTTCTTCTTAGGACTTTTACATTGCCTCCTAAAGTGACTTGTTTTCCCACAGTTTCAACATTGTACTTGTTGACTTGATCTAGATTTACTTCTGTTCTGATTAGAATTTCTATCATTACCTCTGCCTCTTGTCTCAAGGTTTAGGGCAGAACCAGATCTTGAGGTTTCGCCTGCATCACTTCTGCGAATCTCCTCAGCTAGAATTAAATCTCGTATGTCATTGTACTTCAGCTTTTCTTTTCCTGTAGAATTGCTCACTACAATTTTCATTGCCTCCCAACTGTTTGAGAAAGAAGCCAAAATGATCAGTGCACGAATCTCATCATCAAAATCAATTTCTATAGATGACAATTGATTTGTGATAGTGTTAAATTCATTAAGATGTTGTGCTACTGATACTGATGCATTCTCTACCATCTTCAAATTGAACAGTTTCTTCATCAGATGCACTTTGTTGTTTGCTAACAGCTTTTCATACATACCAGACAAAGCCTTCATCAGATCTGCTATGGTCTTCTCCTTTACAACATTGTGTGCAGTAGACCTAGATAGAGTTAACCTGATAACTCCCAGTACTTGTTTGTCAAGAAGAGTCCATTCCTTATCCTTTATAGTCTCAAGTTTTGTCCCCAAAAGAGGCAGATGCAATTTCTTACCATAAAGATAATCTTCAATCTGCATCCTCCAAAACGCAAAGTCTGTGCAATCGAACTTTTCTATTCTAGACACCTTTCCTACTTCCTCTGCCATTGCTCATATTCAAACCTAACCCTAGGCTCTGATACCAGTTGTAGGGAATTCAACCTGAAATTTCCAACCTGTGAGAATCAAAAATAGAGAAAACACACACCAAAAGAAAACAATGACACGCACAAGACAGTATTTACGTGGCTCGGCAGTTTGCCTACGTCCACGGAGTTGTAGGGATTTCACTATTATTAGAAAAAAATATAGAGTGCGGCTATAGTGTTTTCACTCTCTCAAAAACAACAACAAAACCGAAAGCCTAATCACCGAAAAAGGGTCGAGTCGGGTCGGGTCTACAAAATGGGCTACAAAATGACTACAAAATGATTTCTAAGCCTCAGAAAATCTCCCATTAAAAACCATGCAACATTATTCGAGTCGGGTCGTCAACCGGATTAAACATAACTAGGCTCTACAAAACCCAACAGTGTGAACCAGAATTTAGTCTCTCTTGCAATCGTATAGATGAGGCAAGCTTTGTCCAATTTGAACATCTTGAATACTGTGGCTCAGATCTAAACTACTATCCTAATGTTACCTTGCAGCAATGTTAAGATATATGCATGAATTGGTGTATATGCAAAGGTTTTCAATTTAAATTTAGCAGCAACGGTACTGTTGGTGCATATAATTGTTACCCTAAGTTTCTGCTAATAAATGGTCACCAATCACCAAATTTTGAAGGAGATTTTTATTTAAGATTACCCAGAATTGGTCTTTCCTATAACAAGACTCCTGGTGAAGAATTGAGGTTAGAATGTTCTGACAAAAATTCCAAACAACAAAGAATAACATACAAAAATAAGACGGTGAAGCTTTTGCTTTGGTTTGCCACTGATGTGGGAGGTATTGTGGTGACTTGTATTGTCCTGGTTTCGCTTTTCTTGTCAAGAAGTAGAAAAGATTCAAACTCGGCAGCACAAGGTTACCTCCTGACTAATAGAATTCAACGATTCACCTTTGATGAACTAAGGAAGGCAACGTGAGGGTTTAAAGAAGTGGTTGGACAAGGAGTAGGAAGGATGGTATACAAAGGTGTATTGCCTGATCAGCAGGTTGTAGCAATCAAGCGACTTAATGAAGCCAACCGAGGAGAAGCTGAATTTCTAGCAGAAGTGAACACCATTGGGATGTTGAACCACATGTACTTAATTGAGATGTAGGGATATTGTGTAGAGGGAAATCATAAGCTTTTGGTGTATGGGTACATGGAGCATGGATCTTTAGCTGAAAATCTTAGTTCTAATACACTTGATTGGAACAAGAGGTTTGAAATTGTTGTGGGAATTGTAAAAGGCCTAGCTTATCTACATGAAGAGTGCTTGGAGTGGGTTTTGCATTGTGATGTAAAACTTCAAATCATACTTCTAGATGCTAACTATCAACCAAAGGTTGCAGATTTTGGCCTATCTAAACTACTTAGTAGAAGTGCAATTGATCATTTAAGCTTCTCCAAGATGAGGGGGACTAGAGGTTATATGGCTCCTGAATGGGTCTACAATCTTCCCATTACTTCTAAAGTTGATGTGTACAGTTATGGGATTGTGCTATTAGAAATGGTAACTGGAAAGAGCCCAAAGGGCTTGCATACTGTGAAGCACCGACGCGGCTCCAGAGGAGCCGCACCGGAGTCGGACTCGGCCGGACGCGGGGACGCGGCAGGGACGCCGCTGACCGCGAGTCCGTGCCGCGTCGGGCCGTGTCTGGCCACGTGGCAGCGCCGACTCGCGCCGACGCGGCGCGAATCGGGCCATATCGGCCGAACCCGAAATTTCCGGTTCCGGCCGAAATTTAAAAAAAAAAAACGGTGCGAAACGCACCGTTTGAACTAAACCTAAAACTACCTCAGACACTCACGCACTCTCATTTGTCCAAAAACCCACCCTTTCTCTCCATCCCTCATCTCTCTTTCTCTCTGTGCTCTCCGCGGCTCCACCTCCGGCGGCCTTTCCCTCTCTGCCAAGTTCTCTCTTTCAGGTTTGCTCTCTCTTCTCTTTGCTTCCCTTTTAGTCTCTATTTCTCTCTTCTCGGTGCTGTGTTTGTTGTGTTTGTTTTTTAACCCAATTTCGTCCCTCTCTGTTGTGTTTGTGTGCTTGTTTGTGTGTGTATTTGTGAATCTTAGTTTTTTATTCTACTTATTATGAAATTTTAGCAGTGATTTGTTGAACTTGTTACTTGTTAGTAAATAATGATAGGTGTGTTGATGATTGTTTAGATACTCATTTTGTGTGTATTTCGGAAATGATGGTGGGATTTGTGTGTATTGTTAATTTGTTATTCTACTTATAAATTATGTAAAAAACAAGTGCATTTTCTTAATTTTTCTGTAACTTTTATTTTAGGCTTGTAGGGTGACTGACTGGGTGAGGACTGAGGACTTGAATTTTTGTTATTATAATTATTAATATAGCTGCTGTGGACCTGTGGTTTACAAATTTTATCAGTTAGGATAAGAATCTTATATTATCCTAATTGATAAAATTTGTAAATTAGTTAGGATAAGATAGGATTTAGAAGTGATTTGCGAACCTGTGAATTTGTTATTGTGATTTGTGAATTTGTGAACTTGGGTTTGATTTATTATTAATTTATTTAGTTAATAGTTATTATTTGTAGGTTAAATTGAATCTATTGAATTTGCAATGGACGAAGTTACTAGCACAGAAACTTCACCTTCATCTAATCAAGAAGTAAATGATGAATCTCCTCTTTGGAAGTATGTGACTAAAGTAGAAAAACCACCTGGTGCTTCTGTTAAATCAGGTGGAAACACATACTTTAAGTGCAACTATTGTGATAACGTTTATATGGGATCCTACTCTAGGGTTAAGGCTCATTTATTAGGAATTTCTGGCAAAGGTATTAGAGCATGCTCTAAGACGAAGGGCCATAGGCAGGAAATGCAGCAAATGCATGATAAAGTTGAGAATGATAAGAGAGAGAGGGAACGGAGAAGTGAAATTCCCTTACCCCCACCTCCCCCAGGCCGTGGGCTTGCTCCTATTTCCCCATTTCGAAGACAAGAAGGGAGTGATAGTACAAATCCGGTTGATAGTAGTAAGAGGAGGAAGGTGGATTCTCCTTTGGAGAGAGCATTCCAGAATAATGCTAGACATGATTTGGATAGCAGAATTGCTAGGATGTTTTACACCGGTGGGCTTCCGTTTAACTTTGCAAGGAACCCATATTATCGTAGTTCCTATGCATATGCTGCTACCCATAACATTCCGGGTTATCTTCCTCCTGGATACAATGCCTTGAGAACAACACTTTTGCAAAAAGAAAGAGCTAATGTTGAAAGACTTTTGAAACCAATTAAGGACGCTTGGCTTGAAGATGGTGTAAGTATAGTTTCTGATGGATGGTCAGATCCACAAAGAAGGCCTCTTATTAATATTATGGCTGTATCAGATGGGGGTCCAGTGTTTATAAAGGCAGTTGATGGGTCAGGTGAGTTCAAAGACAAGCATTATATTGCTGGGGTGTTGAAGGATGCTATAAAAGAGATTGGACATGAAAAAGTTGTCCAAGTCATCACTGATAATGCTAGTGTGATGAAATCTGCTGGAGCTCTTATTGAAAGTGAGTATCCTAAAATATTTTGGACACCTTGTGTTGTCCATACTCTTAATTTAGCCTTGAAGAATATTTGTGCAGCAAAAAACACTGAAAAGAATGAAGTTACATATGAGGAATGTAATTGGATTACACGTATTGGTGATGATGCATCCTTCATACGTGTTTTTATTATGAACCATTCAATGAGGTTGGCAATGTTTAATGAATTTTGTCCATTAAAATTGCTCCAAGTTGCTGACACTAGATTTGCTTCGGTTGTTGTAATGCTGAAAAGATTGAAGTTGATAAAAAGATGCCTTCAAGCTATGGCTATTAGTGACCAATGGGCTTCTTATAAAGAGGATGATGTTGGAAAAGCTCAAAAGGTGAAAGATATGATTCTAAGTGATCTTTGGTGGGATAAGGTTGATTATATTCTTGAATTCACAGGGCCCATTTATGATATGCTACGAATAGCCGACACAGATAGGCCTTGTCTTCATCTTGTGTATGAGATGTGGGATTCAATGATAGAGAAGATGAAGGCAATAATATATCGGCACGAAGGCTTGGAGGATGATCAGTATAGCTTATTTTGGGCTGTGGTGTATGATATACTCATTGATCGATGGACTAAAAATTGTACACCAATACATTGCTTGGCTCATTCCTTAAATCCTAAGTAAGTATATTTATTTTCTATTTTCCTTAGTTCACCCTTTTAGTAAAACACATATTTCATCTATATTTGTTTTTTAATCTTTAACTAGGTATTACTCCATTGAATGGCTTTCGGGGAATCCAAAACGCCTCCCTCCACATCGGGATCATGAAATTTCTATAGAAAGGAGCAAATGTTTGGATCGATACTTTCAAGATGAGAGTGAATTAAAGTTGGTGGTGAAGTCTGAGTTTGCTAAATTTTCAGGAGGGAGGTTTCCTTCACCAGATGCCTTGACAGATAGGTGGGCCTTACAACCTTTGGCTTGGTGGCAATATCATGGCTCCGCATTTCCAACTCTTCAAACCATTGCCCTTAAACTTCTTGGACAACCTTGTTCATCCTCATGCGCTGAGAGAAATTGGAGCACATACAAATTCATTCATTCCTTAACAAGAAACAAAATGACTCCTGCACGTGCTGAGGATTTGGTATATGTGCATTCTAATCTTCGACTCTTGTCAAGGCGCAATGAGGAGTACATACATACAGCAACAAAGATGTGGGATATCGCAGGAGACTCTTGGAATGCGAGCGACATACATGGAGGAGCTGGAATTCTTGAGAATGCAGCCCTTACACTTGATGAGCCAGAGTTGGAGGCCATAGTTATTGGGAATGCTAACACTAGTGCTACTACTAGTGAAAGTGAAGTTCGAAGTGAAGCTAGAAGTCAAGCTATTGATATTGAGGATGATGATGTTGGTGTTTGATTGTCTTGTTGATTGTCTTGTTGATTATCTTTTATTTTGTTTTAGTTTCGAACTTGTGAGTTGTAGTCTAATTTCCGAACATTATGGAATGTTTTAGTTTTAATCTTGTGGGTTGTATTTAATTTATGAACATCTTGTTTTAATTATTATCTACCATTGCTCTAAAATTTGGTATATGTTTATATAATGTGAAAAAGTGTGCTTAGCAATATATTAAAAATATAAATAAATATATTTTTAATAATTTTTTAATTGCCGAGTCCCGCCGCACCCGCACCCACCTTTTTCAAAAATTGCCGAGTCCCGCACCCGCACCCGAGTCCCGAAACGCACCCGTGCTTCCTAGCTTGCATACCTCTGACAGTGGAGAGACAATAGACCATAAGAGGTGGGTCACATTAGTAAGAGAGACTATTGACATTGAGAATGCTACAATGTCATGGATTAAGGAAATTATAGATCCCATGATGGCTGGTAAATATGATAAGGCTAAGATGGAACTTCTGATCAAAGTTGCTTTGCAATGTATGGGAGAAGACAAGGATGATAGACCCACCATGAATCGGGTTGTAGAAATGCTTTTAAGCCTTGAGGAATGACGTTGTTGGAAAAGTAATTTAAAAGATCGTATGTGTTTTTTCTTTTGTGAATAACAGATGTTTCTGAGCCGTAATAAAGGGATTTAATATTTATTCAACCATCTACCTGCAAATCTTGAAAGGTTACACGATAGCCTTACACCATGGGTGAGATATATTATTAACAGCAATATTTTTATATTTGTTTTGAAATCTATAGAAGTATACCCGGAAGTAATGCAACGTTAGATGCATTAAAAAAAATGTATTTGTATTTTATATTTACTACATGTTGTAAGCATTAAAAGGTTTTCCTCAAAATCTAAATTTAAAATATCTCCAGATTTTCTTCAATCTCTTATCAACCAGTTGAGCCAAATTTTTGAATTGAAGGATTTGGGGGATTTGCATTTCTTCCTGGGTCTTCACATTCATCGCTCACCTAAAGGGATTTTCCTCAATCAAGCTAAGTACATAACAGATCTCCTCACTAAGCATCATATGCTTAATTCCAAGCCTGCCAAAACCCCATGTGTTCCTCATGTTAGACTTGTTCCAGATGCTGGTACTTTGCTCTCTGATCCTCATGTGTATCGTAGTCTGGTTGGTTCCCTCCATTATCTCACCTTCACAAGACCAGACTTGAGTTTCGCCGTTCATCAAGTTTGTCAGTTCATGTCTTTTCCCACGGATGTTCATCTTGTCGCTGCAAAACGCATTCTACGCTATCTTGTTGGCACACAACATTTTGGCATTCGTCTTCAACCTGGTCCTCTTTCTCTTTCTGCTTTTTCAGACTCAGATTGGGCTGGTGACCCTTATGATCGCCGTTCAACTACTGGATTTCTGGTGTATCTGGGTTATAATCCTATTACTTGGAGTGCTAAGAAGCAACTCACGGTTTCCAGATCTTCCACAAAGTCTGAGTATCGTGCTCTGGCTTCCACAGCTGCTGAACTTTGTTGGCTTCGTCAAGTTCTTAAAGATTTGGGCATTTATCTTGCTATTCCTCCCATAATTTGGTGTGATAATGTTTCTGCTTTAGCTATTGCCTCGAATCCTGTCTTCCACGCTCGTACCAAGCACATCGAGGTTGACTATCATTTTATTCGCGAGCGTGTTCTTCGCAGAGATCTTCATATCAAATACATCTCTACTGGTGATCAACTTGCTGATATTTTTACTAAAAGTTTGCCCACTTCTCGTTTCCAGATTCTGTGTTCCAAAATCTTGTTCACAGTGGTGCCCAAGGTTTTGAGGGGGGATGAAGAGAAGATAAAAGAATTGCCTAACGGCTAGTTTTCAAAATAACAGCTGTATTATGTTTTATATCTAAACGGCATCGTTTTTCATTAAACTATACGATACCGTTTAAACTCTAGAAGGCTGGATTGTTATTTCATCAAGTCAGTGCAGATATTTCTGGAAGCTAGAAGAACTCTCTGGAAGCTAGAGTTAGATGATGTCATGTTGATCACATGTGTAATTGGGATTAACAACTTCCAATCTTTACGGAATTATTGTTAGGCAGTTAGCTTAAGCTATTCTTGATCTTGTATATATATGTATTGATGTACACTTCTAATAGTTAGTGTTGCTAATCATTTTCATTCAATCACAGACTCTCTCTCTCTCTTTTTCCTCTCTCTCTCTCTCCTTCTCTGTGATTTTGTCCACCATTGTTAAAGCTCAGAGTTTCTCAATAATCTTTCAGGATTGACCCTTTTTTCATTTTTATTTTTTTACTTGGGTTAAAAAATCTCATATTGGGTTTAGTATTTTCGTTCGAGTTTGGGTTAGGTTAGTGGGTCTAAGTCTAATTTTACTAGGACTAGGACTATTAGCCAAATACTATCTACTCTTTTTCTTTCATTTAATCTATTTGTGAATATTTGTTGTTTTAGTCCTAATAATTTTTTGCTTCACTGAATTCCTCAAATCTACATGAGAGGAGTGTTTTTTTTTTTTTTTTTTTGAAGAACATGAGATGAGTATTAGAAGTTCAACATTTAATTAAAAAATTTTGATGCATAGTTTATTTATTTATTATGGTAATTTAATAGTTAAAATGGGGAGGGTAAATTTAAACCCTGAATATACAGTATTTAATTTCAAATTAATTTCTTTAAAAACCAAGAGATAGAATTTGTGTCCACTACTCTTGATATTTTCTTTTTATTATCAAATTAAGATATCAATTGGTTTTTGGTATAGCCAAGGATCGAACCCCAGATCTTTTATTCGACGAAAATTTTTTTTATCAGTTAAACTAACTAACCCAAAAAATCATTTAGCAAAAGGTTCAATAATTAATATATCGGTGGTCAAATAATATCATTAGGGCATTGAATATTCATGCATTAGAAGATAATAATTAGTGCTCTTGTCAAAATAATAATAATAATTATTAATACTAACAACTCTCGTTGAACCTAAACCACTCTTGACTATTGTGATCAACACGCTTGAATTCTTTTACCTCTGGATCCAAATTTTTAATCACCAATTGGGGGGGGAGAGACGGACCAAGACTTAGTCTATATTATTTTTATCTATATTATTTTTATCTTAATTATCTACTATTCTATACATAGTTCTCAGAACCGGACCGGACCGGGAGGTCGGACCGTGAAAACCGTGAACCGTGATGAAAACCGGTTTTTTAAGCATAAAGAACCGGGCATATGTGGCAATTCCGTGAACCCCTAAAACCGGGGTTGGACTGTACGAACCGGTCAAGAACCGTGCGGTCCAACCCCTTAGCAATTTTTTTTTATTTTTTTTATTTTTTTATATTTTATAAAAACAACTTAACACAATTTTATTCTATTTAATTAAATTATCCATCTCTTACAAGGAATAAAAAAAAATTGTAATTAAAATCCTTCAAAGATATTCAACTTTACTTCAAAAATTAATCATAAATTTTAATGTTTTCATGATTATTATTTTATTTTATTAACTTTCTTATTTTATTATTAAATATATACTTGGAAATCATTAAATTTTCCCCACATATATAGATATATTAGTCAATTTTGCTAGTTTTATAAATTTAATATCTATATTTAGGCTTTAATTAATTATTAAATTAATCATGACGTCATAACGGTTTGACCCCGGTTCGACCTCGGTTCAACCTCAAAAACCTTGAACCTCTCCCTTTTACGGTTCAATGAACGGTCCGGGTCTGAAAACCTTGATTCTATATCATTAGGTCACCCGCGGGGGGGGGGGGGGGGGGGGGGAGACGGACCAAGACTTAGTCTATATTATTTTTATCTTAATTATCTACTATTCTATATCATTAGGACATGCTAATATCAATTCTGAATTGCATGTATTATCCTAAAACACATTGCAGAAAGAAAAAGTTGCTCCCAATTACCTTGTGGTGCTTAATATTTAGTTTTGCCACCAAATAAGAAAGTCTCCATGTGCATTCTCGCCAGAACAAAATTAATTTCTACCTTTGGAATATTAAACAACGTCCTCAAGCTGTTCTAAATTAGACTAACACTACAAAAAAAAAAAAAATGAACATATTCCGGCGTTTCAAAACCGCGCTATACATCTCTAAACTGCCAATAGGTCCAGTGGGCTATGCCGGCACTTTATATGCCCTTTTTTTTTGTAGTGTAAGCATCTATACGTAGAATATCTAAAAGCTGTAGTATAACAATTATTGCTATTGCATGCTTTTTGAGCAAAATCAGCATAGTATTTTTGTCCATTCAATCCATTTGGGTCTATTTTAGTATAACTCTGTCCACTGGTGTACTTAGGTTCACTTCGGTTCATATAGTATACTTTGGCCCATTTTGGAATAATTGGACCTTAAATTGATTCCTTTTGTAAGCTACCTTTTAAATTTTAGGCTCATATATATATATATATATATATATATATATATTTAAGCCATATTAGCGTAGTATTTTAGTCTATTCAATCTAATTTGGTCAATTCGGTTCACTTAAGTCAATTCAGCCTACTTCGGCCACATTCGGTCCACTTAGGTTCACTTAAGTCCAATTTGGTCTATTTAGTCCTGCTAGGTCCACTTAGGTTCAATTTAGTCCATTCAGTCTACTTCAGTTCCATTCAATCTTGTGGGGGGGGGGGGTGGGGAGACGGACCAAGACTTAGTCTATATTATTTTTATCTTAATTATCTACTATTCTATATCATTAGGACATGCTAATATCAATTCTGAATTGCATGTATTATCCTAAAACACATTGCAGAAAGAAAAAGTTGCTCCCAATTACCTTGTGGTGCTTAATATTTAGTTTTGCCACCAAATAAGAAAGTCTCCATGTGCATTCTCGCCAGAACAAAATTAATTTCTACCTTTGGAATATTAAACAACGTCCTCAAGCTGTTCAAAATTAGACTAACACTACAAAAAAAAAAAAAAAAAAAATGAACATATTCCGGCGTTTCAAAACCGCACTATACATCTCTAAACTGCCAATAGGTCCAGTGGGCTATGCCGGCACTTTATATGCCCTTTTTTTTTGTAGTGTAAGCATCTATACGTAGAATATCTAAAAGCTGTAGTATAACAATTATTGCTATTGCATGCTTTTTGAGCAAAATCAGCATAGTATTTTTGTCCATTCAATCCATTTGGGTCTATTTTAGTATAACTCTGTCCACTGGTGTACTTAGGTTCACTTCGGTTCATATAGTATACTTTGGCCCATTTTGGAATAATTGGATCTTAAATTGATCCCTTTTGTAAGCTACCCTTTAAATTTTAGGCTCATATATATATATATATATATATATATATATATATATATATATATATATATATTTTAAGCCATATTAGCGTAGTATTTTAGTCTATTCAATCTAATTTGGTCAATTCGGTTCACTTAAGTCAATTCAGCCTACTTCGGCCACATTCGGTCCACTTAGGTTCAATTTAGTCCATTCAGTCTACTTCAGTTCCATTCAATCCTGTTTTGCCGATTTGGTCAAGTTCAGTCCATTCTGTCTATTTTGGTCAACTTAATTCACTTCGGTCAATTTGGTCTAACTTGGTCCATTCAATCAATTTTTGATTAATTGGGCCTTAGTTTTTTTTTTTAATAGAAATTAAACCTTAAATTTATTCATTTTGTATGGTATTTTTTTTGGACTCAAAATTTATTTTTTCACCTTAATTTTTGGTTTGAAAGTATGAAATTTTATTTTATTTGGGTCAAACACTTTAATTTTGAGCTAAAAATACAAAAATTAGGCATTAAAAATTAGAGATATGGGCCCTAAAAAAGCAAAAAGAAAAAGAAAAAAAGAAGAAGATAAATATGGGCATTATTTTAAAATTCAAGTTTCAAAAAAATTTGATGATTCTGAATTTATATAGTAATCTAAACTTAACGCAATATTTTACATGTGTTCTATCGAGTAAGGGTGTACATTTGTTTTTTTTTTTTATTTTTTTTATTCTTGGATATATTCAAATTAGTCAATTAATTATGGTATATTTAAAAAAGTCATTTTAATAACATCTTCTCTATTTTTATAAAAAATATATTATAATCATGTAATTTAAATATTTTTGTTAAATACTTATATTTTATTGGTGTAAATGGATGAAACATCTATATTCTAAAACCAAACAAGGAAATTTTTAAATAATGGGGAAGTAATTAGATCTCATCCGTTGTAAATTTGTGAATATTTGCCAAATTCTTCATCCAAACACAGAGTTATAGGCAGTTGAAACTTGCTAATTATAGTTATTGATATATAAGTTTGTAAATTTTATGTAGTCAAATTTGTAGTAGCTTTATAATTTTTCATTTACACAAAGCTAAATTAGGTAATAAGGGTTAAAACTATCTATTTAATAAAACATGAAACAATTTAAATATTTAAAGTTTGAGAAGCCATAATTTTTAGTGCCAAGAATCTTATAATTCAATTAGTTAGCACCTTGTGGTGTTTCTAACAAAGATATATATGGTACAAATTGCTTCTTCACCAATTATCACATTATCAAAAAAAGAAAAGAAAATTTTCCTTTAATTGCCTTAGAGGTTTTTTTTTTTTTTTTCGAGTAATAATATTAAGAGAAATTTTTTTATTGATCTTTTTTCGCAACTTACTAAGGTAGTAGGATGTGATTGGCACAATATCAATTCTCTATACTTTTTCTAAAATAATGTGATGCAAATTTAAATTATATGTAAATCTGAATAACATAAATATCAACTCAAAAAAATTTCCCACTATCTAACCAAATAAAAAAAACCTGTCAAAAGTTTCAATTGTTTTTTTTTCTTTTAACTTTAAAGAATTTATAACTCTAGAGATTTGAAATTTTTCACCATTGGACGAAGGTCGTTAAAAGTTGAAAATAGTTTTAAACACAACCCATTAATAAATTTTTCCCATCAACTTAAAGCCAAATGATAGATGGTAAAACCCCAACCAAGCTATTTTATCATTCATGAATGAATTTTAACGAAAATATATATATTAACAAATTTTAATTTATAAAATTTACTTTGAGATCGCTCCCAAAACCAAGAGAATTTCCACAAGCTACAATCATTATTCAGCAAATGACCAAGAAAATAATTCAGCGAAAGGGTCAAATAATGTCATTAGGACATTGAATATGTATGCATCAGGAAAATAATATTACTAACAACTCCCATTTTCTCTTCTTCTTGGGTATTGGAAACATATTCCCACATTGATCCTAAATTCCTATACCACTCTGACCATTCTGATCATGATCAACACGCATATACAAGTTCTTACCTCGAGATCCAAAATTTTAAGCAATTGATGGTCCCAAAAATGAAAAAAACATTACAAAACTTCCCTCCTTAAAACCAATTTCATATTATATATGAGATGAGTTCAAGTTACACTTAGTGTAACTCTTAGGGCACGTTTGGTAGACTGTAATAGACACTATAATGTAATAGATATTCCTATGGCATAATTATTCGGTTGTTTAGTTATGTTTTTATTACAATAAATAGTTATTCCTAATGAATAGCTATTCTTCAAAATGAGGAATAATCATTCCTTATCAAAAGTATTGAATATCTATTCCTTCACCTTATGTAATAACTTTTAAAATTTTTTTCCTAAAAAGCTATTAGTTGCCAAATCTTCAAAAGGAAAGAAAATAAATTTTCCTTGTTATTAATTATTAGCTTTAATTACACATTCTTTTTATACTCTACTAAATTGTGGAGCATATTCAGAATTCTATTCCTAAATGGTCACCAAACTAATGAATAGTAATACTTATTACATTCCAACTTAATGTATTCCTTGTAATACTTATTCATATTCCCATGTAATAATCATTACAGTATACCAAATGTGCCCTTAGAATTACACATTTTTTAAACCGTTGAATTTAAGTAGATTTAACAGTTAAAAAACGACCCACATTATTACAAATATTCTTATTAGGATCTCATTAATTGTTCTTATTTATTACATTCTAAACCTATCTCTAAATCCAAAAATTGCCCTCATTTATTTTATGCTGAAGCACCACGCCTCCACACCAAACAAGCCAACCATATGTTCACCACTTTACAAATATTTCTTAAATCCACATCAGCAATCCAATGCTGGGTCTGACAATTTTTTTGGTGCGGTGAACCTCCTTGCTCACTTGGAGTGGTGGCATGGCAGCATATATGATAGATGCAGTTTTAGCAGATATAACTAAACAAAAAATTTTAATTGATCAAATTATCTACTCCAATGGAAAAACAAAATCATGGATTTTGTTTGAAGGTACAAAATGACAACTCCATAAGTAGGCAAAGAAGAGCACTAGTGCTACCAAAAACATCAAAAAACGAATTCCTGCCACTTCTTGGAGATATGGCTGACGCAAAATTCCCGATCTACATGACAGGTAATTTGAAGCGTATTTGACTACCTTCTGTTGAATAATTACTCTCTTAAAATGATCCTTTATGCCATACTCTCAGGTCCAATACTTTACACACTATGTACGGCTGTAATAGATCTGGATGAACAAACATTCTCTATTATTGAAGGGAATCCAGTTCAGCTCCCAATGTCATCAATTTTGTCACTGTACTGTTAATATCAGTCACCGTGAATGATAAAAGTGAAGAGTATCCGTTCTGCTCAACATGGTCACTGTAAAACTGGATTAGCAGCTGGCACGTTCAACCATAGTGGAAGCCAAAGCTTTCTAGGAAAATTATTATCTTAGAAACTCGTTTTTCCCACTGTCCCTTAGATCAAGTAGTCAATCAGAGCTTCAAAATTATGTGACACCAGGCAAGAATGCCAAAACTATTTCGTACCTAACTGGCAAATCACCAATAATGAAAAACAACGGCTCCCAAAAAACACAAACAAAATAATATAAAACCAAATTACCAGTGAACTTGAATGGAATGTAATGATTACAGGGTATTGATATTCAAATTAGTTTGAAAGTTGACAGTGTAGTTTTTCCTTTTCTTTTTCATTAATTGGTAATTACACAAATTTTATGGGTCTTGAACTTACGGTCTCATTCTCGACCTTGTTCTAGAGGAGATATCATTTGAACTCAACCTCATTAGCGGACACACTACTTTTTACATAAGGTGTGTATAGTAAACATGGCTAAATACCAATACTACATCACCGGATGAAGCATATCTTGGAAGCCCTTTCAAACTATAGAATATGCATCCTTTGGAGACCACACTACCCACTAGAACAGATGTATCCTTCTTCAGAAACAGAGACCCCAAAAAGAACTCCTGTCGTATCTTTTAATAGGTACCTAGAAGGCATTATTTTGAGAGCAATGCAAAGAACGCCAAATTCCAATTTTATGTTTTGTGCAGAATCTTCCACCGACTTCTCTTATAGTTCCTCTTCTTTTACTCATTACCTTCCGCTGACTTCTCTTATCTTCTGTTACTCATATGCATATTAAATTAGCTGTTTTAACTCCTCTAGATTATGTTCCAATCCATTATAGTCCAGTGACTAAGAAATTCTTTCAAGTCAGCCAAAGAAATGGTGGAGAGAGAGAGAGAGAGAGAGAAAAAGAGAGTCAGACGTCAAACTTTTTGGGTTTAGAGATAGGTTTAAAAAGTAAAAAATTAGGGTAATTAATGAAATTCTAATAAAAATATTTGTAATAATAAAGTATTTTTTTCACCGTTGGATCTACTTAAATCAAACAGTTTATAAAATGTGTAACTCTTACACCAGGTGTAACTTGAATCTATCTCATTATATATATATGAATTTGCTTATTTAAATATAAACACAAAATCATTTCTTTTTAAAAGTAAAAGAAAGGAAATAGTTAATCTCACAATAAATTTTATTTTTTCACAAGATAGAACTAGAAATTTCTGTTTATTTTTACTAAAGAGACCATAGAGGCATAGACTAATTCCCCCTTTTATTTGGAAGTATTGCATGTTTATTTCAAGGAATGAAAACTATAAATAAAAAGTATATTCAAAGTTTGATTTAAAATATTAGCCTAAAAAAAAAAAAAAAAAAAAAGGCTTCAAAAAAAAAATATTAGCCTAAGAAATATTGCAGAAAGAGAAGCTACTCTACTAGACTTTTAACTCTTCCAATAGCAAAGTCTCCAAGATGCCGTACTCGCAGGAACAAAGTCACTATATTTGGTGTATTAAACAATGTCCTCAAGGACCTCAACTAGTTGTTTTAAACTCTTGAACTTTTAAACTCGACCTTATATATAAGCATGTAATTAATTAAGATTTAAAATATCGGTGGACTCGTGAACACAATTAGCCAATATAATCAACGGCCTTTACAATCGGGATCTGCTTGACCGTGTCTTAACTGTTGTTGCACTCTTGAAAAAAAAAAAAAAAAAAAAAAATCTACATTGATAGTTTCTGGTCAGTTTATGCAGCAAAAAAGTAAACTGAACGGTTACTGCACGCCGAGACCTTCAAAACACTATGAATCCAGAAGGTTGATATTCTGAATCCACTAAAGTATAATATAGTATGGACTTTTAATTTCTTGTTTTACAGCTTAGACAACAATTTAATGACTTTAAAATAATTAGGTTCCAATTAAAACATATTTTTAAACGTATAAAGACTAACACTTAAATACCCATCACTTATCAGTTTTTAAGGAAAAAAGAAAAACACACACACACACGTATCGTTGATTATCTAAAATAAATAAATAAAACCCTATTATTGAAATTTCGAAGGTTCTAAAAAAGAAATATCAAAGTCTAGCTTCCTTTTCCTAAAAAAAAAAAAAAAAAAAAAAATAAGAAGTCTAGCTTCCAATGACAAGTAGTGTCACACCCCCAACCCAACATACAAAATTTTCACCTTACAAGCTTGTAATTGTTACAGATGATATGTTTGGATCATATGTTTTCACCCAACATAAGTATACTTATGTTGTCACCTCATCCGTTACATCACTATCTATATAATAATTAATTTTTCTTATTTATTTTTAAATCCTAAATTTTGTTGATAATATCAAATATATAAATAAATTGACTTTACATATTAATCTTGAATAGTTTTAACTTTACATATAATTTTGTCTTCGCATATTCCTCTACTTTAATTTAGATGTTTATAACTAAAAAATAAAATCAATGAATAATAAAAAAATAAAAACAATGTCTATACATATCTATCTATACTATATATAATATGGAAGCTTCGTAATAAAATTTTCAAATCTCTTTTTGCACCACGTCATTAGCATCTTTTTTTTTTTTTTTGCAATTTTTACTTTATTCAACTTTTCATCTTCTTCAACTATTGTCTTCTTATTTCAATATTTTATCTCCTCCAATCTTTTTTTTTTTTTTTTTTTTTTTTTTTAAATTTTTAACCTTTCATCTATTTCAACCTTTCCTCTTCCATCTTAATTTTCTTGTAAATTTCAATTTTCCTTCATTTTAACCTCTCTTCCCTATTCTTTCCAAGTTGTTTATGGCAAAAAAGGTCAATACTCTCTCCCCAATTTTGTTTTTCTTTTGGTGGATACTTTTTATTGTTTCAACCATTTTTTTTTCCACTAATGGTGTTTTTTATTATTATTGATTTAATTTTCACAGCACATTTGTTTCTCTTTTTGAAAAATTTGTATCAACTTTTATGCATATTTATGTATTTAGGTATTCAAATTCCCGATCACAAGTTCGCTTTCTTTATCCCATTGGTTTGATTTGATTTGGGTTAATAATTAGTTGTTTTGCAAGTTAGAATTTAATTTAACATTTAGTAATCCATTTAGATGTTAAACTATGAGATTTTATTTAAGTTTTGTTTATTTTTTAATCATTTTGGGCGGACAAATTTATAGTTTTAAAAAGTACTTTTAATGGTTGAATTAGAAGTACCCTATATTGCCACCTATTTAGACAAAAGCAAATATTAGTAAAAACAAAATGGATGTATGTTCTATCAAAAAAGAAAAAAAAAATTTGGATGAGTGACATATTTTAGTTTTTGCAATTGTATTTTCATTATTATTATTATTATTATTATTATTATTATTATTATTATTATAATATAAGAATTCATATAGAAACTTAATTAGGAGATTTTGCTAATAATTATCTATTTGTAATCTTTTTAGGTGGACAATTTTGCATTTTTTGCAGATAAAATAATCTCAATAGATTATCAACAACAAATTGTTTTCCTAATCAGTCTAACTAATTATTGTTAAGCGATGATTGGTATGACATTTTGTTTGCTTGGAAAGTATCTTTAAATACATATGTTTTGATTCACTATATATTTATGAATGTATTGAAATAAGCATTGTATTCAAGAAGATAGATTATGATTTTACCTTGTATACTCAAAATAGATATATTGGTTTGAAATTAAAGACAAGTTGAAATTTTTTTAAAGGTGGAAAACTCTATTTTTTTTTACCATTCATTTCTAACTATTGTCATTGGAAAAACTTAAACCCCTCCCATATTCTATCACTAACAAAGAAAGTAAGTAATATATATATATATATATATATATATATATATATATTGTATGGTCAATTTTTGTAGCCCAAGCCCAAGAAGGTATGGATTTTGAGCCCACTGAACCCAAGACAATAAATTTGTAGAGAGTGGGTGCAAGAGCTAGGCGAGAAGTGAAATAACAGTATTAAACAACAATGTTTGTGGATGAATTTGTATTAATATGTGCTCGGACAGATGTAAATGCAACGTCCGAAGAGGTGTTTTTCATTCATAAACTTGGGTTACAATTCTTGGAGCTACAGTAATGGAGTACCCTCTTTTCTCCTTCTGATTTTCGATCTCCTCTATCAGAGGCACCCTTATCTTATATAGTACTTCCTTCCTACATCTTCACTGTCCACTTATTCATCATCTAGACGCCCACTTGAGTGCATGTCCCATCATACTCCCCCTTTAGCCTTGTGTGAGTGGCGGTAACTGAGAATGCACTGTTCAGGAGTCTTCTCCACATAAATGCGGACAGGAAGGTAGGTGTAGTGCATTTAATGCGGTGGTTGAAGCCTGTCTCTTAGATATTTCTCTGTTCCTGTAATCCTCATGCGTGTCCGAGGTTCATTTCCCTCCTTACACTTGTCAGAAGGACCACTTGAGCTTCCCATATATCTGTCAGGCAAAGATTCTTCGGGTCCGAGGATATTGGTCTCCTCGGATGAAAAAACATCTCCTCGGATCTTGCACGCGCTCCTCTTCAGACATGCTCCCTTTACATGAGCCTCTGATTGAATGTTTTCATCTCCTCGGACGAACAGTGTTCCTTAAATAGGGCCTTGGGCCCAACACGTTAGGTTGAGCTTTTCACCCCCCACATATATAAATGGTGGAAACCTCTATTAATATTTTTTCTTTTGGGTTGAAATTCCTAAACTCCTTGAATGTGCACTACTTCAGCAAAAACTTAAAAATTTGTTATTTCCCATAATCTAAAAAGGTGTAAAAATGAGGGTAAGCTTAATAACTCAGTAAATAATCAAATTCCAACTAACTTAAATCAGTCATTTATAATAATAAAATAAATAATTTGTACATAGGATTAAACGTCGTAGACTTAAATATTGTATCTTAGTTCAATTGGAAGACTAAATATTTTGGTAAGTTATATGTTCTAATTATTTTTTTTAACAAAAAAAATCAATGTAGCTAATAAATTAAGTAAAAATTTGTGAGGGAAAACAAATGAATATTTATTTAGTAAAAAACTATATTTTAAGCAAAACATAACTAGTCAAAAGAATAGTTACCGCCATTAATACCTCTACTCAAAACTCCTAGAACTCTTCAAGAACAATCCAACATAATCAATTCAATTACAAAGAATGGTGTCCCAAAAAATTACCAGAATGATCCTAGGGTCTAATTCACTAAACCAATGGTAAAAAGGAACCCCCCTAAATTTCAAAAATCACTAAGTTAATGTTGCTTTATAAATTTTATTTATTTATCCCATGTCGTCAATATTCCTTAGTTTCATATCATTTACTAATTGGTCCAAGTCAATTGTCTTATTTATTTATTTATTTATTCATTATTTTTTTGGTAATTATAATTTTCTCCCTAGACAAGCATCGCATTCCAAGTCTTGGTCTGCGCAAAGAGTGAGGGTCCTAACTGTATATATAAGGTATAGAAATGAAGATGATTTATCAAGCAGAAACATCTCTTCCAACCTAGCTCTTACATTTGTCATGGATATCTCAATTTTCTTCCTTCTTCTATGTCTGTTGCAAACTCTTCCACAATTAGCTAATACATTTGACAGTGACACTCTCAAAGGCACATCTCTATCTATTGAGAGCCGGTTGGTTTCAGCATATGGAGAATACTCTGCAGGGTTTTTCCCCGTTGGTGACAACGCTTTCTGCTTTGCCATATGGTTCAACAAATCCACAAATTCTACAGTTGTTTGGATGGCAAACCGAGATGACCCTGTTGATGGAACAGGTTCGAAGCTTTCTGTTTTGAATGAAGGGAAACTTATCCTTACCAATTCAGTTGGTATCACTGTTTGGACCGCTAGAACGCCAGCCTTGGCAACATCAGAGGCCACCAATTTGCAACTACAGCTCTTAAACACAGGAAATCTTGTTCTTAGTAACTCCAAAAGTTTTATCGTCTGGCAAAGTTTTGATTCACCTACAGATACTCTTCTTCCTCAACAAGCACTCACCATGCTTTCGAGTCTTATCTCGAAAAGAAGCCAACATGACTATGCTTCAGGCGACTACAAGCTCTTTTTTGACAATGATAATGTGCTCCGCCTGCTTTTTGTTGGTCCAACTATGACTAGTCTGTACTGGCCGGACCCTTGGGTTACAGACCCTGAAAAATTAACTCAAAGGGATCCGCACAATAGTAGTAGACATGCGATACTTCATGACTCAGGCTATTTCCGGTCATCTGACAATTTCACATTCTTTGCAACAGATTTTGGCGTGGTTACTCATAGACGATTAACGCTTGATTCTGATGGCAATCTTCGATCATACAGCCTGAAAAAGATGAATGGGACGTAGGATTGGGCTGTAACATGGCAAGTCTCCTCTCAACCATGCAGAATTCATGGCATCTGTGGACCCAATAGTCTGTGTAGTGCAGATCATGTTTCTGGCAGGAGATGCTCTTGCTTGCCAGGCTTCAAGGTTAAAGATCATACTGATTGGTCATATGGATGTGAACCAGAATTCAGTATCTCTTGCAACCAAAAAGATCCGTCTAGCTTTGTTCAACTTGATAATGTTGAATACTATGGCTCAGATCTAACCCTCTATGCTAATATTACTTTGGCAGATTGTGAAGACAAATGCAGGAACTCATGTATTTGCGCAGGCTTTCAATATAAATTTGTTGTGTATAATGGTTACTATTTTTGTTACCCCAAGTTTCTACTAGTTAGTGGACACCATTCACCGAATTTTAACGGAGATTTTTATTTGAGAGTTCCCAAAGCTGGTCTTTCCAATAGCAAGAGTCCTGATGAAGCATCCAGATTGAAGTGCTCTGCCAAAAATTCCACACAACAAAGAATAACCTATGAAAATAAGACGGTAAAGCTTTTGCTTTGGTTTGCCACAGCAGTGGGAGGTGTTGAGGTGATCAGTATTGTCTTGGTGTGTCTTTTCTTGTTAAGAAGTAGTAAACATCCAAATCCAGCTGCAAAAGGATACCTCTTCACTAATAGATTTCAACAATTCACCTTTGATGAGCTAAGAAAGGCGACGCGAGGATTCAAAGAAGTGATTGGACAAGGAGCAGGGGGGATAGTATACAAAGGTGTACTGCCTAATCAGCGTGTTGCAGCAATCAAGCGACTCAATGAAGCTAACCAAGGAGAAGCTGAATTTCTAGCAGAAGTAAACACCATTGGAATGTTGAACCACATGTTCTTGATAGAGATGTGGGGATACTGTGTGGAGGGAAAGCATAAGCTCTTGGTATATGAGTACATGGAGCATGGATCTTTAGCTGAAAATCTTAATTCTAATGCACTTGATTGGGAGAAGAGGTTTGAAATTGCAGTGGGCACTGCAAAAGGCCTAGCATATCTTCATGAAGAGTGCTTAGAGTGGGTCTTACATTGTGATGTAAAGCCTCAAAATATACTACTAGATGCTGATTATCAACCAAAAGTAGCAGATTTTGGCTTGTCTAAACTACAAAGTAGAAGTACAATTGATCATTCAAACTTCTCCAAGATGAGGGGAACCAGAGGTTATATGGCTCCTGAGTGGATTTACAATCTTCCCATTACTTCGAAAGTGGATGTGTATAGCTATGGGATTGTGTTATTGGAGATGGTGACTGGAAAGAGCCTAAATGGCATGCATACCTTAGACAACGGAGAGACAAGAGAGCACAAGAGGTTGGTGACGTTGGTAAGAGAAACTATTGACTTTGAGAATGCTATAACAATGGCATGGATTGAGGAAATTATAGATCCCATGATCTGTGGTAACTATGACAAGGTTAAGGTGGAACTTTTGGTCAAAGTGGCTTTACAATGTGTGGCAGAAAACAAGGATGATAGACCCACCATGAACCAGGTAGTTGAAATGCTTGTAAGCCATTAAATTGTTGTCTTCTTTTTTGCCTTGCTGTAGTTTTGTTCATGTTAAGTGTGAGGGTAATAAGTTAGCTCATGTCTTTGCGTGTAGAGTAGTTTTATCTGCAAATACTGATGTGTAGTTGGAAGACCTACCACATGACTTGGATGATGTTTCTCAGTTTGATTTACTTTAATAAACTTTCCTTACCGGTTTCTCAAAAAAAATTTTTTTTTTTTCTCTATTCTTTTTTCTCACTTAGCAAATCTTAAAAGGTTACATGATAGCCTTGCACTATGTGTGACGTACATAATTAAAAACATATTTTTATAATCGTAGTAATCGAAATTATTAGAGAATATGATACCAAAACTACTGAAACATTTATACATTCTATGCAACATTTCACTCAATAAAATAGAAATAGAAAACAACTTAAAAAAAACTTGAATTATATGATATAAAGCTATAAAGAAAGTACAAGAGTAGATTTTTTTTTCTTTTTACTTTTTTAATCTCTATCCCCTGTCAATAATTAAACATGGTTTTGAAATTCGAACCGTTCATTGAACTGGAAAAAAGAAAGGTTAAAACGAGGTTGTAACGAGGTTCAACTGAGGTTGAATTTAATGATAAAATAAAAAAAAATATTAGGAAAAAAAAAACAAAAATAAGTAGTCTTGATTTAAAAATATAGAGAAATTAAATAATAATCTGCAAATTATATTGGCATATTTTATTATTATTTATTATATAATACTTTCACGTAAATAAGTCCTTCAAGATAATATATAAAAAAATATATTTAAAATTCACAACTCATTGGGAAGATATTGCTCCAATAATAATAGGACCCAATTTTAAACTTTTTTCAAACTCACCGGTCACAAAGTCTTCCAAAACTCAAAGTCAGTCCTCAACGATCCTTGTGACCCAAAAGATTAACATCATGAGAGACCCACATGCAAGCGAGAGTTGAGGTCAGCCATGGGCATAATATAGAATAAAAATGCTATGAAAATGAAAAGCCAGAGAAGACCGTACCTTGTAGATTCAGATTTGAGTCTCTCTCAACCTTGTCTGATTTCACACAGAGAGAGAGAGAGAGAGATACGAGACACGGACTTTGCTTGTGCGATGACGGTGGGGTGCAAGGGCTTGAGATCGGAGATGGAGGGTGAGGGTTGAGATCGGATATGGAGGCTTGGAGGGCGAGGGTTGAGAACAGAGATGGGGGGTGAGGGTGAGAACGGAGATAGGGGGTGAAGGTGAGGGCTTCAGATCGGAGATGGAGGGTGAGGGTGAGACCGGAGATGGAGGGTGAGGGTGAGGGTGAGGGTTGAGATCGTCTCTGGAGGCTTGTTTGTAAGAATTCAGATCGGGGTCTTGAGAAGGAGGCTTGACAAAATTGTATATATACAAATCCTAGAGCCGCGATTGTAAAATGCGGCTTTAGGAAAAACCTGAAGCCCCGTTTTAAAAACGCGGCCCAATCCATAGATAAAGCCACATTTTAAATGTGCGGCTTCAGACCATAGTTAGAGCCGCGTTTAGAACATGCAGCTTCAGACCTAATTTAAAGCCACGTCTATAAAACGCGGCTTTAAGAAAGCTAGAGCCGCATTTTCTAAACGCGGCTCTAGTTAACATAAAAAAAAAAAAAAAAAACGTTTGCCAAAAAATTAAAATAGAAAGGGCCTAGAGCCGCGTTTTTTAAACGCGGCCATCTCTGGCCGCGTTTAAAATGGGGCCATAGTTCCATAAAACGCGGCTGTAGACGCGTTCTATGGTCTCGCGTTTAAAACGGGGCTTTAGGAAGAGTCTTTTGGCCCCATTTTATAAAAACGGGGCGTAGTACTTCTATGGCCGCGTTTTTATAAACGTGGCCCAATACCCCCGCGTTTTGTAGTGTCACAGTGAGCAGTGAGTAGTGAGTGCGACACTAATCACTAGCCCAGGCCAAGCCTTAGACCTGGCTTCGTTAGTTTAAAAATGGATTTGGAATTGCACCAACTACAATTACATTACACCCACTCACATTAATTTTTACCACTTTTATTTTTTAACTTTAACTTTTTAACTTTTTCAATTTCTTTTTAACGTTTTTTATTTATTTTTTATTTAATGGTTGAGATTGGAAGTTTCTTTTTTAAACTTTCAATCTCAATCGTGTATTACTATTGCATTAGGTGCAATACCTATCTAAATCCTTTGAAAATAATTTAAAAAAATGATGAGAAAAGACTAGGCTTTTTAAATTTGAAAATAATTTAAATAAATAAAGAGAAAGCCAACTCATTCCCACTGTCACGTTTGCCAAGCAATCTGAATCTGATAATTTCTTCCAGTCTTTAGGGTCCGTTTGAATAGAACTTATTTTACTGAAATTGAAAACTGGAAATACTATAGCAAAATAATTTTTAAATGTGTGAATAGTGCCCTGAGACCCATTTTTAATGAAAAAGTTACTGAAAAGTGAGATTTATGGGTCCTGTGAACAGTGCACGGACCCACTGATGTGTTGAAAAAGTCAAATATATATGGTTACTGTTCATGAACAGTGCATGAACAGTAGCCGTTTGTCCCTCTGAAACGAGTGCTGTAGCAAAAAAAAAAAAAAAAAAAAAGAGAAAAACGCAAACGCAACCGCAGAAACGTGTATCCAAACGGATACTTAATTAGCTTTTCTTCCCAACATTTGCTTCTTAGTCTTCATCTCCTTCTTCTCACTTCTCAGACTCTACTACACTTCGTCTTCCCCAGTTTTTCAAACATAGTGTGAAGCAACACAGAGTCTCTACTCTACCTCTTTCTCTCCCTTCCTCACTCTTTCTTCTCTGAAGAATAGATCCAGCAAACAGGTAGTTGCTCTTCATGAAGACCCAATCTACTTTTTTTCCATTTTTATTGCGAAATTTTCTGGAAAGAAGAAACCGAAAAACCCGTTTTCGATTTAGAAAACCGCACAGTTTGACTGCGGTTCAAGGGGTTTACAACAGAAATATAATTTTTGGTTTTATAAGTTTAAAAAACTAGAATGATGACTGGTTTTTGGTTATTTCGGTTTGATCGTGTGGTCTAATCCGGATTTCAAAACCATGTAATTAAACACCCCCAACACATACACACAAGGCCACATATTATTATTCGTACAAATGAGTATATTCCTTGAAATTTCCAAAAGTTTATTATCAAATTTTGGCTATTCCATGATATCTCATTCTACTAAAAATCATTTAATATATAAGAAACATTTATAATTGTGAATTTGCTCGACTATTTCATCAGCGATGTTGGGTCAAAACTTAATAATTAGACACATAGAAAAAAAAGAATTATTAATTAGTACATTTTATTATTATTCCTGCAAAATGAGTACATTCCTTGAAACTTTCAAAAGTGTATAAACGTACTGGGGCCGTTCTATTTTTCTCATTCTAAAAGAAAAAAAAAATTTAATATAAGAAACAATTATAATTGTGACTTTGTTGGACAGTTTCATCAGCAATGTTGGGTCAAAACTTAGTATTATTCCTACAAAATGAGTACATTCCTTGAAACTTCAAAAAATGTATAAACGTATTCTGGCTGTGCTATTTTTTTTTTTTTTTTAATAATAATTTAGGATCTGTTTGGATATCGCTTATTTGTTGAAATCTGAAAACTTATTGCTGAAAATACTGTAGCAAAATAATTTTTAAATGTGTGAATAGTGCTGTAAGACCCAAAAATGCATGAACAGTGCTATGAGACCCCAAAAAAAGGCCGAACACAGCTAAAATGCTAGGGAAACGCACACTAATTAATATAAGAAATAGTAATAATTGTGAATTTCTTGGACTGTTTCATCAGCAATGTTAGGTCAAAACTTAATAATTAATCACAAAAAAAAAAAAAAAAAAAAAATTAATAACTAGTACATTGTATTATTATTCCTACAAAATGAGTACCTTCCTTGAAACTTCCAACCCGTGCTATTTTTCTCATTCTAAAAAATAATAATTTAATATAAGAAACAGTTATAATTGTGAATTTGTTGGACTGTTTCATCAGCAATGTTGGGTCAAAACTTAATAATTAGTCACATAAAAAAATAATTAATAATTAGTACATTATGAGTACATTAACATTCCTTGAAACTTCCAACCTGTGCTATTTTTCTCATTCTAAAAAATAACAATTTAATATAGAAACAGTTATAATTGTGAATTTGTTGGAGGTTTCATCAGTAATGTTGGGTCAAAATACAATAATCTGTACATTGTATTTTATTATTCCTACAAATTAGTACATTCCTTGAAACTTCCAAAAGTGCATAAAATGTGCTATGTTTTTGGTTTTAGAAAAAATAATTAACTATAAGAAATAGTTATGAATGTGAATTTGTTGGAATGTTTCCTTAGTAATGTTTACTAATAATACAATAATCAAATATATGCATCCTTCCTTTTGAACTCATAACTGTGGTGGAACTTACATGCTGTGAAAATGAGAATGTATATATCCAGTGTGTGAGATACCATCTCGTTAGAATACACCATTTTTGACTTTGTGGTAATAATTCCATAGGGGATATAACACATATATATAAAAATAATAAGCCTTGCTTTGCTTGAGCTGCTTTATTGTTATTCTTTACATTTTCTCTTCCACACATAGTAGTGGTAGAAGTGGACTCCAGAGACACTACCAACTAATTGATTTAGTCTTGAAGGTTATGAGAAAGTGAGAAACAGACCCTCATATTATATTATTAGTGGTCATATGTACAATTAATTATGATCGTTGTATACACGAATATATTGGCTATGTTGGTATTGTTGGAAAAATAATAGTGAATAAACAAGTTTGATACAACAAACAATATCCCAAATAATTAACAAGAATGTAAATAAGCAATAATAATATAAATTTAAGTAAATTTAAAAACAATCTTACAGTGTTATAGAATCATGCAAAGAGTGTTGTCTCTAAAGATTGATTCGTGCCACTCAAAATAAAACTTGGTGCGGCCAAACAACCCCCAGGATTAGACTGTACGCACTTCCACTCACAAAAGGTTTAAGAACAACCTTCTATTGCATTTTCTTAAAAAACAAATATTCTTGTAGAAAAATATGTGGGAGAGAAAGATAGTAGAATTGTGTATATCTAAAATATAGAGCAGTAAAAAAAAAAACTCTTTAGAAAAAGTGTTATGATGAGTATTATATAGGCTACTTATGAAGATAATAGTTTATAGTTATTGGTTACTAAGAGCAACCACATTAGTGGTTGCATAATCTTGCAAAATAGAAAAAGTAAGTCATTTTACACATTTTGATTAAAAAAACACCCACATCAGTGGGTGTAAAATTGTGCATAAATGCACAAGTGCTATAGTAACCGTGCATATATGCACGGTTACTGTAGCTCTTGCATTTGATATTTTATTTTTTTTCTCTCTCCACCTCACGCTTTCTTTTTTACTCTACATCTGATCTCTCTCTTCTTCTACCCTCTTTTCCATCTTATCATCTCTTAAATCCAACAACAAATCATCAAATTCTTCAAATTTTAATCAATCTAGATCTCAAATTCATCAAGCCTTCTCCTCCAAAAAAAAAAAAAAATATATATATATATATATATATATATATATATATATATATCAAACCCATATAAATAATCAAACCCAAATTGCAAAAGAAGAAGAAGAAAATGCAGAAATAGTAAAAGAACAAGGTGTTGAAGAAGTAGCAGCAGCAGTCAATGGAGAGCCCCAAAATCACCATCCATGTAGTGGAAAAATATGCCCAAAATCACCACCAAAATTGCAAACCCAAAATCACTGGCCATAATCAAACTCAAATAGAAAAAGAAAAAGAAGAAGAATGAGAATGAGAAGAAGAAGATGAAGATGTTGAAGATGTAAAAAGGAGAAGGAAAAGAAAAAACAAAGATACAAGAAACAAGTAGAAGGTGGAAAATAAAGAGATAGAGAGTGTCAGAGATATTTTGGAAGAGTTTGGTAAGGTGGTGGGACCGGTGGGAAATAATAAAAAAAGTGAGAAAAATGATTATTTAAATAAAATAGATGGTAGAATAGATAAATTGATGTGAGTGTTTTGCAAAAATGGATATGTAAAATAGAAAAAGTAGGTTTTTCTTGCAAAATAAACAGAAAATTTGCTCGGACTGATGTGGTTGCTCTAATAACCCTTAAAAGCCCAACGACTATATTATCAATTATTGCCTAACGGCTATTTTTCTCATAATTGTTCAACGGCTATTTTACTCATAAATTTCCAACGGCTAGAAAATAAATAAGAATAAAAGTGTTTGAAACACACACTCACACCAATAGGTATTAGAGAGTGTTTATATTTGTGTTGTTTTAGACATAGTGTGTATATATATATATATATATATATATATATATATTTTTTTTTTTTACACCTATTTTTGTTTGGTTCACTCGTGGTGCTCTATTTTCGGCAGCCAAAAAAAAGAAAGATTTTGTATCTTTTCTGTAATTTGTAATACCACACAACCATTTTAAGAAAAATTATTGATATATAATTCAATAGTTAGAGATGGGAGGATTTGAATGTTGGATATTTCCATTAAAAACATAAACAAGTGTCAATTGAATTACTTTTTAAACTTTATATTACGCCACTAATTAGTAGGCATGCAAGAAAGTAGTGTTAAAATTAGGATTGTGAAATAGTACTTACCCAAATGAAAACAAAAATTACACATAAACACAAGCTATATTCTACTAATTTCAAAAGGTACAAGTTGGTCAACAGATTGTGGTTAAGTAGATAATCAGGAACCATTTATTTGTTACAACTTATAAAATACATTATTATAAATATTGTAATTTTGTGTTTTAATTTACACAACAAAAATTTTAATAAAAAGAGCTAATTCAAATAACTTTATCTTTTATCTTAAATATACCAAAACATAGGACACATTTGGTACACAAGAATGATGATTCCTTAAAATTAGAACCGAATATTAATATGGATACAAGAAGTTGTACAAGAATAACTATTGTTATTCATCTGTTTGATAATAACACATGAACAAAACCATGAATCTGTATTAATACAAGATGGTTGAATGGAATCAAATTCCAATCAAATATCCTAAAAATTAACCTTACAAAATTATATTTACTTTTTATAATTCTCTTTTAACAGCCTATAATTATAAATGGAACCATTCTATAATTAATATCATCATTCTTTATTATTAATAACTATTCCCATACATATTATAAAGGGAAAAAAGAAAAAGAAAAAAAGAACATCTCCCCTAAATATTAAATTCTGATGACTGACAATTTCATTTGCTCTGATCATTATGAAAATATTTAACATAAGCTTTTATTAATAAAAAATACACGTTTCCTAAAAGGTTGATACATATTTGAAATTAAAAATAATACATTTGAAATAAATGTATATTAATTTCCATTGTATAATAGAAGTTGATAAGACTAATATTGGTCAATATTAGCTATTACGTGGGTTAAAGAATAACTATTACGAATCTTTTTTGATAAAAAATATGCAACAAAATACCGAATGATGATTTCAATGGAATAGTTAATCCTTTTCTGCATACTAAACAATCAACGACAATGGAGAATAGAAATTATAGTGTTCATGCATTATGTTAGCGTATAGATTAGGTTAGATTAGCCCATTGGGCTTAGCCCAGATTATTACTTGTACTGCACTCATGTTACTTGTACTGCACTCATGTTACTTGTACTCCACACATACCTAGCCTATATAAGGTTCTCTTTTGTACATTGTTTTACACACATTAATATACAGACTATTCAATCATTTTCTTTCACTTTATATTATTAACATGGTATCAGAGCCATTGCTCTGACCTACTGGTATTTTCCGGCGTTCTTCTGCTGCCCTCGCCTTCACCGGTAGCCATTGTCAGAAGCGAGTCACCGCCGTCACACCCAACCGCTACCTCTCGGATCTAGTCTATTCATCAATCAAATCGTCGAACCACAGATACGATGTGATAGATCAAACTTCCCCGATCAAAACCCAGCCATAAATTGTCCCAAAGGAGCTCTCACGCGCCCTCACACGCTGCCCCAAGTTTTTGGCTGTTGAAGACGCGCGACACGCGCCGCCGCAAAGCATCACGTGTTCCCACGCGCCTGACATACTTTCTTCACGCGCCACGCGCCTTCACGCGCCCAACTCCTCTGAGTGCCACGTCAGCCCTAGCACGTCATTGCCACATCAGCATCACACGTAATCCAATGACGTCAGCAGACAGCACCGTTGATCGTTGACTTTGACCAAAGTCAAAATTTTTCAACAGGACTTGTCTTGCTCAGTTTTTCGCGTAGATTCCGATTTTGGGCTCCATTTCTGCATTTGAGCTCTCTAAATCTCATTTTTTGGTCATTTTCTTCATTATGGCTCAATAAAATGAACGAGACATCATACGTCCTATTACCATTATGTTGGATGGTCCTACTAGCTATCATGCATGGTCTCAAAATATGACTGTCTTTCTCAAGGGCCGTAAACTGTGGACATATGTGACTGGTTCAATTCCTAAGCCAGTACCAAACCCTAAGTCCAAAGCCACAGCTGCTGAAGAATCTTCCAAGACTACAGTTACAACAGATGATTATGAAGAACGCCTAGAGGAATGGGAGAGTATTCAGAGTAAGATCTTGTCTTGGTTTATCAATACACTAACATTCAGTCATTCTTTTTTACTTTATATTGTTAACACATTATAAGGTATAGGACCTTTTTTTTTTTTTTTTTCTTCTATGGGATATAGGACTGGTATTTGTTTATCGTAAAAGAACTTTGTGGTTCATTTTATCGGGCATTATATATATATATATATATATATATATATATATATATATATATAATAGGTTATGTTATTTTACTTTATTGTAGGCTTGTAGCAAACTTTGACACCCAAAACAAAGAAATAAAAAGGTATGTTGTTACTTGATACCTCATTAAAAAAAAATAAAAAATAAAAAATAATGTTGATACCATACGCTGCTCGTAATTAACTAATGAACGAGTGTGATATTTCGAGATTAAATAAATTCATTACAAATATAATAAGCTTAATAATTATAATACACTTAGAAATTTATCGTTTTTTAAAATTAATTTATTAATATACTTATAAATTTATCAATTGGTCACTACTCACTACTTAATTAAGAAATGTATAACTTTTTTCTCATAATTGTAAGCTGTAACCCATCTTTGGGTCACATATGGGGTTTTGGACTGAGCGTCTCATTGGCTGGACATGAAGCCTGGGAGCTTTCGCAGGGCTTGATGGACTTAGACTAAAAAGATCCTCTAAGCCCATGCGACAGGCTTAGGCTTTAAAGGGCCCAGTCTTATCCCCTTTTACAACACTTTTTAAGTGTAAATGAAAAATGGTAAAATGCAAAATTGACTCTCTAAATTTTTTAAAATTTCATTTTAGTCCTTTAACTTTTAAGTTTATTTAATTAAGACTTTTTAATCAACTTTTGTTATATGTTATGGTTCATTTTTCAATTTTATAAATTTTTCTTCAAATTTTTTAAATTAAAAAAATTCAATTAATGATTGAAAAATATTTTCCAAGTTTTCTTTTTCAAAAAATTTTAATAAAAATTAATGAAAAGGCCTTAATTGAAAAACTCTAAAACTTAGAGGATTGAAATGAATGAAAGTAAAGTTAGATGATTGAAATAAAATCTGAAGAAAGTTAGAGGGTTAGTTTTCATTTTAGCCCCAAAAAAGTGTACCAATGTATAAAAACATCTGTAGTGCTATGAGGATTGAGGAAGTATGGATAAAATATTGAATAAATTTATTACAGTCCACTCACATATATTTTTCACAAAAAACAAAATAAAGAAAAAAAAAATGGAAGAAGAAGAACACCTTGAAAAAAGTTAGAAGTATTTTGTAGTACATAAAATTTCTAAACTAGTTTCCCAACAACTTTAATCTTCATGGCTCATAAGCATCTCTATCACTTGAGTCATGGTGGGTCTTTCATCCTTATCTTCTGCAACACATTGCAAAGCCACTTTGACTAAGAGTTCCATCTTAGCCTTGTCATAATTGTCAGTCAACATGGGATCTATAATTTCTTCAATCCATGACTTCTCTGTAGTTCCAATGTTAACATTCTCCCTTACCAACATGACCAACCTTTTATGCTCCCTTATTTCTCCATTGTCCGAGGTATGCATGGCATTTGGACTCTTTCCAGTTACAATTTCCAACAGCACAATTCCATAGCTGTATACATCCACTTTAGAAGTGATGGGAAGATTATAGATCCACTCTGGAGCCATATAACCTCTAGTTCCTCTCATCTTCGAGAAGTTTGAATGATCAATCTTACTTCTACTTTGTAATTTAGATAAACCAAAATCTGCTACTTTTGGTTGATAGTCAGCATTAAGGAGTATATTTTGAGGCTTTACATCACAATGTAAAACCCACTCTAAACATTCTTCATGCAGATAAGCTAGGCCTTTAGCAGCACCCACTGCAATTTCAAACCTTTTCTTCCAATCAAGTGAATTAGAACTAAGATTTTCAGCTAAAGATCCATGCTCCATGTATTCATACACCAAGAGCTTATGCTTTCCCTCTACACAGTATCCCCACATCTCTATCAAATACATGTGGTTCAACATCCCAATGGTGTTTACTTCTGCAAGGAACTCTGCTTCTCCTTGGTTAGCTTCGTTGAGTCGCTTGATTGCTGCTACTCGTTGATCAGACAATACACCTTTGTATACTATCCCTCCTGCTCCTTGTCCAATCACTTCTTTGAATCCTTGCGTTGCTTTTCTTAGCTCATTAAAGGTGAATCGTTTGAATTTAGTTGTTAGGCCTAGGTATCCTTGTGCAGTGGAGTCTGGACGTTTACTAGTTTTTAACAAGAAAAACCAAACCAGGACAATACAACTCACCTCCACACCTCCCATTGCTGTGGCGAACCAAAGCAAAAGCTTTACCGTCTTATTTTCATATGTGCTTCTTTCTTGCTTAGAAACAATGCTTGAACACTGCAATCTAAATTCTTCATCAGGCAGCTTGTGATTGGAAATACCAGCTTTTGGTACTCTCAAATAAAGATCTCCAGAAAAATTTGTTGAACGGCGTCCATTTAGAAGCCGAGACTTGGGATAACAGTCGTAGCCACCATCTTTCATGCTAAATTTATATTGAAACCCTTTGCAATTGCACCTATTTAGGCATTCTTGTTGACAATCCTGGAAGGTAAAATTCTGTAAGAAGTCGATATCTGAGCCATAGTATTCAACATGAGCAAGCTGGACAAAAGTAGACTCATCTTCATGGCCGCAAGAGATACTAAATTCTGGTTCGCACCCAGAGGACCAATCAGTATGATCTTTCATCTTGAAGCCTTGCAAGCAAAAGCATCTCCTGCCAGAGACATGATCATAAGTACACACACCATTAGGTCCACAGATGCCATGAATCCTGCATGGATCAGAGATGGCTTGCCATGTTACAACCCAATCCCAACTCCCATTCATCTCTTGTAGGCTGTATAATCGAAGGTTGCCATCAGGATCAAGCGTTAATCGTCTCTGAGTCACAGTACCAAAATCTGTTGCATAGAATTTTAAAAAGTCAGATGACCAGAAATAGCCCAAGTCATTTAGTAGTGCAGCTCTACTAGTATTGTAGATAGAAAACCCAGCCTCTGAAATGTCTTCAAGGGATGGGTCTGGCCAGTAGAGACTTGAAAGTCTTGAAAGTCTTGAAAGTTTTGGACCTTGGAAAAGCAGGTGGAGCGCATTATCTTCATCGAAAAAGAGCTTATAGTAGCCAGAAGAATGGACACCTTGGCCTCTATTTGAGATCAGGCTTGTACCAAAGGTTAGTAGTTGTTGAGGAAGAAGAGTATCTGTAGATGAATCAAAGCTTTGCCAGATAGCAACACTTGAGAAATTATAAAGCACAAGATTGCCTGTGTTCATTAGCTGTAGTTGCAAATTGGAGGCCTCTGATGTGGTCAAGGCTTCTGTTTTAGTTTTCCAAACGACACTGCCAGCTGAATCGGATTGGTGAAGCTTGCCATCTTTCAAAACTAAAAGCTTTGAACCGGCCTGTTCCATCAACAGGATCATCTCGGTTTGCTATCCAAACAACTGTGGGTACGGAGGGTTTTGTCATCCATATGGCAAAGCAGAAAGCATTATCACCAACGGGGTAAAACCCTGCAGAGATCGAATTCACCATTTGCTGAAACCAACTTGTCACTTGGTTTCTCAACAGACAGAGATGTGCCTATGAGAGTGTCAAATGTTTTAGATGAAGCAGATAAAGAAAGAGCTTGCAGCAGACATAGAAGAAAGAAGAGAGTTGAGATATCCATGAGAAATGCAACAGGCTGAACAAGTTGTTTCTTTTGGTTAAATCTTCTATATACCGTATATTTATTATTTAATATAGGAAAGAAATTGCTCAACTAATAAAACCTTTGCATCCCACCCAGTGGCGCAAAACATGAAAACAAGACTCTTGGACCATGACACTATGAACACCTTTGGTTTTACTGTTGTTATTACATGGTTAATTTGCATTTGGTTTTTGCGTGTTTTGCTATATATAGAATAAATAAATAAAGCAGTGTTAATAACACTTTCACACACGACTGTATTCGGATACACAAAACAAATGAAATTGTGCGCATTGAAGACACCATTTACTTGAAGCCGTTACCATTGAGGCTAGATTAGTTAGTTAGTTTCTTCCCTTTCAGTTACAATGCTGTGTTTGTCAGTTTGTTTACATATTGACGGTGCACCTCATTGTAACATTAAGACTCATTTTTCACTTTCAATAATATTCTCATCCATATTTAGATTGAGAGAGTAAGAAAGAGAGTTAGACTTGAACAGGTACGGTATGGAGACTTTCTAATTGGTGGGGGAAAATTAGCACTAGCTAAGTATAGTCAAAGCACTAAGTATTAAGGCCAATTATGGTCTTGTTTAGTGGGAAGATTAGGGGAGATATGTCTTGTTTAAGTATTGTTTATTATTAGCTAGGCTTTTATTTTAAATCGAACTTGGAACATGGATTCTATGTACATTAGCCTATCGTATTGAGGGATCTTTTGTTGTCTTATCATTTTTGAGACCATTGATGAATAATTTTGATCCAGAGCTAAAAGTTTAGGAAAAAGTTAATGAATGTTCTAGGAGTACTGGTTTAGAAACTATTTTTAGAAATATTTTATGAAAAAATTAATAAAGCAATTAATTCTTTTTAATAGCTGTTTATATTTTCTATGAAAGTTGTGTAAAAATTGTCTTAAAATAATTTATTAACAATTGCTCTATAAGAACACTCATTAATATGACCCAAAAATTTATAGTGTATTGATCAAAATGGTGGGACAAGTATTCAATGAATGTGGGATGATTTTTATAATAAAAGTATATTGACCATCATATTATTTATATGAAAAGGAAGTGCAAAGATGGGAAATTAATGAATAAATTGTCAACAAAAAAATTATTTGTCAGTATAAAAAGAAATAATCAAATTTGGAAAGTGCACACAAACCAATTATAAAATATCCATGATCTTAAGAACGACTTCGTCAGGCATTAGCTAGATCACCAGATTTGTAGGCAAAGGAATTGAGAATTGCTCTCAAATCTATCTATATATTACTAAAAGCTGAAGTGCAGCGTTTAATGCTGCTGCTCTCATGTTGTGCCACATCAGCTGCCACATCATTTTAAAAAATATATATATATATAATTTGCCCTACAATTTTAAAATGGTTTTTACAATTTTCATCCCTATAAATGCAGCCCATTACTTATTTATTTACTTCCACTATCACCCTATAATAAATCCAGCTCACTACTTATTTATTTACTTCCATTGTCACCTTATAATAAATTTGTATAATTAATCCAGCCCACCTTTTATTTATTTAGTTCCACTATCAAGCCCAACCCAAAGCCTTTTCAGTTCAGCTTTAGGGTTTTGTATGAGCCTTTTCAGTTTAAAGAAGAAAAAAAAAAAAAAAAAAAACATTGAAGCCTTTCAAGCTTTAGGGTTTTTTTTTTTTCCTTAACATTTATTTTTTTAATATTCACACTTCTCCAACATTTCTCTCTCCTTTACCATTTCATCTCCCCACTACTTTTTCAATCTTTCTCACTTCCTTACCTTTTCATCTCTCCACTACCCTCTACATTAAGATCATTCTTCCTCTTTCTCTTCATCTTCCTTTATTTTTGTCTCTTCTTATTCACACTCTCTAACTATAAATATGTCACTATCTCTTCTATTCTATGCATAGTTTTCCCTCACAAAAAAAAAAAACAAAAAAAAAAAGGTTCTTTCTCTCTCTCTCTCTAATTATTTTGGTGGATTTATTTTTTATTTTTCTTGCATCTCTACTTTAGGTTGATAATTTTTTATATTCTTTAAAACTCTATTTTGGTTTAATTATTTTGGTTTAATGCGATTTAGTTTTGTTTTTTAAATTGTTGTTGTTGTTGTTGTTCTTTTTTTTTTTTTTTTTTATTGTTAAATGTTATCCTATTACGTTCTAAAGAATTAAATATATCACATAAAAATATAATATTATTCTATTACATAACATGATTTGGATAATTTGGTATTTATTCTATTACTGTAGGGTCTGGCTTCGTAGCCCAAGCCCAAGAAGGATGGATTACGAGCCCAATGAACCCAAGACAATGAATTTGTAGAGAGTGGGCGAAAGAACTGGGCTGGTTGCGAATTAAACAGTGATTAGTTATGATGTTTAAGGATCCATTTGACACGAGATCACACTCATCTTGTTTAACAAATGTGTGTCTGAAGAGATGTGTTATTGAATGAAAGATGATTACAACCCTTGGAGCTACAGTAAAATTATCTCCTCCTTCTCTCCCTCTTCCCCTCTCTCTCATTTCTCCGCTTTCTCTTTGGAGAGCCCTTCTACTTATATAGCACCCTCTCCCATTATCTTCATCGTCCACTTGTTCTTCATCTAAGCATCCACTTGAGTGCATGTCCCATCAAGTATTCTCTTTACCCTTCCGTGAGTGGTAGTAGCTGAGACTACACTGTTCAGGGGTCTTCTCTACATTAATGCTGTCAGAAAAGCAGCTACAGTGCATTTAATGCGGTGGTGGTAGCTTTTCCTTAAGATATTTTCTCGTCCTTATCATCCCCAGGTATGTCCAGAGCTTATCTTTGTCGTTGGGATTGCCAGAGAGTTCATTCGAACCTTCCATTTGTAATTGGCTTGGTCAAGACTATTCGCATCCGAGGAGTATAACCTCTTCGGATAAAAGGTGACTTCTTCGGATGTTACTCTTCCTACACTTCTGGGTCGGTTGCTTTCAGATGAATTCTTCCCCGACCCGTTATTCCTCTTCGGACGTACAGTACTCCTCAAGACAGGGCCCCTGGCCCAATAGGTATGTCTGGGCTTTTACCCCCCCCCCCCCCCCCCCCACAATAGCCCCTGAAAATCCTAATTTTTCCCTCGCATCCAAAGAGAAAAGGTGGGATTTTGACTTGTCACGAGGTGAGAAGTTTAAGGACAGACAAATATTTGAACTGGCACGCGTGTAGGCCTAGATAGAAGCGCTTTATTATTGCCAGTGTTTGTTTTCGTATTTCCAAGGCACTGCATTAATTACTCCAGGCGGCGTCTTGTCCTTTGTATCCAACGGTGGGCTGTTGATCCAACGGGCGTGGTTCTTCCCCGGGATTTGAGCGAAATAACTCCTGCCTCTTCGTTTGACCCCGTATAAAATCTCAGGAGAAGTCACTTCTTCTTCACTTTGCAAACTATCAGACTTCCCAGCAAGAACAAGCACACGACTTCACCACGCTCTTTCAGTCATCAATCCCAGTCCTCTCCAGAGCCTTTGAGGATCCTTGTACGAGTTCGAAGATCAATCTCTAGTTCAGTTCCTGTAAGTTTTCATTTTTTCGATCCTTCAATTTTCTCTTCGGCCAGTTGCCTCGACCCTAGTCGCTACGCTCAGTGCTTCCATCTCTCCGTTTAAGCGTGATGGGTAAACTCCAATATATGGTAGACAGTCCTGCCCGGTTAGAGGAATTTAGGGCCACCTATCGCATACCCCCAAATGTGGGTGTGAGGTATTGCCCTCCAGAGAAAATACTAACGGATCGGAGAACGGGCGAAGTCGTAATCCCCGTTATTGCTTTCTTAGAAGGGGGGATGACCATCCCCATAGGCCCCATCACCACTAATTACCTTCGAAACCATAGGCTTAGTCTCGACCAATGTGCGCCCAACATGTTTAAGATCTTAGGGGCAGTTGAGGATCTTGACCGTCACCTAGGATTGGGGCTCACCTGGCTGGACGTGGTATACATGTACGAGTGTCACAGCCAACAAGGGGCGGGATATTATTTAAAATCCCGGTCCGATATTGTTAGGCTTGTCTCCTGTCTTCCTAAATCCAACAAAGAGATGAAGGACGACTATGTGATCGTCTCGGGCGCATGGCACGACGGTCATCACTGTCCGACCACGCCAGGAGAGCCAGGTGGGACATGCTAAACTTAGGTTCACTAACAGTAGGCTTAGGGTCTTCGACTTTTAGCAATTTTTAATTCTCTTCGTACTAATACTTTCAAGTCTCTAATTGAATTCTGCTCTGATTTTTAACAGATAGAGACCAGGTTACTCCTCGGCTGAGCCTCACAAACACTGCCGCCCTCAATTACCCATTAAGATCGGAGATTTTCGTACGTGAGGACGGGCAGCTCAGATCGGTTCCGCTTATCCTTGGGTATACAGCGAAACCGAAGGACTATCAGCCGATTGGCAACGCGATAACGCAGGGAGATTATCGTCTCAACCGCATAGACGTTGCCCGGAAAGGTTTCTTGGCACCATACAACCTCGCGCCCGTTCCCCATCCAAACCCTCAAGGTGTACTCCCACTCGCCCAGCTGATCCAGCAAATTCCCCTTGAACCGGTGGCAGTAGGCGAAAGGGTTGGTTCCTCTACCTCCTCGCTAGAGGAGCAGATGGATAAATTTGAGTTCGGGGGAGAAGCTTCAGGAGGGGAACGAGTGATAGAGCTCTCGGACGCCGAGGAAGAAGGCGACAGGCAGTCCAGTATCCATCCCGTCTTGATAACTGCCCTTCCCGAAGACTCTTCGGACGACGATATGGTGGACTTGAAAAGTCTGATGAAAAATAGGGGCAAAAAGGCAGAGACTAAAGGGACTGGAACGTCCCAACCAGCTGTGAACCTTCCACCGCCACCCCCTCAGATTCCTCTAGATCTTGGTACCAAGCAAGTGCCAGATCTGAAAAAGAAGAGACTCATCGTTGACACTGAGGAGAGGGAGGTGGCTCCCTCAAGAGGAACCAAGCAGCAAAAGGCGATGAAAGGTCACCGGGACAAGAGGGCCTCTTCTACTGAGAGCCAAGAGAATGTCCATGTGGCCGAGGTGCGCCGAGGGCCCCGCACTTGGTCCCTTAGGTTGGAGCTAGATGGCGCCCCCATCCCCTGGGACATTTCCCTCAGAAACTACGACGGGGGGAGGGCAGGTGTTGTTGCCGAGGCTCTGGAGGAGCCTCTTCTTCTCCCAAAGGATATGGATTCATATCGGCGCTTCAACCAATACGACCTCTTCCTGTCCCTCAAGAGGGATATAGCCATGGTGAGTGAACTAATCCTCTTAATTCGGGTGCTGTTTTTTATCTTACCTCCTGTCTTTACTCTATGTTGAAAATTCTTGTCATGTAGATTACCCAGCAGATATATGTGGCCGAGGAGTGGAACAAGAAAGCCCACCTCGAAGCCCAATCTCAATCGGAGGCAGAAAGATCTTTGGGCAGCCTTAAGGAGAATTATTCTCTGCTCTTCGAGCAGTTAAAAGAGATGACCAACTAGAGGAACAGCCTTGACGTTGGACTAAAAAACGCTGAGGCTCAGGCCGAAGATCAGCGTAAAAGGTTGCACATGGTAGAGATCAACCTGGCAACTGAGAGGGAGATGGTGAAGGGTCTCAAGTTTGAACTTCAGAAGGCCAAGGAGAGTGCCCGAGTAGCCGAGCAGAATGCTCGACTGGCCCAGGAGGCAGTTGAGGCCGAGAGGAAGGCAGCTTACCAGCTGGGGGTGGAAGAGACCGGGACCCAGCTTTCGGAGCAATTTGCCTTAGTTAGTCGAGACTACTGCGACATAACTTGGCAAAAGGCGTTGGATGCTACTGGAGTCCCCCCTGAATCTGACCTAAGGTTACCTGGGAGTATATACTACGATCCTGAAATCCTAGAGCTCCCAGGGTCTGATCCCCCTCCTCCTACACAACTCCCTGAGGCTTCGGAGCAGTCTCTAGTCGGCCAACTCCCACCAGCCAGCCTCGAGGTTTCCAAGGAATCTGGTCGGCCCGATGATCCGAACAAGCCTGTTGAGGCTCCCCAGGACAAGGGCAAAGTTTTGGCGGAGAAGAAGAAGACCCTCCCAGAATCTAAGGACCAAGCTGTTGATCCCTCGGTCTCTCAGAAGAAGGCCTAGAAAATTAGGGGTTTCTATTTTGTACTTATAATGTTTTCTTCTTTTATGCAAGGATTTTGTAAACTTTTTTCTCTTTAATTAATGAAACTTTTTCTCTTTTATTTCTTGTATCTCCGTTATATTTCTTATGACTTGTTATTGTTGCAAGTGACTGTCCCTTTTAATTGAGATAACAATATAGCTAAACTCATCCATCATATCATGTAGATGACGTAAGTAGTTAAAATTGGTACTAGGAAGAACAGTTAGTATAAGGCTTACCAACAAGCCACGAAAGCAGCAAGTGATTATGGAAGCTTCACAGGTCTTTTCAAATATGCGTAGAGAGCATTAGTGCCTCTCGTTTTTGAATTAAGCATGATGAAGGAGTCCTATCATAATTTTAAATAAAATACATTCGAGAATTTCAATTTGAATTAAATAATCTAGATCATCTGGTCCGAGGACTACAGGCATGAATGGATTTAAGTTTAAACACTTAGAAAACTGTAACGGAGTGTTAACTAACCCAAATTGTTAACTAACCCAAATCATCTGGTCCGAGGACTACAGGCATGAATGGATTTAAGTTTAAACACTTAGAGAAAACTGTAATGGAGTGTTAACTAACCCAAATCATCTGGTCCGAGGACTACATGCATGAATGGATTTAAGTTTAAACACTTAGAGAAAACTGTAATGGAGTGTTAACTAACCCAAATCATCTGGTCCGAGGACTACAGGCATGAATGGATTTAAGTTTAAACACTTTAGGAAAACTGTAAGGGAGTGTTAACTAACCCAAATCATCTGGTCCGAGGACTACAGGCATGAATGGGTTTAAGTTTAAACACTTGGAAAAATTGTAACGGAGTGTTAACTAACCCAAATCATCTGGTCCGAGGACTACAGGCATGAATGGGTTTAAGTTTAAACACTTGGAAAAATTGTAACGGAGTGTTAACTAACCCAAATCATCTGGTCCGAGGACTACAGGCATGAATGGATTTAAGTTTAAACACTTAGGAAAACTGTAATGGAGTGTTAACTAACCCAAATCATCTGGTCCGAGGACTACAGGCATGAATGGATTTAAGTTTAAACACTTAGAGAATTGTAACGGAGTGTTAACTAACCCAAATCATCTGGTCCGAGGACTACAGGCATGAATGGATTTAAGTTTAAACACTTAGAGAAAACTGTAATGGAGTGTTAACTAACCCAAATCATCTGGTCCGAGGACTACAGGTATGAATGGATTTAAGTTTAAACACTTAAAAGAAAAGTGTGCTTCAAATGACGAGTCGGCATGCTAATTAAAGGGGAGGCTCGATTAATAATAGTACCTTTTGAGGTTGTTTACATTCCAAGGGTGGGGTATCACATGGCTATCTAGATCTTCAAGGAAATACGCCCCTATGCCAGTCCCTTAAGTAATACGATACGGCCCCTCCCAATTAGGCCCTAATTTTCCCCAAGCTGGGTTCTTTGCGGTGCCAACAACTTTCCTCAGTACTAAATCACCAGGTTCCAAAGGCCTCAGCTTTACGTTGGCGTCGTAGCCCTGCCTGGGCTTTTATTGATAATGTGCCAGACGAACCATCGCATTTTCCCTTTTCTCCTCAACTAGGTCTAAACTCTTCTCTAGCTGCTCATTGTTTTCGATCAGATTGAACGAAGTGGTTCTCAAAGTCGGGAACCCATTCTCCAAAGGTATTACAGCTTCAGCCCCATAGGTCATTGAGAAAGGAGTTTCCCCGGTAGATCTACGAGGTGTAGTTCTGTAGGCCCAAAGTACATGCGGCAATTCTTCTACCCATTTGCCCTTTGCGTTGTCCAATCTCTTCTTTAGGCCATTTACAATGACCTTGTTGACGGCTTCTGCTTGGCCATTACCCTGGGGATAAGTTGGGGTGGAATATCTGTTCGTGATTCCCAATTCGCTACAATAACCCTTGAACGCTTTGCTATCGAATTGCAGACCATTGTCCGAGATGAGAGTATGAGGAATCCCGAAATGAGTGAGAAATGAGTGACGATGTTCTTCCACACGAACTTTTGTACGTCTACATCTCGGATGTTGGCAAGAGCTTCCACTTCGACCTATTTGGTGAAGTAGTCAGTGCCGACAAGCAGGTATTTCTTGTTTCCCGCGGCCTTGAGGAATGGCCCCATGATATCCAAGCCCCATTGAGCGAATGGCCACGGGCTGGATAGAGGGTCGAGGGTCCACCTTGCTGGTGTATATTCGGTGCAAATCGTTGACATTAATCGCACTTCTTCACATATTCCTGGGTTTCTTTTTGCATGTTCGGCCACCAATAACCTTGTGTAATGGCTCGATGAGCCAAAGATCTACCCCCAGTGTGACTCCCACAAATCCCATCATGCAGCTCTTCCAGTAGCAATTCAGCGGCCTCAGGATGGATGCATAGTAGGTATGGTCCTATATAGGATCGCTTGTACAGTCTCTGGTCCTCAGATAGCCAGAACCTGGTTGCTTTCCTTCGGACTTTATCAGCCTCCCCTTTTTCTTTGGGCAAAATATCATACTGCAAGAAGTTAATGATAGGATCCATCCAACTAGGCTCGGCCCTGATCTGGTGAACCTGCACTGCCTCTGTCCCTGCTTCCGTAGGCTCCTGCAGGTCTTTGACGAGGATGATTCTTGGTAGACTTTGTCCTGAGGAGGTGGCAAGTATGGCCGGGGAATCGGCATGTGCATTATCGTTTCTGGGGATGTGCAGCAAATTGAAGAAGCCAAACCCCGACCGCAAGCGCTTAACTCGGCTCAGGTATCGCTACATTCTCTCATCTTTCGCTTCGAATTCACCTTGCACTTGACCTACAACCAGTCTCGAGTCCAAGAACGCTTCCACTGATTTTCCTCCCATTCTCTGAACCATGGCCATTCCTGTTAACAGGGCTTCGTATTCGGCTTCGTTGTTCGTGGCGGTGAAGTTCAGTCTTAGCAACTTTTCAATAACTATCTTCTCTGGAGATATTAATACTAGTCCTACACCAGAACCCTTTTGATTTGCTGCGCCATCCACGTACATTTCCCAATGAGAGGGACTTTGTTGAGAGATCATGCCAACCAATTTTTCATCCATGTCCGACGTTGGTATCGCTTCTTCTAAATGAGGCTCTGTGAACTCGGCCACTAAATCCGCAAGGATTTGGCCTTTGACTGATGTGCGGGGCATGTACTTAATGTCGAAAGCCCCTAAGATTGTACCCCACTTAGTAATCCGCCTGGTGTAGTTAGCGCTTCGGAGTATAGCCTTGAGTGGGAGCTGAGTGAGGACGATGACCGTATGGGCCTGGAAATAGTGAGGTAGTTTTCGTGTACCAAGCACTACTGCTAGGATGGCCTTTTCCAGTGGTAGGTAATGGATCTCGGCTTCATGCAGTGATTTACTTACGTAATAGACTGGTCTTTGTACACCGCAGTCTGCTCGGATCAGTACCAAGCTCACAACACAGGGAGCCACTGCAATGTAAGCAAACAAGACTTCGTCCGGCTCAGGGCTAGACATAATTGGTGGCCGAGCTAGATAGTCTTTGAGTTGCTGAAAGGCCACAACACATTCTTCAGTCCACTCGAATCCCTTCCACTTGTTGAGCAAAGAGAAGAAGGGCTGACACCTGTCTGCTGACCGAGAGATAAATCGGTTCAAGGCAGCAGTCATTCCAGTCAGTTTTTGGACTTCTTTGGGATTCCGAGGAGCTCGTAAATTGTTGATTGCCTTTATCTGGTCGGAGTTAACCTCAATACCCCTATGGGTCACCATGTATCCCAAAAACTTGCCAGACCCCACGCCGAATGAGCACTTTGAAGCATTTAGGCGCAACTTGTATTCCCTGAGGACTTTAAAGGTACTTTCAAGGTCCTTTACATGCTCAGCAACAATCTTGCTTTTCACCACCATGTCGTCAATGTAAATCTCGATGTTTCTTTCGAGCTGCGGCTCAAACATCCTCGTCATCATCCTCCGATAGGTAGATCTCGCATTCTTTAGGCCAAATGGCATTACCTTATAGTGGTAGTTACCAATAGGGGTGACGAAAGCGGTCTTTTCCTGGTCGTCCAGGGCCAAGGGTATCTGGTGGTAGCTTTGGAAGGCATCTAGGAAGCTCATCCGAGGATGGCCGATAGTGGCATCCACTAGCTGATCGATCTTTGGCATAGGGAATGGATCTTTAGGGCAAGCCTTGTTTAAATCGGTGAAGTCCATGCACACTCGCCATTTCCCATTCTTTTTCTTCACTACCACTATATTCGCTAGCCACTCTGGGTAGAAAACTTCCTTAATAGCTCCAGCTTGTTTGAGCTTCGCTACTTCTTCCTTTACTGCCTCAGCGTGTTCCTTGGATGGGCGCTGAGGAGGCTGCTTCTTAGGGGTTACTAGTGGGTTGACTCTCAGATGATGACAAATGAATTTCGGGTCGACCCTTGGGGCTTCATAGGCGTTCCAGGCAAATACATCAAGGTTTTTCTTGAGGAATTCTACTAACTCTTCCATTTCCAGAAGAGGCAGCTCGGATCCGACTTGAAAGAATTTTTTTGGATTGTCTCCGATAGTGACTTTTGTCAGATCCTCGCACCTAGCTCCTTCTTCTGGATTCTCGGCAGGCAATTCCCGAGACTTTAATCGCTATAAACCCTTCTCGGCCCTGGACGAGGACTCGGCTTTGGGTTCATGTTGAATGGCGGCCACTAAGCATCGGCGGGCTATAGACTGATCCCCTCGGATCTCATAAACTTGTCATTCGGATGAGTATTTGAATTTCTAATGCAGAGTAGAGGAAACAGCCCCTAGCGCATGAAGCCAAGGTCTGGCTACGATTGCCGTATAAGGCGAATACACATCCACAACTACGAAATCCACCTCCACCACTTTAGAACTGGTTTGCACAAGTAGGCTTATCTGGCCTTTCAGGGTGACAACTCTTCCTTCGAAACTCACGAGGGGAGAGTTGTATGGCGTTAAGTCCTAAGGTTTTAGGCCCAGACCCTTGTAAAGATCGGGGTACATTATCTCCACGGCACTGCCCTGGTCCACCATCACCCTCTTCACGTCGTATCCCCCAATTCTGAGGGTAATTACTAAGGCATCGTCATGGGGTTGGATGGTCTCCATCTTATCTTCATCCGAGAACCCTATGACCAGTTGCGCTGCCACCTTAGCTCTCTTCGGATCATGGCAGGCATCAGTTGTGGATGAATGGGCAACTGACATCACCTTTGAGGGCAAGGATCCTGTTCTTCCTAGTGCGGCGAAGACGACATTAATAGTTCCTAACAGGGGCTTGGATGGATCGTTTCTTCAGGATTCTGTGCTTGTCTGACTTTCTCAGCCACTAGAGTGGTGCAGGAGGTGTTTTAATCTACCATTTCGAACCAGTTGGTCCAGGTGGTCCCACAGGCTCCTGCAATCCTCCGTGGTATGTCCATGGTCCTGATGATACTGGCAGAAGAGATTATGATTGCGCCTTTCGGGGTTTCCCACCATCTTATTCGGCCATTAGAAGAATGGTTCGCCCTTAATCTTTTCCAGAACTTGGTGTACTGGCTCTTTGAATACAGTGTTGACTGTTTGAGGGTTTGTTGATCCCATCACAGAAAAATCCCTCCGTGGTTTACTGCCACTGAATCGATCCGACCTGAAATCCCTTCTTTCTTGGGGGATAACCTTTTCCTTGCCCTTCCCCTGTTGCTGATCTTCTTCAACTCTTTTATACTTTTCGATGCGGTCCATCAGCTGACGCATGCTAGTGACTGGCTTGCCAGACAAAGATGTCCTTAAGCCGTGGTCAGTGGGGAGGCCGAGCTTGAACGTGTCGAGGGCCATCGCATCAAAGTTGCCCTTCATATCATTAAACATCTCCCAGTACCTGTCCGAATACGCCTTCAGAGTCTCACCCTCTTGCATGCTCAAGGATAGCAGAGAGGACAAGGGCCTGGACACTCTTTGGCAGGTGACAAAATGCGAACCAAAGGCTTGAGTGAGTTCTTTCAAGGAGTTGATGGAGTCTTCCTTCATGCTGTCAAACCACCTCATCGTAACCGGTCCGAGACTGGAGGGGAAGACCTTGCACATCAAAGCTTCATTCCTAGAGTAGACTGCCATTCGTTGATTAAAATGACTGACATGTTCTACTGGGTCCGTTTTACCATTGTAGATGGTGAACGCAGACTGGTTAAAACGCCGGGGGAGTCTTGCTTCTTCAATCTTGCGTGTGAAGGGCAATCTAGAGATTTGGTTCAAGGCCTTGGTCATGGCATCGTTCCCTACACCTCCACGTGGTGGGCTCGGAGGTTGCTTCTCATGATGACGCTCCTCCTGGTAGGAAAAGGACTTACTGACTGGCGTTCGCGATCTTTGTTGGTAAGTGGGATCCTGTTGGTCGTCAGATTCCTCATCGTAATATGAAGGAACCCGTTTCCTTTTTGCATGACGCAGCTCTCTTTTTAACTTTTCAACCTCCAGCTGCAAATCTCGGTTCTTCTGTGCATGGGATACATAACTCCCATCACGTGACTGGCTTTGCCTAGTGTGCACGGTGTGTGCACTGCCCTCACAATCCTGTCTCTGCTCCAAATTAAGGAAAGGGTCCGCACGTTGGGCTGCCCTAGACTCTGCCTGTTGTTGGCCTCGTTCATTCATCCTCCACTATTGTTTTCACCCCTGCACAAGCTCTCCCCACAGACGGCGCCAATTGTAGGGTCTAATTTGGCAGCCCAAGCCCAAGAAGGATGGGTTACGAGCCCAATGAACCCAAGACAATGAATTTGTAGAGAGTGGGCGAAAGAGCTGGGCTGGGTGCGAATTAAACAGTGATTGATTATAGTGTTTAAGGATTCACTAACACAAGATCATGCCCATCTTCCTTGACAAATGTCTGTCCGAAGAGGTATGTTATTGAATGAAGGATGATTACAACTCTTGGAGGTACAGTAAGATTATCTAATTCTTCTCTCCCCCTTTTTCTCCGATCCCTATTATCAGAGACCTCTTTTGCTTATATAGCACCCTCTCCCATCATCTTCATCGTCTACTTGTTCTTCATCTAAGCATCCACTTGAGTGCATGTCCCATCAGGTATTCTCTTTACCCCTCCGTGAGTGGTAGTAGCTGAGATTACACTGTTCAGGGGTCTTCTCCACATTAATGCGGCCAGAAAAGCAACTACAGTGCATTTAATGCGGTAGTGGCAGCTTTTCCTTGAGATATTTTCTTGTTCTAATCATCACCAGACATGCCCAGAGCTTATCTTTGTCGTTGTGATTGCCTGAGAGTCCATTCGGACCTTCTATTCGTTGGCTGGGTTAAGACTATTTACGTCCGAGGAGTGTAACCTCTTCGGACAAAAGGTGACCTCTTCGGACGTTACTCTTCCTTTACTTTTGGGTTGGCGGTGTTCAGATGAATTCTACCCTGACTCGCTATTATTCTTCGGACGTACAGTACTCCTCAAGACAGGGCCCCCAGCCCAATAAGTATGTCTAGGCTTTTACCCCCCCACAGTTACATAGCATGATTTTTTATAGTGCTCAATTTAGATGTTAAACTATGAGACTTTACTAATTTTTGTTTATTTTCTAATCCTTTGTGGTGGACAAAGTACTCTTAATAGTTATATTAGAAATACTCTATAATGTCATTCATTTAAAGAAAAGCAAAGGTTAGCCAAACGAAAATAATCGGATAGGTGATAAATTTTAACTTTTACAATTTTATTTTAATTATTATTACTTTATAACAATGCATGTAGAGAAATTTAATTCTTAGATTTTGGTAATAATTGTTTATTTGATAATATGTTTTGGGTGGCCAAAATTATAATTTCTACAAAGAAAATAACCTTAATAGATTATCAAAAACAAAATTTTATCCTAATATTGGTTCAATTAATCATTGTTAAGTTTTATTAATTTTTTTTAGTTTACGTTTTTTTGGTGTTTTGGATTGTTCTTATATTACATTTATATTTGTTCCTATAATAAATAAAAATAAAATCACTATAAAAATAATTATTACACGCAACGCACGGATTCGCGTCTAGTATTTTATAAAACTCAACCCAAAAATTGCTTTTTGTTTTACAGTTAGTTGTTGATCACTAGTAGCTAGGCCTATATAAAGGGACCGTAAGCCTGATTTGCAAGAGAACAAAATATCTAGGAAAAACCGCAATATTAATGTTGGGTTGGGGAGATAATAGGAAACACCGTAATTAATGTTGGGGAGATAATAACAAGGCTAGGTAGATAATAAGGAAGACCAATTAATGTTGGGGAGATAACAGAAAAGACAAATTTTCTATGCAAGAGACAACTTCTGTCACTTCTCAACAAAATTTTTACCAATTGAGCTAACTGGAATCCACACATGCTATAAAGTTTTATTCTTCGTATATAACAAAATCAATTGCTGGTCATTCATTAACCTGACCATATCTTTTTAAAATATTCGAATTAGCTAAGATTTTATGGGATGCTTGGATCTTCCTTATTCAGCTGTATCTTTTGATTGGTAAGTCTTGAGAAAAGTTTGGATTATATTATCTTATACAATAATAGATAACTGTACTATCGTTTTCCATGAATCCCGTGCGTCTCCACTAGTGAATAATGCAAGAGAAAGCGAGGAGCAAGAAAAGGACAATAATATATGGTAGCATATTGCATGCGGCACGGGGCATCCTAGTATTCCCAATACATTAGGGCAAAGGCAAAGAAACAATACAATGACTACGTGATTAGAAATTAGAAACAAAAACGCTACGCTATCATGAGCATGGTCCATACTCAGATTTTGGCTGCTTCTTCATTTCAATGAGGTTGTTATTTTGTTTTCCGATCGAGATTAATTTGAGTTTGATCACTTGCTGCGTCTTGATGATGGGGCTTGAGATTTTGAGGGGAAGGATCATCATCTAGATTCTAGATGCCAAAATTCAGTAATAAGCATATATACGGAATCAATTTGATATATAGTATAAAGAGAAAAACTTATGCACCCTTTTTCTTACAAAATTATGCGATGAACCAAATAAAAAAAATAAAAAAAATTATGTGATGAACTATTCCATCGAATTAACGGATCACGACTTTGTGTTTAATGTGTCATAATGAAAAAAACTTTATGACTATTTTGAATTGTAATTTTTTTTAAGTAATAGTATTATTCTATAGAGAAAAAGAAATACAATGTTCAAATCCCACATAGAGAAAAAGAAAAAAAAAAAAAAAAACCTTTCAAAGATATTGTAAGCATATAATATTTTTCAAATTAAACTTAATTTCTTATAGCTTCAAACAGAATTGAAACACCAAAATAGAAAAATTAAATGGCCAATATATTAGTTTCATGAGTCAAATAATCTGATTAAGTATTAGAAATACAATCGTTGATTTAAGAAAAAAAAAATTGCACAAAATATGGATCTAAAAAAGACAAACACAATTGCAGCTAAGGATGCAAATTTTCCAGCCCTTGTTGATTTACCCATAAATGTGACAAACAACAAAATTTCATTCTTAATTATTTGAATAGAAAACAAGTGTGATAGATTAGCGACAATAACAAACAACCAAAACATCGAATTCCATTTTTTACACAAAAAGTTCACTTATTAATTGGAGAATTTAATGTACTACACTTAAAGAATTGTATCTAAGTTTTACACTAAAAGTTCAAAAAAATATTTTTCCTTTGACACTAGTAAAAAAAACACAAATTAAACAAAAATTTTTCACTAGCCCCCCTGAAAATTTAGATTTTAGAATTGGCTGAACAAATTTTTTAACTAATCCAATAAAAGTCAAACTCAATCAAGTGAAATTGATATAAATACCCAAAAATAATAAATTTGGTATGATAAAAAACCTCATCTGGTCCATTTCCTCTGCCCATGGCTCTCCCAAATACTAACAAAATCCTAATTCTTCCTTTAATAATTTTGTTAGATTTAACTTGGTCTCCTTGAGAAATTTCGTGGCTCCGCCACTAACAATGGCATTTTTAAAAGTTATGCATAAGCATATAAAAAAGTAATATCATAAAACTCATACTTTTTGAATAATGTGGGACACTGGGAGAGAGACTTTCTATTTTATTATATTTTTTTAATAAAATAAAAGCGTCCTTATAAAACCAATGTCTAACATCTTCCTTCGACGAGGGACAAAACCCGCAAGAGGCCCTTTAAATCTTTTATTTTTATTTATAATTAGAATTTCCCGGGGATTTGTTTAATGTATAACAAAAGTTAAAAAATAAAAACAAAAAGTTATTTCTGCGAGGGCGGAATATGGATGGATATCGGGTTGGCTAAATCGGCACTAGCTAAGTCTAGTCAAAGTAGTAAATATAAAGGTCAATTTTGGCCTTGTTTAGTGGGATATCGGGGAAACGTCCTCTTTATGAATTGTTTATTAGCTAGCCTTATATTTTAAATTAAACTTTTTTTTAAGAAACAAACACACACACAATGGAGAGGATTTTAAATCGAACATATATTCTATGTACATTGGTTTTGGAATAGAACTTGAGGGATTTTTTGTTTTGTTTTTCATTTTTGAGACCATTGATTAATATTTTTGATGCAGTGTGTTTATTAAAATGTTGAGACTAGTATTCGATCGGTGTGGGAGGATGTTTTCAATAAAAGTGCCCACGATAATAACAAAAAGAATAGGATGAGAAATAAAAAGGAATGACTTGTTTGGATTGAGTGGGAGTGGAGAGGAATAGAATAGAGTTAGTTGAAAATAAGCTAATTTTGAGCCAATTCTTATCTACTCTATTCTCCTCTCCTTCTCTCCCCCTCAATCCAAAGGGACACGAAATTAAGGAACAAGCCACTTGAGTTAACCAAAAACAAAAATAGTGGCCACAAAAATAATCAAAATTTGAAAGTGCACACAAACCCTAGATTATGAATTAATTCGAAGTATAATATTGCATGTTTGCGCAAAATGCATAAAGATTCGAAATGCTTAGAATGTATAGACTTGTTGTAATACATGGGAATTTAGAAGGACCTGAATATATATATATATATATGACAAGTGTTTGCATGCGTCCTTTCATAAGAGTCACAAAATTTGGAGTTTGGACAATTGTATCTTTCTTTATAAAGTATTATAACCTGATACTCACGTGCTCGAAACAAGGCCTGCAAAACAACAAAGAAAACTTTAGGAGAGTACCGGTGTGGTACTAGTCAAAGATCCTCCGAAAGTTAAGTTAGAGAACCTTTTCACAACTCTAGAGTGCTAGAGGTGGGGTGGATTATGTGTACCTTGTTTCTTGAGAGCCTTTGGGTTTTCATAGTAGTGTAGAGTCAACTTTCGTTTCTTGCATGGGAAGTCTTTTCCTTATGGAGAAGATCATCATTAATGGGTGTATATTACGGGATCCTTCTCACGTTAGAATTCTATCATTATTGAGACTCTATTGACTTGGATTAACCGTAAGACGCAAGTTGTTTCCATTTAGGATTACTTGGAGGTCACTTGAATTATGTGAATACCACGTGGCTTGGAGATCCGTCCACCTTGCATTCGTGCATCTAGGATCCGTCCACTATAAAATCCACTAGACTAGCACCGTCATATTCGTTTAAATGGACCCGTCATCATTGATTTTACCCTCTTCATAACTCTTCATCAATTAATACAATCATGATGTGAAAAAACCATCATATTGATGGTATATGATGAAGTACATAACGCTATTCTATAGTCCGGCTTATAATTGCTTGGAAACACTGTTTAATTCGTCTGCTGGTCTCTTACTTACAGGTCTTTTTGATTTGGGGCATGGCCCTCCTGTTTTTGTAAACTCTGTTCTATAAGTTGGCGAGTCCTGCTCTGTTCTTACACCCGGTATTTGCTATGTTTTATAAAAATTTGCATTTCATCAAATAAGCAATATTGTAAATTTTCTGTGTTAATTTACACAACAAAAAATCATATAGCAAGAGCTAATCCATAAGACTTTTCTTTAATCTTGAGCATTGTAGGATATGTTATTGACTTGTTGGACTCAATTGTTGCGAACATTGACACTAATATATATATATTTATTGTGACATCTTTAGATATATAGTAGAATTAGGATAAAATTTCCAATATACTTATAATATTAATAGTGTGTTGTCAATTCTTTGTTAGTTGGGTTAAGAAGTTTTAAGTGTACAAAATAAACGGGAAAAAGGGATTGACGGATTGTTCACGTAATAAAGAGAAAAAGTGAAATAGAAAATATAAAGAGGAAAAAAGGGAAAAGCATGTAGTTATTGCAATCATAAATATAATGCGTTAAGCACAAGTTTTATTATATAGTAAGTTCGCTACATGATATAAGCATAACACCACTACAAAAGTAAGTGTATATTTATATCTTCAAGATGCATGCTCAATTTCTATGTCCCTCTCCTCACCTTTTTTTGTACCCGTTGCCTCATTCCAAAGGTCTTCATCAACCAATCCCACTTTCTTGTTGCGACAATGTTGCCAATTATCACTCCAACGATTAGTCCAAATCCATAACCAATCAAAACTATTTTCCAACCAAATTCAAAGAGAGACCCAGTAGAATCATGACTTTTTTCAGAAACTATTGGTAAAGTTGGTGAAGAATCAGAATTCCAACATTTCTTTGATAATAGATTCCCACACAAGCCTAAATTTCCCTCAAATTAATTGTTTTCAAATGTGTCAAATTGTTTCCTATGTGGTATAGAGCCAATGAGATTGTTATGAGAAACATTGAACCATTCGAGAAAAGTAAGTTCTGCTAACTGTTGTGAAATCTCTCTTGATAGCCTATTTTGAGAAAGGCCTAATGATTCTAGCTTTGTGAGATTTGCTAAAGATGATGGGATGTGTCTAGTGAAAATGTTATTGGAAAATTGAGCATATTAAGGACCTTTAAATCTCCAATAGATTCTGGAATTTCTCCAACAAACTTGTTACTTGACATATCAATGGCTCTAAAGAATTCTTGGACCTTGTCATATACTCTATCTAGGCCTTTGTTTGTTATTTGCATTGACCAATAGTATGTCCCACCAGATGCAGATATTGCTGTGTGAATATATGTCAGGTGGTCTTCATTTTCTGATTTTAAGGCATTCCAATTTTTGAATGAATTTCTTGGCAACTTTCCAGTAAAACTATTGTATGAGAGATCAAGGATTCGCAAGTTGGGGAACTCATAATTGGCTTCAGGACTCTCAAACATTTGACCATGAAATTTATTGGAGCGTAACATGAGAACCTTTATATGTGGAATATTTCCCAGCCAAGAAGGAAAAGTGTCATTGACTTGGTTATTACTAACATCAATGGCCTCTAGCTTCGTACAATTGGTCAATGATCTTGGTAACAATCCTTGGAATTTGTTTTCACTCAAACGAATCACCCTCAAATCCAAGATATTTTGCAAGCATGGATGAAGTGAACCACTGAAGTAGTTATTAGACACATCAAGGATACGAAGAGAAGTGTTGCAAATCGACACAATACCACTAAGGTAATTATCAGAAATATCAAGAAGAAAAAGACTATTTTGTTTAAAGATGGAGTTAAATGATTGCGGGCCAGTTAAATGATTGCCGTTCAAGTTAAGAACAACCAGTTGTGTCAAGTTTGTAAGCCCAAAAGTGAATGGACCGGACAATTGATTATCATAGAGGTCTAGAAAATCAAGTTGGATAAGATTTGCAATTGAAGACGGGATGTTACCCACCAAAGTGTTATTCGAAAGCTTAAGATAAATAAGATTTGTGAGGTTACCGATTGAAGAAGGAATGGATCCTGAGAAGTTGCAACCCCCAATATTCAAAGCAATCAAGGAGCCGAAATTTCCCATAGAAGTAGGTAGCTCATCAGTGAAACCGGTGCTTCCAAGGTCAATTTCCTCCAAACGACTACTCCAATATTGAAAGTCAGGCCAAGAACCAGTGAGATCTTGGTTGTACTTCACGTCAAGAATCCGCAAATTTGGTAGCTTAAAGATACCTATTGGAAATTCCCCATGCATTCCACAGTCATGGAGATAAGGGACCTTAAATTAGACGAGTTTGCAAAGATATTAGGCACCATGGAAAATATGCTCACCCCACTCAGATCAAGGTTTTCTATGCGCTTTAGGTTTCCAACTAGGCTTGTTAGGCTCAAATCTTTGAATTGCAAGTATTTGCCCAAAGAAAAATCATAGTTGCAACATAGATCCAGAGACGACAATTGGGAAAGTTTTGAAACTTCAAATGGGATTTGACCAGAAAACAAAGAATAAGAGAGATTGAGATATGTGAGTCTTGAAAGATTGCCGACCTGGGATGGGATTTGAGAGTAGTTGAAGTGATTGTCAGCAAGGTTAAGACTTTGTAAGTGAGCAAGACGGAAGAGAGTGCTGTTGGAGTTGATTGAACCATAGAGACAACTGCTACTGAGGTCAACGCCAATCACATGACCTGTGTTCTCATCACATTCTACACCATCCCAAGAGCAGCAATCAATGTTTTCCCCTTCTAGTCTCCAAGATCTGACCCTAGGATATGCAACAGGATCAGAGGAAGCAGAGTTGTTTATGATAAAGCTTTCCTTGAAATGCAACAAGGCTGAGCTCTCATCATCATGGCATAGTGGCTGCTTGGAAGGAAACGAATGTAGAAGATGAAACAGAGGGAGTATGCAAAGCAAGTGCATCAACATGAACATGGTGTAGTAAAATGATGATGATGTTCTAAACCCTAATTATGTGTGTTTGGCACCCTGAAGTTGAATACAAATTGGATTGGAATTATTTACTATTTATATCCACAACCTTAACCTATATGAAGTGCTCAACTACTGCGAGTTTGTCGTAAATACCTCCTACGGCAAAAGCGTAAGCTTGAAAAAGATTAATTGGCAAGCTTAATGCAAGTCCTTATGACGAGCACAAAAATTAAATATTGACACGGGTGTCTCATCACCAAATAAATAACTTGGCAAAATTTGATCATCAAATTGGTGAAGTTATAACATTAACATATGTAACTACAATCAGTATTTTGAGGTAATTTTCAAAATTAATTGTGGAATATCCCAAAAGAATCAGCAAGAAAGTCATATATAAGTGGAAAATTCTGTATGTCCGTTTAGTATCACATAGTTGTCCAGTAGCTTATTAGCTAAATCTGAGATAAAAATATATATAGTTTTTGTTAGCTTTTATGGTAAAAGTTTAACAAAATATATATATATATATATATATATATATATATAAAAGTTAGCTTTTTAAAAAATTTTAATAAAATAGTTTTCTAAAAAACAAAAAACAAAAACAAAAGATTTTTGCCAAATGGTGCTCAATATCTAGTTTTCAATGTACCGAACCGTGTGCAATATAGAATACACTCTGAAAATGGCAAATTTTTTAATTTTGTTTTCCTTTCCTATTTGGTTTCTAAATTGTCATTTCCATTTCCCTTGTCTTGTTGGTCTTGTTAGTTGTATTTTGAATATTTGATCAATTAATTCTTTGATTTCAATTAAATGTCCAGGTCTCGAAAATCTAAGTTGAGTTACTCATGATGCTTGGAGGGTTGCTCCAATTGCTAGATTAGTGAGTGCTGCTGTTTTGAAAATTTGAATTAATCGGTCTGTGACTTAAATAGAATTCTTTGCAGCTTATAGAGGATCACTTTGTCTATTTTTTATCCTGTTTAAGGATCTTTGTTTAGTTTTGTTCCTTTTATGTCGTTTGGATTGTTTTGAATTTTTGATCTTGTTTGCAGATAATATTTCTCATTGCATCTGTTGCATTTATGTTTATTTTTGTTGATGAAATTTTCATTTATTTGCATAAATATATATACTATGGTATCAAACGGATCTCCCATGCTCAATTCTCTGTTTGATATGCACATGCCAATAATGTACAATTGCATTCCAGTTTCTCTAGTTAATTTCCAACATCAATCTTAAGCACTGTGAAACACTTTCATGATCTCATTTTCTGAAATGTGAAAGTGTATTTTTATCATTTTTGCGTTTGACCTGACCATATAAAACCACACTTCCTAGAGATGACATATATAAACCCTTTCTCCTTTCTTGCTGTTGTTGCAAATCCAAGATCAAGTCAAGTCGTCTCCAGTTGTCTAAATTTGGATGTGTTGTGATTTAGGTAAGTTTTACCGGCCTTAATTTTAAGGGTCTTAGAGTTTGGATAGTGTTAATCAGTCTTGTGGTTATATTGTTATATTTTTTATTGTTACCCATGTATAATGCATTGGCACGAAATTGTCTGAACTGCGTTAAATGTTAGTTGAAGTCTTGTGTGAATAGGCCTCCACTAAATAGATTTCAACATAAATATCTTGATTAAATAACCAATGACAACATAAGTCTTAAAAGTTTTTCAACGCAGAGAAGATTTCATCAAATACTTTAAGAAAGATGTAAGATAAGGATAGAGTTGTTGTCCCAATTACTTTTTTGAGGAAAGTTATAGGCATTTACATCCCATTCTTTCATAATAGTCAAATTATGGATTGGAAATATATTAGTTCACATTTGCTATTTCACACATATCCACTATCAATATGAAAATGTTCATATTTTAACGCATAAAAATGGATATGAAAGAGATGTGAAATAACGACTCAACTTCAAAATGAGTCATTATAGCATCTTTCATGTATCTTTTTATCTTTTCTATCTCTTTCTTGGGTCTTAATTTGGTAGTATAGAAGGGCGGCCATTTGCGGCATGTGAGATTGATGATGCTTTTGATGTCAAGTATGTTTGCGTGTGGATTGAGTAATACTATGAACACAACAAAAAGTTACAATAATTTCATTCAAATTAGCATGCCAAAAAAATTAAAATTGAGATTGTGGTGGGTCTATGTATGAGTTGACATACTAATTTAAGAATCTTGTAAAATTGTTGTGGCTTTTTGTTGTGTCCCTTGCATTGCTCATGCAAATTGTGTGGATTTTATGGTGGTTGGTGGTTGCGTTGTTGTTGAAATTAATTAGGTAAAATATTTAAGGAAAATAATCCTCTCTATTTTCTATTCAAATATTTAAAAAATGTAGTCATGTAGCATAGAATAAAAAGACTGATGGAGGTCAAATTAACTAATTAAAATATTTTAAAATAATAATAATAATATTTTGCTCCAGACACTAAAATTGAGAATGTATAGACATGTTATTGTACATGGGAATTTAGAATGACCTGAATATGACAAGTGTTTGCATGCATCCTTTCATAAGAGTCACAACCTTCGGAGTTTGGACAATTGTATCTCTCTTTATAATGATTATAACCCTTCATCAAATAATACAATCATGATGTGAAAAAACCATCATTTTGAGGGAATATGATGAAGTAAATGACGCTATTCTATATTCCGGCTTATAATAGCTTGGAGACATTGTTTAATACTTATAATACTAAAGGAAGAGATTTTATTTCTGCGAGGACAGCATAGCTAGATATGGACACTTTTGATTCTCAAAAAAATAAAAAAAGATATGGACACTTTTAATCAGTTGGGTAAAGTAGCACTAGCAAAAGCTATCATTTTGTGGGTAAATTAGCACTAGCAAAGTCTAGTCAAACTGGACCGGGCTCTGGTTTTATTATTGTATTAAAACTTAGTTAAAAAAAAAAAATTGATATTATTATTGTGGGGCCTGTTATTTCAAAGGATATAGGAATCATAGGAAGTGGGCTTAGGGCCCATCAGCCCAGTCCGAGGATGCTCAGGTATCCGAGGATAGTTTAAAAGAACTATTGAAAGAATTATTGAGGTGACGCACGTCCGAGGACGAAACTCACCTCGGACACCAAAGTCCGAGGTGAACGTAACTTTCATTTTATTCAGGATACTCCGCAAAGTTGTATCTGAACTGGAAATTGAATATAAACCTAAGGAGGAGTCGGGGAAGGTAGCAAATATCTTCCAAGGCTATCACCTCCACATTAAATGCTTTCCAGCTAACCCTCTGGCCGCATTAATGTGGAGGTGATACCTGAACAGTAACCAAGCAGCTTTATGGCCACTGAGCAAAGGTTCCGGTAGGTGCTGGATGGGACAGAAAGGAGTTCCCAAGATAAGAACTACATGTGTACGATGGAAATGGAGGAAGGAACCTAGTATATAACATGGAAATGGATGACATTAGAGAGGACTTTTGGGGGAGAAAAAGAAAAACGAAGAACAATAGAACTCATAAGAAAGGCTCATTGAAACCTAGCCGAGGAGAATCTTTCTCATACAATCAGCCTGAAATATCCCTTATTACGCAACAAATATAGCCTTTCCTATCGAATAGCACTAGTTCTTGTACCCATGCTCTAAAAATTTATTGTTTGGGCTTGTTGGGCTGAAAACCCATTCATACTCTGGGTCCAATCCAAGTTGAGTCCCTACAATTATTATAGCAATTAAAAGAAGATTATTTCGGTAAAAATAATTTTGGTCCATTACGAAAAATCCGGTTCATTTCAGTAAAAATAATAACAAAAAAGAGATTACAAAGAAATAACAATTATAATAATCATCATTCATTCTTTGTGTGTCCCGTAATGATTCAAAGTCTATTTACAAATCGTTAATTTAATTATTTTATTTATGAAATTCACGTTTTGAGTCTTTTGACCATCTGTTAAAAATTATTTATCTAAAAAAAAAACATTCAATTCATTTTTTTATAGTAAATATATCATTTTTTGATATCTTTAGATATTTGACACAAAATAAAAATTTTATATTTTATCTTATAATTAGTAAATAAGTAACCGAATTTTAAACTTTAAAAAGTATCCTAACATGTTTGAAACCAAATATCTAATTAATAGAAGCATAAATTCTGAAAAAATAGAGAAGGAAGCATGCTATTTGTTACCAGCTTTTTTTTTTTTGAGAATCAAGACACTATTTGTTACCAGCTAGTACATCACTACCAATGTTGTTTACTAGCCTCGTCTCAGCCTCATTGGAAATTCAGATGGCCCTCCTGTTTTTGTAAACTCTGTTTCTATAAGTTTGCGAGTCCTGCTATCTGTTCTTGTTTCTGGTAAATGGTATTTGCTATGTTTTATAAAAATTTGCATTTCATCAAATAAGCAATATTGTAAGTTTTCTGTTTTAATTTTCACAACAAAAAATCATAGAGCAAGAGCTAATCCATACAACTTTTCTTTAATCTTGTGCATCGTTGGATATGTTATCTCTATTATAGCTGACATATATTGACCCCAATATATATATATATATATATATATATATATATATATAGTGACATCTTGAGATATATAGTAGAATTATATTGTCAATTCTTTGTTAGTTGGGTTAAGAAGTTTTAAGTATGTACAAAATAAACGGGAAAAAGGGATTGTTCACGTAATAAAGAGAAAAAATGAAATAGAAAATATAAAGAGGAAAAAAGGGAAGAGCATGTAGTTAGTGCAATCATAAATATAATGCGTTAAGCACAAGTTTTATTATATAGTAAGTTCGCTACATGATATAAGCATAACACCACTATAAAAGTAAGTGTATATTTGTATCTTCTAGATGCATGCTCAATTTCTATGTCCCTCTTCTCACCTTTTTTTGGTAATCGTTGCCTTATTCCAAATGTCTTCATCAACCAATCCCGCTTTCTTGTTGCCACAATGTTGCCAATTATCACTCCAACGATTAGTCCAAATCCATATCCAATCAAAACTATTTTCCAACATGTTAGAAATACTGAATGATTGTATTGTATTCCTTAATGAAAGAATGTACATAGATGCCTTTATATAGGAGGCATATGTGTGCAGTACAAGTAAATATGTGTGCTATACAAGTAACCTAACTAGGCCTAAAGCCCACAACACTATATACGTTAACAGCTCCCCTCAAACTCAAGGCGGATGTGAGACCAACTTGTGGTTGTCAACCAAAGTACGAAGGCGTCCCTTAGGATGTGACTTGGTGAAGATATCTGTAAGTTGATATTTAGAAGAGACTGAGATCAGCTTGAGAGCACCATGGACAAGATGATAACGGATAAAATGACAATCGATCTCAATGTGTTTAGTCCGTTCATGGAAGACATCATTGTGAGCAATATGAATAGCACTCTGGTTGTCACAATAAAGAGGAGTAGTAGAGGATGTAGACACACCTAAGTCTTTGAGAAGCCATCGTAGCCAAAGGAGCTCAGATGTGGTATCAGTAAGGGCACGATATTCTACTTTAGTACTGGAGTAGGCCACATGAGTTTGTTTCTTGCTTCGCCAAGAAACCAAAGAAGAACCAAAAAGAAAGCAATAACCAGTGGTGGACCTACGATCAGTAGGGTCTCCTGCCCAATCAGCATCAGAAAATGCATGAAGAGTAAGAGGAGACTGAGCAGAGTAGAAAAGACCATGGAAGAGAGTGCCTTTAAGTATCGAAGAATGCGTAGAACAGCAGCATAGTGAGTCGATCGTGGAGCAGACAGATACTGGCTCACTTGGTGAACAACATAGGAAATGTCTGGACGAGTGACAGTGAGATAAACCAAGCTGCCAACCAAGCGTCTGTAAAGAGAGGGATTAGATAATGGTTTCCCCCCTGGGGGAGTCAGATGCGCATTAAGCTCAACTGGAGTGTCCACAGTCTTGCTATCAGTGAGTCCAGCGCGAGACAAGAGTTCAGAAGCATACTTGGCTTGAGTAATATAAAGTCCATCTGTAGAATGAGTGATTTCAAGACCCAAGAAGTAGCTGAGATATCCAAGATCTTTCATCTCAAACTACTGACTGAGAAAAGTCTTGAGTTCTTGAATACCACTGAGGTCATCACCAGTTATGATCATATTATCCACATATAAGAGAAGTAAAATAGTGCCTTTGTCAGTGCGACGAAGAAATAAGGCAGAATCATAGTGACTGGCCATGTAACCCAAGTGAGAGATGGTAGAGCTGAATTTGGCAAACCAAGCTCGTGGAGCTTGCTTAAGGCCATAAAGTGCACGTCGAAGGTGGCAAACCTTGTTTGAGTCAACAGAGAGATCAGGAGGAGGTTGCATATACACTTCTTCACTTAAATCCCCATTAAAAAATGCATTTTTGACATCCATCTGAAAAAGGTCCCATTTACTGGCAGCAGCAACAACTAAGAGGGCACGGATAGATGAGATACGAGCAACCGGAGCAAAGGTCTCTTCATAATCAATCCCATACTCTTGTGTAAAACCTTTTGCAACAAGACGAGCTTTGTAGCGCTCAATGGACCCATCAGAGCGAGTCTTAATCTTGTAGATCCACTTACAACCAACCACAGATTTCCCAGGAGGAAGTGTCACCAAATCCCAAGTATGGTTTTTAGATAATGCATCAAGTTCCTCTTTCATTGCAATCTGCCATAAAAGGTCAGTGGAAGCCTCACGATAGGTGTGGGGCTCGTGTAGTGTAGCAAGAGCAGTGTAGCAATGATAGTCAAGTAAATGTGCAGGAATAGATCTTACCCGAGTTGAGTGACGAGGTGGAATGTCTTGTGCAAGATCTTCAGGCGAAGCAGGAGCAGGAGACCCAAGCTCAGGATTGGGGTTGGGTAGCACGTCTTCAACCTGTTCATCTTCCACCTGTTCATTGAAGGGTGAACTAGGAAAGGGATCAGTGATATCTGGTGGTTGGATAGAGAAGTCTACAGTAACAGAATCAGGAGCAATTACAGGAGGATCAGGAGCAGCTACAGAAGGAATATGTGTCTCATCTGAAAAAAGATCTAAGACAGAGGAGGAAGACAAGGAAGCACTAAAATGAGAAAGTTCGACAAAGAGGCGATGTTCCCAAAAGACAACATTACGGGAGACACGAAGACGATGAGAGACAAGATCATAACACCTATACCCCTTTTGAGTTTCGCCATAGCCAAGAAAACAACAAAGCCTTGACCGAGGCTCAAGTTTGTTATGCTCATGTGGCTGAAGAAGAACGAAACAAGCAGAACCGAAGGAGCGAAGGTGGTGATAGTCTGAAGGTGACCCAAAAAGGCGCTCATATGGAGTTTGATTTTGGATAATAGGACTCGGAATGCGATTAATAGTATGAACAGCATGAAGAACAGCTTCACCCCAAAAAGGAGCAGGAACTTTAGCAGAGAGAAGGAGAGCACGAACAGTGTCAAGAATATGACGAAGTTTTCGTTCGGCTCTACCATTTTGCTGAGAGGTACCTGGACAAGTTAGTTGATGAACAATGCCATAGGAATGCAAAACAGTTTGGAAAGCATATTGAGTGTATTCAAAAGCATTATCAGATCGAAAAATTTTGATACGTTTGGAAAATTGAGTTTCAACCATTTTTGCAAAATTAGAATATACTTCCAATAATTCAGAACGATGTTTCATATTAAAAATCCAACTATAGCGAGAGTAATCATCAACAAAGACAACAAAATATCTAGACCCACCAATACTAGAGACAGAGGAAGGCCCCCAAACATCAGAATGAATAAGGTCAAAGATATCAGTGGATATGGATTCACTAGTATTGAAAGGCAAAGCTGGTTGTTTTCCTAACTGACATGAAATACAATCAAAATTTTCTTTGGACACTGAACCTAACAAATCTCTAGAAGCCAATTGTTGTACCCGAGAGGAAGATGCGTGACCAAGTCGAGCATGCCAAAGTGCAAGGGAAGGAGTGGAAGAAACTGCAGCAGCTGCAGCAATAGAAACAGGAGCGACAAGTGGAAGACGAAGGTTGTCCACGGGAAACATACGCCCAACTCTGGGACCGATCCCAAGCTCTTGTCCCGTCCTAGGATCCTGCACAATGCATCCAGAATAATCAAAGGAACATTAAAGACTCCAAGAACCGAGAGGTTGGAGGTTGAAACTGAACCTATATTATGACCAGACATTGTGGAACCATTTGCTGTGCGAATATTAAGAGGGGTGCGGTGCAGGTTTAAGGTCAGAAAATAAGGACGAGTGAGGTGTCATGTGATTGCAACAAGCGGAATCCATAAGCCAAGAGGAAGGAGACATACCAGATAAAGCTGAGAGAGAAGAGGAATAAGATGCATTACCAACCATACGAATGACATTGGCGATGATATTTATAAGGTCATCTCTGGAAATGGAGAAAGTGGATCCAGAAGACTGAGACTGTGCAGAAACAGGAGCCATGGGTTGGACACTCTCAGTGTTAGCAACTGTAGCAGCAGAAGTGAAAACAACTGATTTGTTGCGCTGATAGCAAGTCTCAATATTATGGCCAAAATGTTTGCAAAAATTGCAAAAACGTTTGCTGGAATGTCGGCTATGATTATTGCAACAAGAAGAAGACCTGTCCTTATTCTTCATTTAGAAGCAAAATTTGCAAAAACGGACTGCAAAAATGAAATCTACGCGAAAAACTGGGCAAGGAGCACCTGGACTGTAAAAAGTCAACTCTAAAAAGTCAATGGTCAAAGTCAACGGTCAACGCACGTCAGCTCACTGGGATGACATAAGCAGCTGACGTTTGCTGATGTAAGCGGCTGACTGTGATGACGTAAGCAATGACGTCACCTAGGGCTGACGTCAGCAGATGCAGATCTGGCGCGTGGCAGCGCTTGTCGGCGCGTGAAGAACACAAACGGCGCGTGACGGCGCGTGAAGAAGACAGACGGCGCGTGGAGCGCGTGATCTGATGCGCAGATTCTTTGGGCGGCGCGTGAGGGCGCGTGGAGCTTCCAATGGTGGTCAGGTTTTCACTAAAAGGTAGATCGGTGGTGGACGATCTTAGTGACGTCTGCAAAAACACAATCGGGGCTAGATACACGGCGGAGACGGTGGTTGCAGTGGTCTGTGTGGTGCGGGACTCCTCAACGACGGCGGCTGTAGTTCCGGAACCTGAGGACAACGGCTGAGAGACGTCGTAGGTTCAACGGTGAGTGGCTACAGTGGCTGTTGTGACGGCAGAAGCGATAAGGGTGGAGTAACACCAAGAGAGACAAGACTGCTAAAAGAAAGGTCAGAGCAGTGGCTCTGATACCATGTTAGAAATACTGAATGATTGTATTGTATTCCTTGATGAAAGAATGTACATAGATGCCTTTATATAGGAGGCATATGTGTGCAGTACAAGTAAATATGTGTGCTATACAAGTAACCTAACTGGGCCTAAAGCCCACAACACTATACATGTTAACACAACCAAATTCAAAGAGAGACCCAGTAGAATCATGACTTTCTTCAAAAACTGTTGCTAAAGGTGGTGAAGAATCAGAATTCCAACATTTCTTTGATAATGGATTCCCACACAAACCTAAATTTCCCTCAAAAGAACTGTTTTCAAATGTGTCAAATTGTTTCCCGTGTGGTATAGAACCAGTGAGATTGTTATGAGAAACATTGAACCATTCAAGAAAAGTAAGTTGTGCTAACTGTTGTGGAATCTCCCCTGAAAGCCTATTTTGAGAAAGGTCCAATGATTCTAGCTTTATAAGATTCTCAAGAGATGGTGGGATGTGTCCTGTGAGAATGTTATTGGAAATATTGAGCATATGAAGCCCCTTTAAATCTCCAATAGATTCTGGAATCTCTCCAACAAACCTATTGCTTGACATATCAATGGCTCTAAAGGATTGTTGGACCTCGTCGTATACTCTATCTAGGCCGGCTACATTTGGTTCGTGTAAAACGTTTTCCGGAAAATACATATTTTTCGAAAATGTTATTTTTCAGAAAAGAAAAATATACTCAGGTTGTTTAGCTGTCTTGAAAATCGTTTTACGAAAAATCAATTTCGGTGTTTGGTTCGGTCAAACATTTTACTGAAAATGTTTTCTGTTTTACGGAAAATCAATTCTCATGTTTGGTTTGGTCAAACATTTTACGAAAAATATGAAATGCCTTACAAATTTCTGCTCCTACATTACCTAGACAAACCTGTAACAGTACAAAACTAATCATCCACTTCAACATCAACATTAATCATCCAAATTCAAGCACCTACATAGCCTAGACATATCTGTAACAGTACAAAAATAATCATCCACCTCAACATCAAAAATAATCATTTAAATATACCCATAATATTAATATAAAAACAGCCACATTAATTGTTCACCATTGTCATTACACCTCCATGGTGTACAAAAATGATACCTACTCGTGGTATCTGAACAGTACAAATACATAATTTGGGCAATTGTATTGTCCCAATAATACAAAATACTACATATATAATACAATGGTAAGTCAATACTAATTCTACAACAAAAGTGAATTCCTAACGCTACCGTCACAGTCTACATGAAACAGACAAGTCAAAGTTGTGAGGAAAAAAAACTATCCAACCACATCTTTCGTAGCTTAGCATTCTTGGTTAGAAATCCCCGTGCTACCTTCTCATTTTCACACAGATGGTCAAACGCAGTTGCGAGCATTTCTTCGCTATACCCATCCGCCATCATAGTCATGACCTCATTGTAAAGAGTTGTGTAATCCACTGGGCCCCGGTTGATTTCTTTAAGAGCCACAGCTATTTCCTTCAGCTGATCAGACAAATCAGTCAGCACACTATCATCAGCATTAGAAGGTGCACATCCAAACCACATTTATAACGAGTACCAAATCACATTGCATTCTATTTACAATCAATATTTACACCATCACAATACCATCACATTGATAACTGCACATTGATATCATCACAATACCATCATGTCTCAATTTATTCATCACAATACAATTTAAACACACACATATTCTACTGCAAGAAAATAATAACACCAAATGCTGAAAAAAATCATACAATTTGTCATGTCTCAAGCTTGAAAGTATACATAACCCAATAGGCAACATAATAACATTTGCTACATCAAAGTATACATATCAAGCTCCAAAACTGTATACACAAAACCCAACTAGCCAAATTTTACACAAACCCAACTAGCCAAATTCTAAAAAAAAAAACCAATCATGGGTCAAGCTCCAAAATTTCAACACATAACCCAACTAGCCAAATTAAAAAAAAAAAAAAAAAAAAAAAAAAAAAAAAAAAATCATAGCAAAAGTTCTGCACATAACCCAACTAGCCAAATTCTAAAAAAACTCACAGCAAAAACCAGAATGGGTCAAGCTCCAAAATTGCATACACAGTTTAAATAAAGCACAGCAAAAACATTGATCACCCTAACTAGCCAAATTCATACACAGTTTAAATAAAGCACAGCAAAATTTCATACACAATTTAAATAAACACAGCAAAATTTCAAGCTCCAAAATTTTACAGTTTCATACCCAACTAACCAAATTCTCACCAAAAGCACAGCAAAAACATCACCCCAAACCCAATCATCAATAATACACAGTTTAAATAAAAAATGGATAATTAAAAAAAATTAAATAAAAACAGTAAATATTTATATAAATAAATATATAAATATTTATGTAAATAAATATATAAATATTTAAATAAATATATATATATATATATATATATAATGCGATCGGACTCACCGTTGAGTGGTGGTGGTGGAACGGCGTTGAAATCGGCGAGGTGAGCTCTGGGTTTCTCGAATCGGGATGTGGATCGGACTCACTGTTGAGTGGTGGTGGTGGAACGGCATTGAAATCGGCTCGATGAGGTCTAGGTTTCTCGGATCGGGATGTGGATCGGACTGCGCGTTTATGAGTGGTGGTGGTGGAACGGCGTTTATGAGTGGTGGTGGTGGAACGGCGTGGATCGGGATGTGGAACAGGGTGTGGTCTCTTCTCTCGGCGTGGTCTCTCCTCTCTCGACGTGGTCTCGGCGTGGAGCTCTGGTGTCTTCTTTCTCGGATGGTCTCGGCGTGGAGGATGACTTCTTCAAGTTTCTCTGGCTCTCTCAATTTCTCTGGCTCTCTCTCTCTTTTGTGCGTTTTCTCTCTTTTGTGCGTTTTTGTGCGAGACTCAGAAATGGTTTGAAATGAAAATGAGAGTGTAAAACCATTTCCGGGTCAAAGGAGTAAATTTGGTCAAACTGAAGCATATTTTCCAGAAATTAAAATTTTCCTTGGCTTCCAAACACTAGGGTCAGGTGGTAAATGATTTCCTGAAATCATTTACCACTAAAACAAACGAACCCTTATTTGCATTGACCAACTACTTAAAAGCGCAAGCGTGAAAAAAGAGTGAAATGAAGAACTTATGAGAAGCGTAATGGACGTCTTTATCCATGATGAACATGTACAACAACCATGACGCAAGAGTGTCTCACGACCAAGTAAATAACTTAGCTAACGCAAACACTCAATATAAAAATTGAAGTTTTAACAAAGTCACAATCAGCATTTTTGAGTTATTATGAAAATTACTTTTGGAGTTCTTCCGAAAGAATTAACCAAAAACAACGCATATATTATTTGAAAGTTGTGTCTTTAGTTTCCAACACATCAAAAAATGTGTAGTTTGGAGTTTTGTAGAGTGCATTATAGTTTTGTGTCTCTATTTTCCAACAAATCAAAAAATGCAATCTGTAAACTAGCACATTTTAAATTTTCTTGCCTTTATTTGCCTCTTTGGTTTCCGAAACTTCCTATCCAATTCCTAAGTCTTGTTCGTTGCGTGTTGAATATTTTGATCAAATCTTTGATTCTTATTAAATATTTTTGCCTTGAAAATAAAATTTGGCACTACTCATGTTTGGAGGGCTGTGAGGCTGTATTAGGTGGGTTCTTTTTCTTTGACTCTTTGACCCTTTTACACTTGTTTTCCAAGTTTTTTCTTCTTCTTAAAATATAATGACTAAATAATTTAGATTTATATGTAATGGATTGGGCCATTATAGAAGGATAAAAAAATAATGATGAACCGAGCCTAATATAAATAGAAATTAAACTACTATTGATTGGTCATATCCAACCCTATGAATATGCCCAATCAATATTTAAGTATAAGCATACCAAACTTAGACTTAGTTGATCATATTGTTAGTTGTGTTTTGAATATTTGATTTTAATTAGATGTTTATGTTTAGAAAAATGTAAGTTGTCATTACTCGTGCTTGAAGGATTGTTCCAAGTTATTCTTTTACAAGTTCTATCACACGTATGAAATGAGATTAGTGAGTGTTCTCAGCAAAAAAGAGATTAGTGAGTTTCGTTCTGAATTAATTTGTTTTTTAGCTTTTGAGAATAAATAATTTTTTTGTTTGTTTAACTCTCTCTTATCTTTTGGTGAATTCCAATTAATAGTTATCAAGTTTCTTGCTTTGTATCTTTTAGGTGTATTTTCAGAGTGGTGAACATTTTATATCTTTTGCATTTACGTTTATTTTGGTTAACCAAATTTTCAATTATATATCAGTCTAAAGATAGATACAATGGTAGTTAGAGTTCCAATATTTTAAACTTCTAGTGCCATGCTGATCAATTGTCGAAGTTTTGGTATGCACATGCAAATATAAAATTGAATTCCAGTTTGTGTAGGCAATTTCAGACACGTTTTCATGCATGATTTCATTTTGTGATGAAATGTGAAAATATAGTTTTGTCATTTTGACTTTTGACCATATGAAAGAACGCTTCCTAGAAAGGATAGAAATATAGACTCTCCATGTCGTTGCAAATCCAAATCCTAAGTCAAGTCGTCTCCGATTGTGGAAATTTGGAGGTGTTGTGATTTGGTTAGATTTAGTCGTGTTTAATTAGAGGATATGGAAAGTTAGTTATTTGTTTTCTGAATTTCCTAAATTATCCATAATTTTTACCTAATATTATTTCAAACGAATAAATAACTAAGGGTATAAAAATCATTTAGAAAATTGTGTATAAAATTAAAATACAAAACTTACCTTATTTTCCTAAATTTTAACTTACCTCTTCAAAAATTCTTTTGCACAGGGTTTTACACACATTTTTTTATTTAAGCTTACTAAAATACGTCGCATGAAAGAAACACTACCCTAATAAGTCTTAGTAAAAGTTACTGAGCGCGGTCGCAGAGAAGGTAAAGCAATTAATATTATAGGAGATAATGGACGGATTTGTTATCAGTAAACCGACATTAACATATATGCCACTCTTTCTTCATACAATCCTTTTACATCCCACTAGCTTCCAGTGTGGATCAGACAAAGTCTCTTTTACATCCCACTAGCTTCCAGTGCTTATTAATATAATAAAAAAAAGCAACAGTGACTATATTCTAGCAAAAGTTGAACAAGTGGGACAACAAAAGATTAAATAAACTCGTTTTGGTAGAATTATTAGTTTAGTAACGTGAATATAGTTAACATAGTGAGGTACGGATTCTTTTATTAGGATTTTTTTTTTTTTTAGTAATGTGAATATAGTTAACTTTTTCTTCTTTTTAATTTTACGTATAAAGTTAAATATATGATAGATGTTTGATATGATGTTGTTACTCTGAATTAACACACTTGGTATAAAAATAAAAATAAAACTTAGGAGGAAATTACATTTTATAAAGTTAAATATATACTAAATTACACTTTGCATCATAAACTATTCGAATGCACGCTTTGCATCCTAAGCTATAACCATTGTTATATTTTGTACCCCAGTGTTAGTTTTATTGTTAAGTTAGATAAAAATTAATGACACATAACTTGCACATGATTTTTACTTAGGTGGCACACTTATTAAAGACCAAAATACCCTTTTCACACTAATCTATCGAGACCCTTTTCCTTCTTGTCTCGACAATAGTTAACGCAATCTCGATCCATCGAGATTTCTAGAGTTCTTCTTGATAGCTTCTCGACAGATTCTTGATCCATCGAGAAACTTTTTGTTTGCTCGATAGATCCTCGACAGATTCTCGATCCCTCGAGGTTGGCTTCAACTCGATAGTTGCTCGACAGCTTCTTGATCTATCAAGATCCTCTTGCATGCATTGTTTTTCACATGTTTTTCATCTTTCTATTATCTTGTCATCCATAGCATCTTGTTTCATTACATTCATGCATTTATACGGATTCCTTGAGCCCCCTTGATCATCTTTATGTGGTAAAACTTTATAGCTTCTTATACCCTTTGTCAATCATGACAAAAAGGAGGAGAAATTGTGGAGAAAGTGTGGTTTCTTTTTAAGATTCTACATGTTAGGGGGAGAAATACATGCCCTTGTAAGGAGGAGATGTGTTTCATCTTGCTAGAGGGAGTGCTTACCTCCTTCTTCTTGTACAACTATCTTGTGATGATATTTACATACATTGTGCTTATCTTTGATATATATATATATATATGATGTATGTCTTCTTCACCTACATCTACATGTGTTGTTTCTTTTTTCTCTCTATACACATGTTTCTTTATTGTATGCAATCTTTTTATTTCTGTTTCACACTAAGATGCTGTGATGAGTTTTGTTTAAAGTGTTTCAGAAATACAGGTTGTCAAAATCTTCTTGCTATGAACTCTCTTCTTGCAAAGTTTTTCTAGAGTTTATGTTAGGATAGATTTTATTGTATTTAATAAGTGAGTATGAGTTGAGTGATTTATGACTTCTCTCATATGTTCATTTGTTTGTTGTGGTTTTATCACAGATTGCCAAAGGGGGAGATTGTTAGGACATATGTCAACATAGAATTGACTAATCCTTTGACAAAACGCACTTTACTTCTAATTGGGTAGATCTAGGATATGTTTAATACTTCAAGGAATAAGGTTTCAAGTTCAAGTGTTAAAGCCATGCAAGTTTGTCCAAGAAACAAGTGAAGAATGGTTGTTCATTAAAACTGAACAGATTCCCGACAGCTCTCGATAGATAGTATTTATTGAGATTTAATGAGTCTCGACAACTCTCGACAGATTCTATCTATTGAGGTCTTTGACAGCTACTCGGCAATTGTATCTATCGGGAATTATGAAAATCAATTTTTCAGATCTGATTTTTGGCCCATGCTTATTTATTTGTGTAGGGTTTTTTTTTTTTTTTTTTTTTTTTTTTTTTATCACAATCTTAGACATATATAAGGCTTATTTTAAAAACTGTTACACATGAGAATACAAGTAGAACACATACAAAAGGTGACTGAGTGCCTTATTTTCTCTAAAAGAAGCTATTGCGTCTTTGCGCTTTAAGGTTTTGTAACCAAGTGCCTCTTGATCTTCATTGTTGATAAAGTGAAGAACTTTGCAGTCAACAATCTTCTTCAATTTAGTGAGTTAGTCATGAATTGGGAGCCGTGCATCATTGGTTAGTCACGTACTGGGATCCGTGCAAAAGGGTGGCATTCATATATTGAAGAGTTCAAAGGTTCTGAAGCGGTAGAAGGTTTCTGCTGTAAGTTCATCTATGAGAATTGTAGAGTCTAGGGACAAAGGTTTTATACTAGATCTGAAACTTCTCTTTATTATAGTAGATTGCTTTTCGGGAAAGTCCCCCCCCCCTCCCAAGTTTTTTTACTGTAAAACTAGTTTGTTTAATTGGTTTTCCTAGGTCATCATATCTTGTCTTATTTTAATTTTCCGCTATACGTGGTATTGATGTTTGTTTGTTTTAAGAAGGTTTATTCATAATAAATCCAATTAACAACTTGAGTCTAAAATTTGTTAATTCTATCAACCGAGGTCTAAATTTCCTAACAGATCGAAAGTCATATATCAGCAAAAATCAACAAATGTAAAAATGTCATAACTTATTGCGATCCTTTTTATTTCAATATTTAAAGGCCATTATAAGCGAACCCTAGGTAGGGTTTTTAGAGTTTTTTTAGAGAGATTAGAGTGCATCTTGTGCCTTCTTTGTAGATCTAGGGTTTTGTATCCAAAAACTTTCTAAGATCTTTGTTGAGTTATGTGTTGAATCTTTTGTGAGATTTGAGAGGTGTTTACCTTCATACACACATATAGAGCTATCAAGATCAAGATTTGCATCAAGAACTTGGTGGTGGTTTCACTTGCTGCATAAAGCACTTTCAAAAAGATCCAAAACTTTTAAGTGGAGTCTCAAAGTCACAAGTAGGAGGACTTGTGGTTGCTGCAGATCAATGAAAGAAGTAGTCTATGGACTCTGAGCTATCATGGGGTCGTGGTAGTAAGTTTTCTACTTGAGGTAGCAATAGAATGTTAGTGGTCTAAGTTCTATTATACAAATTTCAATTTTTTCATAGTGGATTTGCTTTTTACCTTGAAGATAGTTAGATTAAATCTTCCTTAGGTTTTTTACCAGTTAGGTTTTCCTGGATTATTATATCGTTGTGTTCTTTATTTTTCTGCATTATATACATGATATGATTGTTTTGTTTTAACCTAGATCTGAATAATAAACCTAAGTATTCACTTGGTTAATTAATTAGGTTAAACAATCTAGTTTATAGGGATCTAAAAACGTACAATTATGAATGGCAAAATCGCAATTTTCAAGGGCTAAACGGAGGAATTTGCCATTTTCAGGGGGTATCTTGTGGCAAAGCGATGACTATTGCTCGAAAGGTCATTTCGCTTTAGCTTGCCAAGTTTCATGTAATTTCAACTTCGTTGCCCATGATTTCTATTAGTGCATTTTGCCTTATGCGATGATTTCAGGTGTGTGTGAGAGTCTAAAAAGGCTATGGTGGTCTATTCTACATCAATAACTATTGATAATCGGAGTCATGCATTGTCTTTTCCAAAAGAAGTCCTCCACTCTGATATTGTAATGCCATCCTCTTGATGTGTCATGTGATTCTTGTACTCATTTGGTCATTCTTTAGCACAAACTTATTTCTTTGAACATGATGCAAATATTGCACCTTTATGCATAATTGTTTACTTGTTTATGTGAATTATTGCGAATGGAAAGCGTATCATATCATAGATAAATCTCGATCATGCTTATGAATCGTATGATATATAAATTGGTATTGTATAAATCGTACATAATAATTGAATAGTACATATAGATATGGGCTTAACTTGGATTTTATTTTACCAAAAAATTGAATTTTTTTATTAAAATTTGTGCTTATTTGAATTAATAACAAATTATTAACTTGTTTTTAACATAACCTTATTAGGCTACTTATTGAGCCAAATAAAATAGCATCTCCACAAATTTTATTTTTCCTTCTCTTTCTTCTACAAAATTTGGATCACACACTCCTCTTTCATATTTACATATCAATTTTTTTTTTTTTTTTTGAAGACCGAATTAGGAATATTGATTAAAATAATTATTTATTTTTGTCAAGCTTTTGAGACAAGTTATAATTATTTACCCATCACACCTCTAATGTGGAGGATTAGATTTAACCACAAGCAAGTACTCTTCCACACAAAAAAATAAAATAAAATAAAATAAATAAATAAAACCCACACACAAATCAATAGTTCAAACAAATTGATGTTTCACTTATTTTTTTTCCTAGTCAAACTAATTTATGCATTGCCAACGGCCTTGTTGCTGAATTGGCATCTCCCCATGCACAAAGTGCTTGGGGATCTAGGGAGAAAAGGGTTCGAGCTGCGGAGTTAGCAGCATGTTGTAATTATTTCTCTAAAAAAAAAAAAAAAATCTATGCATTTAATCCGATAGATGATAAAACCAGTTGTTTTCTAGTTAGGAAGATCATTCAGCAAATGCTTCTTAATGTCATTCAATTTTTCAACATACTCACCGACTGACTCTCGGTAATTGCTCAGTAATGCATGAGAAGAATGGTTATCCTAGGAGTTCTCTTTCTTTCAAAGTAGCAAATATTAAATTTTCTTACCCTTATTTATGTCTCTTTGGTTTCCGAAATTTCCTATCCAATTCGTAAGTGTTGTAGCAAGGTTTTTAGACCTGGACCGTTCATTGAACTGTAAACAGGAAAGGTTCAAGGTTTTTGAGGTTGAACCGGAGTCGAACCGTGATAACGTTATAATTAATTTAATAATTAATTAAAGCCTAAATATAGATATTAAATTTATAAAAGTAGCAAAATTGACTAATATATCTATATATGTAAGGGAAATTTAATGATTTTCAAGCATATATTTAATAATTAAATAAGAAAGTTAACAAAATAAAATAATAACCATGAAAATATTAAAGTTTATGATTAATTTTTGAAGTAAAGTTGAATATCTTTGAAGGATTTTAATTATAATTTTTTTTTTTATTCCTTGTAAGAGATGGATAATTTAATTAAATAGAATAAAATTGTGTTAAGTTGTCTTTATAAAAATTAAAAAAAAAAAAAATTGCTAAGGGGTTGGACCGCACGGTTCTCACCGGTTCATGCAGTCCAACTCCGATTTTAGGGGTTCACGGAATTAACAAAAAATCCGATTCTCTAGGCTTAAAAAACCGGTTTTCATCCTGGTTTCTTGTTCTCACGGTCCGACCTCCCGGTCCGGTTCGATTTTGAGAACTATGGTTGTTAGTTGTGTTTTGAATATTCGATTAAATCTTTGATTCGTATTAAATATTAATTTTTGTCTTGAAAATAAAAATAAGTTGGCATTACTCATGTTTGGAGGACTGTAAGTCTGTCTTGTTAATGGGGTCTTTGACTCTTTGACCCTTTCACACTTGTTCCCAGTTTTATTTCCTTATATAATGATTAGATAATTTAGATTTATATGCAATGGAATGGGCCATTATAGAAGGATAAAAAATAATGATGAATTGAGCCTAATATACGTAGAATTTAAACTACTATTGATTGGTTATATTCAACCCTATGAATATGACCAGTCAATATTTAAGTATACGCATACCAAACTTAGACTTAGTTGATCATATTGTTAGTCGTGTTTTGAATATTTAATTTTAAATAGAAGTTTATATTTAGAAAAATGTAAGTTGTCATTACTCGTGCTCGAGGATTGTTCCAAATTATTCTTATACAAGTTCTATCTCACGTATGAAATGAGATTAGGGAGTGTTCTCAGCAAAAAAGAGATTAGTGAATTTCGTTCTGAAATAATTTGTTTTTTAGCTTTTGAGAATAAATATTTTTTTTTTGTTTGTTTAACTCTTATCTTTAGGTGAATTCCAATTAATAGTTATCAAGTTTCTTGCTTTGTATCTTTTAGGTGTATTTTCAGAGTGGTGAACATTTTATATCTGCTGCATTTATGTTTATTTTGGTTAACGAAATTTTCATTTATATATTAGTATAAAGATAGATACAATGGTAGTTAGAGTTCCAATATTTTAAACTTCTAGTGCCATGCTGATCAATTGTCGAATTTTTGGTATGCACATGCAAATATAATATTGAATTCTAGTTTGTGTAGGTAATTTCAGACACGTCTTCATGCATGATTTCATTTTGTGATGAAATGTGAAAATATAGTTTTCTCATTTTGACTTTTGACCATATGAAAGAACGCTTCCTAGAAAGGATAGAAATATAGACTCTGCATGTCGTTGCGAATCCTAAGTCAAGTCGGCTCCGATTGTGGAAATTTGGTGTTGTGATTTGGTTAGATTTTGTCGTGTTTAATTAGAGGATATGGACAGTTAGTTATTTGTTTTATGAATTCCCTTAACTATCCATAATTTTTACTTAATATTATTTCAAACGAATAAATAACTAAGGGTATAAAAATCATTTAGAAAATTCTATATAAAATTAAAATACAAAACTTACCTTATTTTCCTAAATTTTAACTTACCTCTTCAAAAATTCTTTTGCACAGGGTTTTACACACATTTTTTATTTAAGCTTATTAAAATACGTTGCATGAAAGAAACACTGCCCTAATAAGTCTTAGTAAAAGTTAATGAACGCAGTCGTAGAAAAGGGAGTCCAAATCTTTTGTCATACTTTTCTTGTTTCACTTTATACTCCACTAATAAATACTTGTCACGTATTCACCTAATTAATTAAATATTACTATTAATTAATAGCTGTAGTATTAATAAGTCAATAATTATAGTATTTAATTAATTAGGTGAACACGTGGTAAGTATTTATTGGTGAAGTATAGAGTAGAACAGAAAAAGTGAGATAGAAGATTTAGACTACTTTAGGCAATTAATATTATAGGAGATAATGGACGGATTTGTTCTCAGTAAACCGACATTAACATATATGCCACTCTTTCTTCATACAATCCTTTTACATCCCACTAGCTTCCAGTGCTTATTAATATAATAAAAAAAAGCAACAGTGACTATTCTAGCAAAAGTTGAACAAGTGGAACAACAAAAGATTAAATAAACTCGTTTTGGTAGAATTATTAGTTTAGTAATGTGAATATAGTTAACGTAGTGAGGTACGGATTTTTTATTAAGAATTTTTTTTAGTAATGTGAATATAGTTAACTTTTTCTTATTTTTAATTTTACCTATCAATGGTGTAATGAAAATCCACTAATCGTATCTCGTCCATATAAGTTGTCCAAAGGAAGGAAAGGAAGTAGCACGCTCGTCCATTACAACCTCATCCGTCCGTCCTTTGTTGCGCCCTAAGCATGTTGAGCCTTAGACCACTCGAATTTCTACCAGGTTTGAGAGACGAGTCAAACCATTACAAATCAAGTCCAACCGTTGTGGAATGCAGATCCAAATAATGTAACTTCCATGACAATTATGGAAGTTACCTTTGAATCTTTCAGACTCCTCAACAATAGGAACGGTTACCAAACAAGTAACCATCCCCCGCATGCTATATAAGCGCTCACCAACAAGAGGGTAAGGCATTTTGATACTTTCAATATACTTGGAATTACAAAAAGATTAACTTTTTCCATCGGAGGATTCTTGGCCAGCTTCCACCGGTTTCCTTTGATTCTATGTTTGTTTTCTCAGGACTCAGTCATAAAATCATCAACGCCCGAGAGTTTCAACTCATTGATATCACGTGATTCATCACCTATAAAGTAAGATATATGATAGGTGTTTGATACGACGTCGTTAGACTGAATTAACTAATTTAGTATAAAAATTTAATAAAAAATAGGGAAAAATTACACTTTACTATCTTAAACTATATACTAAATTACACTTTGCACCATAAACTATTCAAATACACACTTTGCACCCTAAACTATGACTATTGTTATACTTTTCACCCCAATATTAGTTTAGTTAGATAGAAATTAATAGCACATAACTTGCACATAATTTTTGCTTAGGTGACACACTTATTAAAGACCAAAACACCATTTTCACAAACAATTAAAAACATTTCCCTTCCCTATTTTTCTCTCTTAGGTCACTCAAAAAAGCAAAATGGAAAAAATATTTCTTGGTTTCTTCTTCTTCTCCCTCTGAGATATTTCTCTTCTTGGTACTAACACTCCCACTTCTTGCCGGCACATCAGTTTCCAGGGCCCAAACCGGCATCGTGGGTAAGGAGCTGTGGTGCGTGGTGAAGAACAACGCGGAAGACACAGCCTTGTAGACAGCGCTGGACTAGGCCTGTGAGCCTAGCGCCGGCGACTTCAGCCCAATAAAGCAAGGTGGGCCCTGATACAACGCAAATGACATAGTGGTTACGGCGCTGTATGCATTCAATGAATATCGACTCATCAATTCCTATAATTTTTTTTTTTTTTTGGGGGTCCTAAAACTCATAATTTAAAATAGCGTCTGTCTGAATAAATTTTAATGGAGGCCATTTTAACAATTCATCAGAGCAACCATGTTTTTAAAATAAAAAAAATTGTTATTGCATAAAACAATCTCAAATTTTGTACTACTTCTCATGGAGGCCAATTTAACAACTATTTCATTAAAATAGCACAAAAAATTATTGAATGATGGTTCTTTGTTGGTTGGATCAATATTTCAGCAGTATAACAAGGATGAAAAAATTAAAAACCTTCGACAGATTAGGTCCAACACATAGAGAATGAACTTAAAATTCTCTGTACCAGAGGAGGATATATAGAGGAAGAACAGGGATGATAAAGGCAGCTGCAAATCTGATTTTATTTTACTTATAAGTGAAAAGGGTGTTTTGGTCCTTTAATCAATGTGTCATTTAAGCAAAAATCATATGCAAGTAATGTGCTATTAATTTCTATCTAACTTAATAGTAAAACTACATTGAGATGCAAAGTGTAACAATGGTCATAGTTGATGGTGCAAAACATGCATTCAAATAGTTTAAGAGATGTATAAATGTATTTAAGTAGTTTAGGGTGTAAAGTGTAATCTAGAGTTTAATTTAAGGTGGTAAAGTGCAATTTCCTCAAAAATTAGATGGACTCGTGCGCCAAAATTAAACTTTAATTAAAATACAATTTGAAATTAAATTTGGTTTTTAAAAATATATTTATGATTCCTTTTTTCATGGTGATTTCAATTCAAGCATTAGCTGCTTTAACTTCTTATCGTTATGCCTCTCTTTTTTTTTTTTTTTTTTTGGTAATTTAAAATTTCTTAGGATTCTCTCCTTGTGAATAAATTTCCAATAGTCTTCCATTCCAATATAAGTCTTTGGATAAAAATTGTTATGCACAGGGTTTTACCAACTTTTTTTTTTTTTTTTTTAAAGCTTATTAAAATACGTTGCGTGAAAGAAACACAGCCCTAAGCCTTAGTAAAAGTTAAAGAACGCAACCAGATACTTTAAGCAATTAATATTATAGGAGATAATGGACGGATTTGCTCTCAGTAAACCGACATTAACATATATGCCACTCTTTCTTCATACAATCCTTTTAGTCAAATTGTGGATCAGACATGTTCATGCTTAGATTAGATGATGGATCAAGGGTGTGGATCTAATGTAGATATGAGCAGATTCATAAACTATGCACTAGATGTGGTCTTATTGGGCACACCCGTGGACAATGTACGCACAACATGGATGATATAGAGATAATGCTTTATCGACAGAGACTGAAGCATGTTCCCCTTGAGAATAACTCTCCTGAAGCATGCGTTAACCCAATGACACATAATCCCCTCCCATCTCCTGATTTTTCACTAGCCTCGTCAACTATTGGAACACCTGACCCTGTCCCATCTCTTCGGCGGATATAGAGATAATGCTCTATCGACAGACTCTAACCCACCCCATACCCCATCCAACCCTGTTCCACCTCAACCCAACCTTGTACCCCCACATGTTCCCCTTGAGAATAACTCTCCTGAAGCATGCGTTAACCCAATGACACATAATCCCCTCCCATCTCCTGATTTTTCACTAGCCTCGTCAACTATTGGAACTCCTGACCTTGATACAGAGGAGTTAAACCAGCTGTTAAGATCTTCTGACCCCCCCCCCCCCCCCCCCCCCACACTACACACCCCCCTACCCCATAATACAAATGAACCTCCTTTCTCCATGAGGCCATCATGGTACCCCCCGGCAGAATCTAATCTTAAATGGACCTGGATCGAAGGAAATGGCCCATTTATTACAAATGGTCAAAGTAATCAGCCCCAGTTTGAAACCTCGGATTCTGATAGCGACACCACTGCTATTATGTTTAATCTTGACCGCTTGAATGATGAGAGACCTGAAATAGTACAAGAACAGGGATGGGCGAAAGGATGTATACCAGAATCCCCTGATTCCATCGTTGAGTCCCTTGTCCAAAGAGTGGACAGAGGCAGGTTCAGATTTGAGTTAGGTTCTTCAAGTAATGGGCCAAATCTTACGGGCCCTCAAAATGAAAGCCTCCTTACAAATACAAGCCATCATAACCCACATGCAAACCCAGTAGAGGAAAGCCAACCTAACAATATTGGACCAAATGTTGAGGAATTAAGCCCCTTTGAACTCCTTACACTTGGGCCCGGCCCATCTGCCCCACTACAGGAGCTTATTTCTCCCACTCAACCCACTACACTTTGGTGCGAGGAAAATTGGAATGTTCCTTCTGACCCTATTACCACAAAAGACAATTCTAGAAAACGACTCAGAAGGGAGTTTGGCAAGATAGGAAGAAATATTAAGCAGAAATTGTTCTGTCGAGTTTTTGAAAGAAATGCTAACCAGATTGAAGCAAGTTCTGTACAGGTTGATGGTATGGAAGCTGAGACATATTCAGGGCGATGGGTGGCTGGCCCTCAACAGCCCCCCCATTCGCAATGAGGATCCTGAGCTGGAATTGCAGAGGGCTGGGCACCCCCTCTGCAATTCTTCAATGCCAAAAAAAGGCCCAGGAGTATCATCCAGATATTATTTTTTTGATGGAGACTCGCCTTGCCAAGGATAAGGGTGAGGCAATTTTGCAAAGGTGTGGTTTTTGGAATGGATGGGAGCATCCTAGGGAAGGGCTCAGTGGCGGTTTGCTGGTAGGGTGGCTGCAGAATCTCAAATTGGATATCCAATATAGCTCCAAACATTTGATACATGCCAATCTCCTTGACTTCAAAGGTAACCCCCTCTCAATCACTTTTGTTTATGGACATCCCGTGCATGCAAAAAGAATGGAGGTTTGGAATGATTTAAAATATCTTAGGAATATGGCCCACAAAAATTGGCTCTGCATCGGGGATTTTAACCAGGTTTTAGGTCAGGAGGATAAATTCTCTTTTACTGATAGAAAAATTGAGGGTGCAGATACTTTTAATCAAATCCTTTTTGATCTAGGACTTTGTGAACTTGAAGCAAAAGGTCAAAGGTATACCTGGATGAATGGTAGGGAGAATGAGGCTTTCGTTATGGAGAGATTGGATAAAGCATATGCATCAATTGAATGGATTAACTCCTATCCACATTATGCTCTGCAGAATCACCCAATTTTGAGGTCTGATCATGGATCAATATTACTGGAATTTGAATTACAACATCCTTTTAGGAGAAGGCCCTTTCGTTTTGAAAGAATGTGGCTCAATCACACCGGCTGTAAGGAAATCGTGGAGAAAGCTTGGAAAACTCATTCTGTGGGCTCCAGAGCTTTCAAACTGCAGCAAAAAATTAAAAGTGTTAAGAAGCAGCTCATAGTATGGAACAAGACAGTTTTTGGTAAAATAGATAAGGAAATTAAGGACAAGCAATTAGATCTTCAGCACTTACAGAATTCTATTCACACTGTGGAAGATGTCAAGAAGGAAAGAGATCTTAGAATTGAGTTAGAAAATCTTATGGATAAGGAAGAGACTATGTGGGCACAGAAGGCTAGAAGCAACTGGATTATCCAAGGAGATAGAAACACCAAATATTTCCAAACTGTTGTTCAGCAAAGAAGAGCTCGGAATAGAATTTTACAGCTTAGGACAGCTAATGGTACCTTGACTGAAGATTTGACTGAAATAGAAAGTATGCTGGTCACATATTTTAAGGAGCAATACTTTGAAACCAATAGCAAATCAGTTGATCAACTGATGGAGGATCTAGCTACTATTCCCATTCCTAAGATTGATCAACAGCAGAAGGATCTCCTTGAAAGACCAGTGACAGATTCAGAAATTGAAAGGGCTGTTTACCAGTTAGGTTCTCATAAAGCACCCGGGCTAGATGGGATTCCTGCCTTCTTTTACCAGGAATTCTGGAGCACTGTCAAGCAGGATATTCTCAGCTCCACACATGCTTTCTTCCATTCAGGTTCTCTACTTAAATCCCTTAACCAAACCTTCCTTACTCTTATTCCTAAGGTGCATTTCCCTGATGATGCTTCTCAGTTTAGACCTATCAGCCTTTGCAATGTTGTGTATAAAATTATTTCAAAAATCATGGTAGATAGGCTTAAACCCCTTATGGATAAACTCATCACTCCATTCCAAAATGCTTTCATTCAAGGCAGAAACATCACAGATAACATTTTGCTGGCTCATGAAATTTTTGACACTCTTAGGAAAAAAAAAGGAAGGAAAAAGGGATATGGTGCTCTAAAAATTGATATGAGCAAGGCCTATGATAGGGTTAATTGGAACTTTCTCAAAGCTGTCTTACAGTCTATGAATTTTGGAACCACCTGGGTTAATTGGGTCATGGAATGTGTAACAACGGTACAATACACTTTGCTTATTAATGGTAGCCCCACACAACCCTTTTATCCCTCTAGAGGTCTTAGACAGGGTGACCCTATATCTCCATACCTCTTCCTTTTCTGTGCAAATATTCTATCTATTGCTTTACTTGATGCAGAGAACCATAAGAAAATCAAAGGTGTTAAAATTGGAAGAAATGGAGTATCCTTTAATCATATCCTTTTTGCTGATGACTCTTTCTTTTTCTTCCAAAATGATAAAACTTCTCTCCTGACCCTTAAAACCACTTTACAGTGGTACTGCTCTTTGTCTGGTCAAACCATCAATCATAATAAATCTGAGTTGTTTTGCTCCCCCAATATTGATCTAAGCATACAGGAATCCCTGGCCTCTTCCCTTCAGGTCAATCTTGTTCAAGAGCCTAGTAAGTATTTAGGGTTAAATTTCAAGCTTAGAGGGAAAAGGATATCTGATTTTCAGGATCTAATTGATAGAGTTCAAAAAAAACTTCAAGGTTGGAAAGCCAAACTACTCTCTCAAGCTGCCAGATCTACACTTATCTCCTCTGTTTTGCAATCCATGCCGTTATACTCCTTTTCTTGTTTTAAAATTCCTGAGGCTGTGTGCAATAAACTGGATGCCATCACCAGAGCTTTTTGGTGGGGTCATGATCCTGGAGTAAGGAAACTACATTTGATAAATTGGGATACTCTCTGCCAACCAAAAGCCAAGGGTGGACAAGGACTCAAGAAATTCAGTTTTGTGAATCAAGCTATGCTTTCTAAACAATATTGGAGAGTGCAGAACTACCCAAACTCTCTCATGGCTAAAACCTTCAAAGCCAAATACTTCCCTAACTCAAGTCTACAAAACTATAAACCTAAACCTCACCACTCTTGGACTTGGAGAAACATTGCTACCTCTCATCATCCTTCTCTTCTACAGGGTCGCTGGGTAATCGGCAATGGTCACCTTATCCCCCTCACACACCCTGACTGGTTTCATTGTCCACAGCAAACCTTAGCAGAAAACCACCTCCTTGATGGAACTGTTGCTGATCTAATTGATCCTAATTCAAGGACTTGGAGAGTTGATTTGGTTAAGAAGTTGTATCCTTTTCCTATTTGTATGGAAATTTTTCAACTGACTATACCCAAATCTGAAGGGAACCAAGATAGACTGTTATGGAAACACTCCGGATCTGGAGAGTATAAAGTTAAGAAAGCTTACCAGATTATACAACAAAGCGCCTGCTCCTCTGTACTCTCATCGGAGAGACCCTTTGGTATTCCCCATCATTGCTGGAAAATTATTTGGAAAGTTAAACTCCCCATGAAAGTTCTGAACTTCATCTGGAAGCTACTTCATGACAGTCTCCCTGTGCTTACTATTTTGATTAATAGGGGAATTGTTACTCCTTCTTGTTGCCTTTTGTGTAATACAGATGTTGAAACTATCAATCACCTCTTTCTCCATTGTCCTTTCTCCAGAGCTGTATGGCACGGATCAATGTTGGAAATTAGAACTTCCTCTTTAAATGATATTTCTGTCAAACAATGGATTGTGGGATACCTGTCCTCTACTTACCCGTGGGAGCAGAGCAAGATGGACTTTTTACAATCCTTCTTCACCATATTGTGGACCATTTGGAGACATAGAAATTTGGTTCTTTATCAGAGCAAAACCCCTAACCCCATTGAAGTTGTTTTAACCTCCCAGTCTCTTATTTGCAGGTACCAGGAAGCCTTCAAGAACTACCATTCCCCAGTTCACAAATCCAATCAACAAGCTCAGAGACTCACAAATTGTGATTGGCAGCTCATCCTTAAAGTTGCAGCTCACCGAAACAGGAGATCAGGAAGGTGTGGGTATGCGTATGAAGCTAGGGACATGGAGGGCAGAGTCATCTTCACAGGTGGTGCCAGCAAAGGAAGACAGATCCTTTACCTAGCTCTTTTGGAAGCTGTGAGTGAGGCGATTTATAAAGCAAAGAATCTGGGCTTTAATGAAGTGATCATACTCAGTAACAGCAAAAGGCTGGAACAAATTTGCAATAAAGCTCAGTCTCCGACTTGGCAGGAGCTCCCTCTTGTTTCTGACCTGGTCCAGTTTCAACAGCAAGGCCTTATAACCTTTTCCTTTGTTGTTCCTAACTTAGTTCTCTCTCATGTAACCGAGTTAGCCTATATTACTACTTGTTTTCTGGTTCACATATGTAGACTAAATCCCATCTTGTCGTGACACTGTGACTGTGTATATCTTGTTTTGTTCTTTATTAATGAATGTTTTATTTAGTACCAAAAAAAAAAAAAAAAAAAAATTGTGGATCAGACAAAGTCTCTTTTACATCCCACTAGCTTCCAATGTTTATTAATTTAATGAAAAAGCTACTGTGACTATTCTAGCAAAAGTTGAACAAGTGGAGCAACAAAAGATTAATGTTCGGTTTGGATTGGGGAGTAGAGTAGGATAAAATTGATCTAAAATTAGTCTATTTTCAACCAACTTTACTCTACTCTCCTTTCCTTTTCTCTCAATCCAAACAACCCCTAAATAAACTCGTTTTGGTAGAATTAGATTAGTAATATAAATATAGTTAAGGAATGCATTTGGCAGTTGGCACAATCATAATTTATATAACATAAAGTTAATTATATGGTAAATGCATTGAGTTGATATAGTTTAATACTAATACTTCCCAACCCAAAATACATAAAGAACAATACGAAAACGAACAAATTAAAACAGAAGAAAAAGGAAAAGGTGAAGGTGCTTCTCAGTTTCTATATGTTCCCTTCTGAAGTTCCATTGTACTAGTTGTGCTTTGCGTCATTTCAAAGGCTTTCATCGACCAATCATCTTTTCTTGTTGTGGCAATGTTGCCAATTATTACTTCAACATTGAATATATGTCAAGTGGTAATCATTGTCCAATTTTGATGCATTCTAATTTCTAAAGGAATTTAATGGCAAACTTCCAGTAAAAATACTGTAACAGAGATCAAGGATTCACAAGTTTAGGAACTCATAATTGGTTTCAGGACTCTCTAATATTTTACCGTAGAATTGGTTTGACCACAATATGAGAAGCTCTGAATTTGGAAGACTTTCCAACCAAGACAGAAAAGTGTCATTGAATTGGTTATTACTAACATCAAAGGCCTCTAGCATCGTACAATTGGCCAATGATCTTGGTAACAAGTGTTGGAATTTGTTTCCTCTCAAACTAATCATCCTCAATTTGCTTCCATAGAACATATTGTGCAAGTATTGAGGAAGTGAACTGTTAAAGTTGTTATTTGACACATCATGGATATGAAGAAAAGTCATGTTGCAAATCCATTCAATACCATTAAGGTAATTATCAAAAATATCAAGAAAGTTAAGATTCCTTAGGTTGAAGATAAAGATTGGAAACTTGCCTTGACACTCATTGCCTGTAAGACCTAAGTCATTTAATTGTGTTTCCTAAACCCTAAAGGAGTTGGACCAATTAATTGATTGTAACTTATGTCAAGTCCAAGGATAATCAATTGTGTGAGGTTTGCAAGCCTAGAAGGGATTAGACTAGTCAATTGATTATTATGGAGGCCTAGACGCCAAGTTGGATGAGATTTCTGTTTGTTCGTTTAGACCCCTAAAACAGATTGTTTAACCTAATTTATTAACCAAGTGATTACTTGGATTAATTTTCAGATCTAGCTTAAATACAAACAAATCATATCATGCAAAGATGCAGAAAAGTAAATTACACCACGATATGATAACCTAGGAAAATCGATAAAACTAACCGTTTAAAAGTAAAAACCTAAAGAGGATTTGACCTAACTATCCTCAAGGTAAAGTAAATCCACTATAAGAGAATCGAAGTTTTTACAATCAAATTTAACCATAAATCTATTGCTATCTCATGTAGTAACTTACTGACACGACTTCGTGCAAGTTCCGAATCCACGGATTCCTTCTCTTCTTGGATTTATACCAACACAAACCACCTTGCTTGTGACTTTGAGATCCCACTCAAAGGTTTTAGATCACCTTTAGAAATGATCTTAAGGCAGCAACTATGTTCTACCAATGCTTGAATGTAATTTTGGCTCCAATAGATTCTTGTGTAGTTAGAAAGTACAAAACCTCTCAGATCTCATAAAAAGTAACACACAAATCTTCTCTAAAGTCTCCAAAACATGGCTAGGGTTTCCCTTTTATATGTGGAGAAGTTTAGATGAAACCCTAAATGTTTTTGCTCGCTTAAGCCTGTTTAAATTTTTGAAGAAAAAATTGGACTTGCAATTTTCGATCTATCAAGCCTAATTCTCGATCGGTCGAGCAAGGTAGAACCACACTCCCTTTTTCTACAATCAACTAGACTTGAACCTTGAAACAACCACTTTTAAGCATTGCTTAAAAACCTAGTCTAAACATGTTTTGTTCTCAGTTTGCCAACATAAGACAAATGTGATTCTAAATATTTAAATCTAAAGCTTTAAAACCTAACAATTTCCAATTGAAGATGGAATGTAACCCACTAAAATGCTATTTGAAAGGTCAAGGTAAATGAGATTTGTGAGGTTACCAATTGAAGATGAAATAGACCCCGACAAACTGCAACTTGGCATTTCCTGAGCAATGAAGGAGCTAAGGTTTCCCATTGAAGCGGGCAACTCACTAGAGAAATTGATGCGTGCAAGGCTCATTTGCTCCAGGGGGCTGCTCCAATATTGAAAGTCAGGCCAAGAACCATTGAGATCTTTGTTGTGATTTACGTCAAGAATAAATTTGGTAGCATAAAAATGCTGATTTGAAATTCCCCATACATTCCACAGTCAAGGAGATAGAGGGTCCTTAAATTAGACATGTTTATTAGTTGATTGGGAATCAGAGGATGCTCAGATATCACAGATGAAGATATTAGGCACGGTGGAGGATATGTTCACTCTACTCAGATCAAGATCTTCTAGAAGGGCTAGATTTCCAACTAGGCTCGTTAGGCTCAATCTTTCCAATTGCAATAGGCTTTTCTTTGAATCATGGTTCCAACCCAGACCCAGAGATGACAATTGGGACAACTTTGAAACTTCTAATGGGATTTAACCAGAAAACATAGAATGAGCTAGATTGAGATGTGTCAGTCTCGACAGATTGCCTACCTGGGATGGGATTTGAGAGTTGTTGAAGCAATTGTCAGCAAGGTTAAGCTTTTGTAAGTGAACAAGATGAAAAAGAGTGCTGTTAGAGTCGATTGAACCATAGAGACAACTGTTATTGAGGTCAAGGCCAATCACATGGCCTGTGTCTCCATCGCAGTCAACACCATCCCATGACCAACAATCAGTACTATTTTCTGCTTCTGGTGTACGTCCAAGATCTGACCCTATCACATGCAATAGGAAAACAGGAGGCAGACTCTTCTATGGTAAAGCTTTGCTTGAATTGCAACAAGGCTGACATCTCATCATCATGGCATAGTGGATGCATGGGAGGAGAGCAACGTATAAGATTAAACAAAGGGAGTATGTAAAGCAAGCGCATCAACATAGTGTAACAAAATGAAAACCCTACGATGATGATGATGATGTCCTAAACTCCTAATTACATATATGTTTAGCACTCTTTGCTGCGTAGTTGAATACAAATTGGACTGCAAGTATATTACTATTTATAGACACAGCATATATGAAGTGGTAATCGAGTTGTCGTAAACATTCCGTCTTATATCAAAAGCGAACTTCAATCGGCAACCTTAATACACGTCTTTATTTTTGACGTGCACAACAGTATTGACACTAGGGTGGTGTCACATCATCAAATAAATAAGTCCGCAAAATTTGAACATCAAATTGGTGAGTTTATAACATATATAACTTCTAGCTATCAGGATTTTAGGTAATTTTCAAATAATTTTGGAATTATATATCCCAAAAGAATTAGCGAGTCATATATCAATGGAAAACTCTGTTTTAGTTTAGTATCATGTAGTTGTTTGATAGCTTATTTGTTAAATATGAAATAGAAAAAAAAAACATAATTTTTAGTAACTTTTATGTTAAAAAGGTGTGAATGTTCAATATGTATGTAAAACACCTTTGAACGTTTAGAACTCAAATTACAAATTATCAATTCAAGCTTATAATCAAACAATTAATTCACAGAATTGATAAAAGGCAATTATAATTACAGAATTGATAAAGGCAAAGATAAAGGAAGAGAGATGCAAACACAAGGACAACATGCGATGTGTTATCGAAGAGGAAACTGAAGCCCTCAGCGTAAAACCTCTCCGCCACCCTCCAAGCGGTCAATAATCCACTAGAAATTGTAGTTGGGATACATGAACAGTAATAGACCCTCCAAGCCTAATCTATCCAGGTACCTAAGCCCTCCAAGCTTCTTGCTCCAACGAGGTTGCGCCGAACCTTTTTCTTTTCTAACTTACCGGATTCCGCTATAACCCATAGCATCAACCAATAACCATTAGTTCCTTCCAAACTGCTTCCCTTAGCACCAAAAGACCTTCTCACAAACGTGGGTGTGGTGAGAAAATGATTTGGTCAAGAACCTCTCAAGGATGTATCAATGGAAAGGAAGAGAGTAGAGGAATTTGAAGAGTCTCTTAGTGAAGATTGGGGATGAGGCAATCTTGTTTTTCTCTAGGGTTTCTCTCTCAAAATTCTCTCTGGAAGCTCTCTACATTTCGTGGGTATAAGGGTCTATATATAGTGGTGTGTGTTTGGAATACGAAGAGTCACTTTTTCCCAAACAGGGCAAGTTGGCAGCTTGGCCTCGCGACTGGTCTAAGTCGCGAGTTCAAGTTGTGAGCTAACGGTCTGGCCAGCCTGGGACTTTTGTCCTGTAGTGCGACAGCTGGCGTGACCCTTCACCTCCCCGCATGCTTCTCACGTGTGTAGCAGTTGGCGGCTTGCAAGTCGCAAGTCAGCCGCGAGTCCCTGCTTCTTTGCACATTGTTGAGCAATTCTTCACACTCTCTCACACACTACCCATACATGAATCACACCTAAATACAAGGTTACTAAGTGCTAAATTACAAGCAAATTAGTACAGAATAAAGTCAACAAGATGGTTGATAAAATTCAACCTTACAATCTCCCCCTTTGGCTATTTCGTGAAAAAACCCTATAACAAATTCTAGACTTAACGCGTGAGTTGGGAACAGTTGGAAAACTCACTCATACCTAACTCTAGAATCTGTGTAGCTCTTGAACCATAAGAACAAGTATTTCCTGAAACACAACAACACAATAAGTTCATTGTATGCAGAAAACATGTAATGCATATAGAGCAAGCACAATGCGATCAAGCACAATGGAATATAGCAATAGGCCATGGCAAGACCAAAATAGGCAATCACTGCATATGAGTGATCACAATGCTCATTTACACTTGGAATGAACATCCGGACATTCAAGCTGATAAACACGAAGCAAATCACTTGAATGACGAACACTCAACCAATGCACAATACATGAAGTATATGCATCTAGGAATAAAATCCTACAAGGGCACAAGAGTGAGAGTACTTAAAGAAAATGCATAACATTTAGCAGCAAGTACATAGAACCTTAAAAGCGTACAGAAGCAACAGGTACAAATATAAACAAGAACCTTAAAAACCTATAAAGGTACCAGGTACAAACAGTAAAAAGTACTTCCCTTATCATATCACTCCCCCTATCATGAATCATAGGAGCTGTGATGAACTTGGAACATATATACCTGTAACCTGAAACACTTGCACAAAACACATTAGACCCTTAAGGTAAAGCAAGTAATAAACGGACAAGTATAATGTAACAAGTAAAAGGGCTCGTCCAAAGCCGGGGTGGACGAGCCCTTTTCAGTGGTCTCTTTCACTTTCTCTCTATTAGTCAACCTCAGCTTGCTCTAGCCAATGCTAGAGAGGGGTTCATTTTTCTTTGACTTAATCTGGGCATAAAACTCTTGATTAAACTTGGTTTTCATGTCTGCAAAAAAGAAAGTGGAGTTAAAAAAAAAAAAAAGAAAGGGAAAGATAGACGATCGACTCTCATCCAAAAGAGACTTACTTTTTTCTTTGCGGCGGATAGCACGAAGGACGTAATGGGAAGGTTATGGTCCCAAGCAATGACGAGCTAAAGTCCTGGGATCCACCAAATCATCAAAATCATCAATAGTGCTTGTGTACTCCGTGGCTGCGCGAACACGCTCCACAAACCAGCTCTCCAACTCTAGACAATCTTTGACTAAAGAAAAAAAAAAAAACACAAGGTGAGGAGGGACGGTCCAAGCAAGAAGACGAGCATAAAAGAAAAAAAAATGGGGAAAATGCAAAACAAACGCACCAAGTATAGGGGTCTCCCATCGACGCAATAGCCTAGGGACATCTCCCCAGAAGTTGTCAGAGAGGGTCTCCCAACCGTCACCTGACACAAAGAAGTACCTCGACTTCCAATAATGGAAGGATGAAGGCAGCTCGGCGATGAGCCGAGACCTTCTATCCCATGGCACGAGCTCATAATAACCAAACTCCTTGGAATCCTTTAGACGGTAAAGGTGGACAAACTCATTCAGTGTGATCATATCACCATCAGCTATGATCGTCCAGATCACCATACAACTTATGACGATCCTCCAAGAATTAGGCATAAGTTGTCTTGGGGTTATGTTTAGGTGGTGAAGGAGCTCCATTATGAATAGATGGACGGGGAACCTAAGGCCACATAGGAAGGCAACTTCATAGAAGCAAACCTCCCTGTGGGCAAAGGCACAGGATTTCTCGCCCTTCTTAGGGAGACGAACCCTAGTCTCCTCAGGAAACTGGAATCTATCCCTAAATCTAAATAAGGTTTCCTTGTTCAGGGAACACTCCTCCTGAAGGGCATGGAAAGACCGAGGAGAGGTTGGGATGGATGGACGGGAAGATGATGGCCTAGAAATTGCTGTATCCGTCTCAACCTTACCCATACTGGCGTTGGATGACAAGATAGCCCCTAAGTCACCAAATCTACCCTCAGAATTCATTTTTTCCCTCCTTAGCGCCCCCTACATTGACTCAAACCAACTTAGGGATTCACTCAACAATGGGTACAACTCACCCAACACTAGACTCAGATCACTATCACCTAGGGTGAAATCCCTAATCGGCGGGTAAAAGCCACTAGAGCAACCTATGAATGCCCCTAAGCGAGCAAAGAAGAAAGTAACGGAGGGAGAAGTACACCTAATACCAGAATTGTCCATCAAAAAGAAACCAAAAAAAAAAAAAAGATTTCAAGAGAAGCTAAAAAGGAAAAAAGAAAAAAAGAAAAGTAAAGGGGGGTAACTGAAAAAGGAAGCGAAACTGAAAGGGAGAGAAGATGGGCGCAAAAATCGCAACGGTGAAACCCAAAGGAAGCTGAAGACTCGGAGCAAGGAAACACAAGATGACTGGAATTTTGCAAAAATAAGCACAGAAAGAGAACATCAAAAGTTTAAAAAGGAAGCACCACAAAAAACATGGGAAACTGAAAAGTTTCGCCGGAACCAAGGGCCCCCTGACCAATCTTGAGGTGACATGTGGCCACGACACACGCCACACCGCCACAAAGTAATAACTGCAGGGAGGGAAACCCAAAGCACCAAAAAAAAAAAAAAAAAAAAAAAAAAAAGACAAAACAAAACAAAAGGGGGAAAGAGAGAAGGAAGCTCCACACATTCCACGGGCGTCTCCAAATTGAACAACCTCGGAATAGGGGGGTAGCTGATGGACGACCATAATCCCCTCAGGAAACCCCCTTGTCCAGATAAGGAAGTGACAGATGAAGAAACCATCCCACTCTGTCACCAGTGGGACTCACTAGACGAAGAAAGGGTATGCTAGTGCATACAGGATTGGCATACGTTATAGAGTCACAATAAACCTCTTTACCATTGGAGCACCAATGACTCTCTCATTAACACCTCAGGGGAGCATTACAAATAGCCCATTCAAGCCTCCATTAAAGGCACTCCCCAACGGCTAGGAAACAGAGGCAAGTATATATACATAGATACCTCACACATATCGGGATATATAAAAAAACTCTTGCACACACACACTGACATTCCGAATACTTTCCTTCTCATTCTAGCCTATCTAACTTTAGCATCAGAGGCTTTGTGGTAGGCACCACACTAGTGTCCCGCACTCCTTCCTTTTACCATCATTTTTCAAAACCAGGTTGGCTATGGACAATCCCATTCTGGACGATTATTCGACTGACGATCCGAGCATCATCAGTGTCTATAGTTTCCAACACATCAAGAAATGTGTAGTTTGGAGTTTTGTAGAGTGCATTATAGTTTTTTGTGTCCCTATTTTCCAACACATCAAAAAATGCAATTTGCAAAGTAGCACATTTTAAATTTTCTTTCCTTTATTTATGTCTCTTTGGTTTCCGAAACTTCCTATCATGGATAGAGCCATTCATGGATTGGGGGCAACAGCCCCCCTAAATTTTTTTTAAAATAATATAATTATATAACTACATATTTAGGTACTAATTTTAGCAACTTTGTTTAATAAAATTACATTATATCCCTCTTATTGATCATTATAAGAGAAATGTTGCAGCTACAAACTTTTTTACAACATTTTTACAGACTATTGAGGTAGCAAATTTTTACTAGTTTGCATCTGGGTTCACTACCTACATCACTTTTTTACTTACTAATAACTACTAATCACAGCAAAAATTTGTAAAATAATTTGTAGATCTAGTATTTTCCTCCTTTTAAAGTCTATAAAAAAATTTATAGATCTAAAATCTTAAAAAATATATATATATACAAGCCCAAAATATTAGCCCAACAACAAAAATTACCAATAGGCAATAGCAAAGCTGTAAAAAAAAATTTGAGACTAATAAACCAATTTTACAAAAAATAAAAAATAAAAAAACCTTAGCCCTTTAAAAAACTTCAAACAAAATAATTTTGTCCTTATAAACAAAAGACACACTCTACACACACATAAAAAATTAATAATAAAAGAAAACCTTTGTTGGCTAAGCAATAGAGCCAAAAGCCGAAACTACTGCATATAGCTAACAATGAAACCACCCCCATTAACTCCAAGTCCTAACTCCGTCCCTGCTTCCTATACAATTCTTAATTATTGTTTGTTGCGTGTTGAATATTTGATCAAATCTTTGATTCTTATTAAATATTTTTTCCTTGAAAATTAAATTTGGCAAAAATTGAATGTGAAGGCGGTGAAGAATCAGAAATCCAACATTTCTTTGATAATGGATTCCCACACAAGCCTATGTTTCCCTCAAAGGAACTGTTATCAAATGTGTTGAATTGTTTCCTTTGTGGTATAAAGCCAATGAGATGATTATGAGAAATATTGAACCGTTCTAGGAAGTAAGTTGTGCTAGTTGTTGTGGAATCTCCCTTGGGAGTCTATTTTGAGAAAAGTCTAACGATTCTAGTTTTAGAAGATTCCCTAAAAATGGTGAGATGTTTCCTATAAAAATATTATTGGAAAGATTGAGCATATGAAGCCCCTTTAAATCTCCAATAAATTTAGGGATCTCTCCAACAAACCTATTGCTTGACATATCAATGGCTTTGAAGGATTGTTGGACTTTGTTGTATATTATATCCAAGCCTTTGTTTGTTATTTTCATTGAATACTCATAAATGAAAGACATCTTCAAGTGGTCCTCATGAATATATATCAAGTGGAGTTCGTTGTCCAATTTCAAGGCATTCAAACTTTTGAAAAAATTTAATGGCAACTTTCCTGTAAAACCATTGTAAGAGATATCAAGGATTCGCAAGTTAGGGAACTCATCCTTGGTTTTAGGACTCTCTAAGATTTGACCATAGAATTTATTGGACCGCAAGAGGAGAAGCTTTAAATTTGGAATTTTTCCCAACCAAGTGGGAAAAGTGTCTTTGAATCGGTTATTACTAACATCAATTACCTCTAACATCATACAATTGGCCAATGATCTTGGTAACAATTCTTGGAAATCATTTCCTTTCAAGCTAATCATCTTCAATTTGCATCCTTGGAAGCTACTGTGCAAGCATTGAGGAAATGAACCACTAAAATAGTTTTCAGATACATCAAGAATATGAAGGGTAGTCATGTTGCAATTCAATAGAGTACCACTAAGGTGATTATAAGAAATATCAAGACTATAAAGATTCTTTAGGTTAAAGATGGACAATGGAAGCTGGCCACGAAACTCGTTTTTCCAAAGAATTGAGTATTGTAATTCTGTAAGGTTCATAAGTCCAAAAGGAATTGGACTAGTTAATAGATTCCAGCCCAAGGTAAGCACAACCAAATGTGTCATGTTTGCAAGCTCAAAAGGGAGTGGACCATTCAAATGATTACACCCAAGGTCTAGAAACACAAGTTGGATGAGATTTCCATTTGAAGAAGGGATTTTATCTGTGAAAGAGTTATTTGAAAGTCTAAGGTAAATGAGATTTGTGAGGTTACCTATTGAAGATGGAATGGATCCTGATATGTTACAACCCCACATATCCAAAGCAATCAGGGAGCCGAGGTTTCCCATTGAAGCTGGTAGCTCAATGGAGAAACTAGTGTTTACGAGGCTCATTTCCTCAAGGGGACTGCTCCAATCTTGAAAGTCGGGCCTAGAACCAGTGAGATCTTTGTTGTGCTTCAAGTCAAGAACAAGTAATTTTGGTAGCTTAAAGATGTCTACTGGAAATTCCCCATGCATTCCACAGTTATGGAGATAAAGGGACCTTAGAGTAGACAAGTTTGCAATGATATTAGGCACTGTGGAGAATATGTTCACCCCTCCAAGAGATATTCTACGCGGGTTAAATTTCCAGCTAGACTTGTTAGGCAACTGTTTGAATTGCAATAATGATTTGCCCGAAGAGAAATCATAGTTGCAGCACAAATCCAAGAATGACAATTGGGACAACTTTGAAACTTATGATGGGATTTGACCAAAAAACATAGAATAAGAGAGATTAAGATATGTGAGTCTTGAAAGATTGCCTAACTGGGATGGGATTTGAGAGTAGTTAAAGTGATTGTCAGCAAGGTTAAGACTTTGTTAGTGAACAAGACGGAAGAGAGCAGTTGGAGTTTATTGAACCATGCATATAGGCCAATCACATGACCTGTGTCCTCATCACATTCTACACCATCCCCAGAGCGGAAATCACTGTTTTCTCCTTTTAGTGTCCAAGATTTTGTTGGAAAATATGGCTAAATAAACAAGTTTTGATTCAACAATACAAACCCTAAAAATTGGCAATGACAAAATAAATAGATAGAGTTAGAAAGATCTCACAAACTATAGAATCACGCAAATGCGTTGTCTTTAAAGGTTGATTCGTGCCACTCGGAGTAGAACTCGGTGTGAATGGCTCTCTTGGCCGAACAACCCCCCAAGATTAGACTATAGTAATTTCTTCAAGTTGATCACACACTCAAGCAAGAAGAACTTGGAACAACCTTACTTGCCTTTCCTTTCCTTAAAAATATTGAAGCTGAAATTTTTTCTATGCAGCAAAAATTGAAGCTGAAATTTTTTTCTTCTGTGCAGCAAAAATACAGAGGAAACAGAGGGATATACGGCTGGGAAGATGAGAGAAATATTGATATATGAATAGTGTGTTTTGTAGGGTTTATATGCTTGCTAGAAGGAAGATAAATGGGCTGACTAAAGGACAAGTCCTCCAACGGCTACTGTGCAAATTTTGTGCCCAACGGGCTGTTCATTAAATGCCCAACGGACATAAAATCAGATCAAAATTTGGGCTAAAAGAAAGTAATGGAAAAGGTAAGGCCCAAGAATGATGTAACAAACCCAAATCCAAGCCAACACCTAGCCCATTGTGATCCAACTTACCACCTAAGATGTGCAAAGCCTTATAAACTCATAACAAGATTCATTCCTAACCAATGTGGGACACAAACATACATTAAGTGTTTGAAACACACACATACTCCAACAATCCCCCACATGTTACAAACACTAAACTAGGAAAGGCAATAAACTCAAGAAGGCATGCATCAATATGGTACCCTAAGGTTTTAACCATACTTAGAGTAAATAAGTAGGAACTACTAGACAATGGTAGAGTTAGACTCTTTTAACCAAGCTATTAGATAACCAAACTTACCACCCACATACCTTTCTTTACCAAGGTTGTTCCATAAGCGGGTTGGCGCCTTATACAGGCCATGCGCCATTGGGTTTCATGAGAGCTCTAGAGACCTACCCAAGTCTCATAGGAAGCGGCACAACTTCCACTCCCACATAGGTGGCATCCATCAAGAGTGTGTGCAGTACACCCCATCCCAACAGGTAGGGACTATGGATCCATTAAGAGCTAGAGCTCAACCTCCAACAATCTGCAACTTAGCACTGTCTCATACCATAGGGATGGACTCATCACTAATCTCCTCAATGAGATAGTAGAATACATAATAACTGACAGTGCCCATATGGACCACAAATGACCTCTACCCATTTAACCCCTTGCGTGGAATCACCCATCATAGAGGTTGGGCATTGGCCATAGTGTCACAATTTGGGTATCAATCCTATCTCCCTCGATGTCTCACTCACCAGCCTTCTTGCTAGTGGCTTGGTCAAAGGATCGGACAAATTCCTTTCTGACCTCACAAAGTCCAAGGACATTACACCATTATCAATGAGCTGCCTCACAATATTGTGCCTCCATCGGATATGTTGACTTTTCCCATTATAGATTTTGTTCTTAGCATGTGCTATGGCAGCCTGGCAATCACAATGTATGCAAATAAAGGTAATAGAGTTAGTATACAATAGTATATCAATTAACAAACTCCTAAGCCACTCGGCTTCGAACCTAGCCTTTTCTAAGGCTACTAACTTTGATTCCATGGTGGATCTCGCTATGCAAGTTTGCTTAGATGATTTCCAAGAGACAGCCCCTCCAGCTAGTGTGAACACATATCCACTAGTGGGCTTTACCTCATCTATATCGGAGATCCAATTAGCATCACAATATCCTTCTAATATAGCAGGATAACCACAATATGACAAACCATAATCAAAAGTACCCTTTAAATATCTTAACAATCTTGATATTGCATCCCAATGTTCAATACTAGGATTATGAGTATATCTACTCAATCTACCAACAACATATGCAATATCCGGGCGAGTATAGTTTGTTAAAAACATCAAACTACCAATGATTTGTGCATATTTATCTTGTGAAACACTATCTCCACGATTTTTAAACAAGTGCACATTCGAGTCAAAAGGAGTAGACATAGGTGACGTATCAAAGTGTTCAAACTTTTTAAGAATTTTCTCTACATAATGAGATTGTAATAGTGTAATGCAATCATTATCCCTAAGGATCTTGATGCCCAAGATTATATTTGCCTCACCCAAATCTTTCATATCAAAATTAGAGGCAAGAAAGTGTTTAGCATCATGCACAACATCAAGGCTAGTTCCAAATATATAAACTTGCTATATATGCATTTATTGGCACCATTGATCACATATCCATGTGTAAGCATAACATTATCAAAATTTTCATGCCATTGTTTAGGTGCTTGTTTTAAACCATATAAAGATTTAACCAACTTACAAACTTTATGTTCTTGTCCAAGAACTACATAACCCTCGGATTGCTCCATATAAATCTCTTCTTTTAAATCACCATTTAGAAAAGCAGTTTTAACATCCATTTGATGTACTACAAGTTTGTAAATAGAAGCAATGACAAATAAAATTCTATTAGATGCAATTCTAGTAACCGGAGAATAAGTATCAAAATAATCCACATTATGTTTTTGCTTATAGCTCTTGACTACTAAGCGAGCCTTAAACTTATCAATTGTACCATCCGGTTTTAATTTCCTTTTAAACACCCATTTGCAACCAATAGGTTTAACCTTGGGTGGAAGCTCAACTAATTCCCAAGTATGATTAGACATAATAGATTCTAATTCATTATTAATTGCTTCCAACCAAAAATGTGCATCTACGGATTTAATTGCATCATAGTAACTTATAGGTTCATCTTCAACAACATAGACAAGGAAATCGTTACCATAATCCTTTTCCTTCCTAGCTCGCTTGCTCCTTCTTATTTCTTGCACATCATCAACAAAGTCATTAGAAATTTCAATAGAATTATGCAATACTTTTTCCTTATTTTTCAAAGGAAACACATGCTCAAAGAATATAGCATTTTCAGATTCAATAATAGTGTATGATTCTAATATGTCACTTTTGATGACAAGAAATCTATAGCATGAACTAGTGCAAGCATAACCAATAAACACAAAATCACATGTTTTAGAACCAAGCTTTCTCCTTTTAGGCATGGGTAGCATGCCCTTAGCCAAGCACCCCCACACTTTGAGATATTCCAAGTTAGGCTTACGCCCTTCCCAAAGTTCATAAGGAGTTTTACCGATTTTCTTATAAGGTACCTTATTTTGAATATGGCAAGCTGAAAGAATGGCCTCCCCCCACATGTTAGAAGATAGCCCAGAACTAACAAGCATAGCATTCATCATCTCTTTAAGAGTTCTATTTTTCCTTTCGGCTATTCCATTAGATTCCGGTGAATAAGGTGGAGTTACCTCATGTATTATGCCATTTTGTTCACAAAATTCCTTAAAAGGATTAGACTCATATTCACCACCTCTATCGGTTCTAAGTCTTTTAATCCTTTTGTTCTTTTGGTTCTCAACTTCACTTTTATACTTTATAAACATCTCCAAAGCTTCATCCTTGGTTCTTAGTAAATAAAGTTTAGTGAATCTAGAGTGGTCATCAACAAAGATCACATAAAATCTTTTGCCACCTCTAGTCATGGTGTGTTTTAAATCACCCAAGTCACTATGTACCAATCCTAGAAGCTCGGTTTCTCTTGTTATGGATTTACAAGATTTCTTGGTGATTTTAGTTTTGGCACAATTTCACATTTGTCCATATTAGCTTCACTTAGTGAGTTAATAATTCCACATTCTTTCATTTTCTTTATATAGCTAAGATTAACATGTCCAAGTCTATCATGCCAAACATCAATGGAATCAACTAAGCACAAGAAGATGAACCTTTTTCATTAATAACTTGATCAACATTAAGTACAAAGAGACCTTCATCATCATAGCCCTTACCAACAAAGACTTCATTCTTAGTTAAAGTAACTATGCCACCATCAAATAAAACTTTAATACCGGCCTTACCAAGCAAATATACCGAAATGAGACTGTGTCGAAAGTGAGGTACATGAAAGACATTATTGAGTGAAAGAGTTTTACCGGAGGTTAGCTTCAAGAGTACCTTCCCTTTACAACTCACCGGCATGGACCTATTGTCCCCAACATAGACACATTCGGTGCCTTCTGCCATAGGAGTGTAAGAACTAAACTCCTCTTTGAATGTACCAATGTGTCTTGTGCAAGCCGAGTCAACTACCCATCCCTTCACTTTTGTCACCAAGTGTGCCTCACACACCACGGCCGTAATGATCTCTTCGGTTTGCACCATGTTTGCCTTATTTTATGTAGAGCCTTTATTGTTTTTCTTATTGTTGTTGAAGTTGCCCATTGCCCTACATGTTGCCGCATAATGACCTACCTTGCCACAAATAAAACAATTACCCTTTTTCTTTTGGATTTGAGGATTTGGGCCACTTTTATTATGAAAATTTTCTTTTCCCTTGAAATCATGTTTCTTATTATGTTGTGAAGGTCTAGAGGGTCCTCCCTCTACAACATTAGCCTTGGCAGTAAATTCCTTAACTCTAGAAAGCTGTTCCGACATTCTATTTGTTTCTTCAATTTGAATATCAACGATAGTTTGTTGAAGATTCAAATAGGTTTTATGGTGGCTATACTGGTGTTTATACTCTTTCCAAGAGTCCGGCAACTTAAACACTAGGCTATGAGCCACAAACCTCTCAGGTAAAACATCACCCTCTTTAGCTAGGTCGGATACTAATTTTTGAAAATCTTCAATTTGGCTAGAAACACTTTTTTCCTCAACCATTTGAAAAGACATAAATTTAGCCATAGCAAATTTTTTAGCACCCTCATCCTCAAACCCATAACGACCATTAAGTTCATCCCATAAATCTTTAGCACAAGTAAAATGACAATAATTATCAAACAACTTGTTAGATAAACCACACTTAATAGTATGAACACACAATTTATTTGTTTTTTCCCACTTTGCTATATTTTTAGGATCTTCTTCGGGTTTAGGCTCATAAAGAACCCGGTCAATTTCGGTAAATTCCAAGATGGGCAAAACCCTTTCTTTCCAACGCTTAAAATTATTTCCATCAAAAGCCTCAAGCTTTGTAATTTCCGAAATGACCTTAAGAGAATCAACAACTTGTTTCTTCATTGTTAAAACACAAATATCAACCTTTAAAATTGTTGGAAAATATGGCTAAATAAACAAGTTTTGATTCAACAATACAAACCCTAAAAATTAGCAATGACAAAATAAATAGATAGAGTTAGAAAGATCTCACAAACTATAGAATCACGCAAATGCGTTGTCTTTAAAGGTTGATTCGTGCCACCCGGAGTAGAACTCGGTGTGAATGGCTCTCTTGGCCGAACAACCCCCCAAGATTAGACTATAGTAATTTCTTCAAGTTGATCACAACTCAAGCAAGAAGAACTTGGAACAACCTTACTTGCCTTTCCTTTCCTTAAAAATATTGAAGCAAAAATACATAGGAAACAGAGGGATATACGGCTGGGAAGATGAGAGAAATATTGATATATGAATAGTGTGTTTTGTAGGGTTTATATGCTTGCTAGAAGGAAGATAAATGGGCTGACTAAAGGGATGTTCATTAAATGAACAACGGGCTGCTCAGAAGCTCACCAACGGACATAAAATCAGATCAAAATTTGGGCTAAAAGAAAGTAATGGAAAAGGTAAGGCCCAAGAAGGATGTAACAAACCCAAACCCAAGCCAACACCTAACCCATTGTGATCCAACTTACCACCTACGCTGTGCAAAGCCTTATAAACTCATAACAAGATTCATTCCTAACCAATGTGGGACACAAACATACATAAGTGTTTGAAACACACACATACTCCAACAGATTTAACCCTGTGATTTGCAATTGGGTCATACAAAGACTTGTTTATGATAAAGCTTTCCTTGAATTGCAACAAGGCTGAGCTCTCAACATCATGGCATAGTGGCTGCTTGGAAGGAGACGAATGTATAAGATGAAACAGAGGGAGTATGTAAAGCAGGCGCATCAACATGATGATGTCCTAATTATGTTTGGCACCCCCCCTTATTTTTTTTTGGTTTAATAAGTGCGTCGGGGAATGCAAATATTTATAGACCGAGTACCCTGCTCAACTACTTAAAAGCGCAAGCGCAAAAAACAATGAAATGAAGAACTTATGAGAAGCATAGTGATGAACACAACCACCATGACGCATGAGTATCTCATGACCAAGTAAATAAATTAGCAAACTCTCAATATAAAAACTGATGAAGTTTTAACAAAATCACAATTGTTATGTCTCTAGTTTCCAACACATCAAAAAATGTGTAGAGTGCATTATGGCTACTTTACAACAAATTATCCCAATTGGTAGAATGCAATCTGTAAAGTTGCAAATTTTAAATTTTCTTGCCTTTATTTTTGTCTCTTTGGTTTCAGAAATTTCCTACCCAATTCGTAAGTCTTGTTAGTTGCGTGTTGAATATTTGATCAAATCTTTGATTCTTATTAAATATTTTTGTCTTGAAAATAAAAGATGGCATTACATTGCTCATGTTTGGAGGGCTGTGAGGCTGTCTTAGGTGGGTTCAACTCTTTGACCCTTTTACACCATTGCCCAAAGGGCATCCATTAACATTTTCCTAAAATATAATGATTAGATAATTTGGATTTATATGTAATGGATTGAGCCATTATAGAAGGATAAAAAATAAAGATGAATTGGGCCTAATATACTTGAAGACATAGTATTTAAGTATAGGCATGCCAAACTTAGACTTATAGTTGATCATATTGTTAGTTTGGTTTTGAATATTTGATTTTAATTAGATGTTTATGTTTAATTAGAAAATGTAAGTTGTCAATTCCAATTAATAGTTATCAAGTTTCTTGCTTCGTATCTTTTAGGTGTATTTTCAGATCAGTGGTGACCATTTTATATTTGTTGCATTTATGTTTATTATGGTTAACGAAATTTTCATTTATATATCAGAATAAAGATACCTATATTTTAAACTTCTAGTGCCATGCTCAATTGTCGATAAGTTTGGTATGCACATGCAAATATAAAATTTGTGAAGAAATGTGAAAATTTTGTCATTTTGACTTTTGACTATATGAAAGAATCCTTCCTAGGAAGGATAGAATATTGGTCCATTTGGATTGGGAGGAACAAAGTTTCTCTCCAAACTAATTTGTAGAAAAACTCTTCCAACTTCTCATATCTATCTTTTTTAAGTATGAATTTTGAAAATTTAATCGTTTAATTTCATATTTCTTATGTTCTTAATATGCATATCAAATTTCATTCAAATCGGATATTATTTACTATTCGATCAATAAACTTATTTTTTATACACAATTTTAGATCACAAAATCTTGAAATTTAACGTTTCTTTAATGACATAGCAATTGATATTCGATCTTCTTAAAATTTTGTAAGCATAAAAGATATAATAAAAATATGCAATTCAATGATTAGATTTTCAAAATTCACACTTAATATAAAAATATATAAGGAGTTTAAAGGGTTTTTCTCCAAATTAGTTTGGAAAGAAAATTTGTTCGATTGAGGAAAAGTGGAGTAAAGTAGAGTGGAATTGGCCCAAAAATAGTTTATATTCAGCCAACTTTACTCCACTTCTCCTCCCTCCTCCCTCCTCCCTCAATCCAAACGGGCCCTTAGGTTAGGTGTGAGCTTATCTATTCATTATGATTTTGTATTTGCATTTCCTCCATAGCCAAAAAAATATGGTATCAAACGATCTCCCAGAAAGAGCTTGACTAGTTGCAGGGGCTGAAATGTTTAGAATATTGTCTTAAATAGAGTTCTTTGCAGCTTATATATAGAGGATCACTTTGTCTATTTTTTATCCTGTTTAAGGATCTTTGTTTAGTTTTTTTCCTTCTATGTCGTTTGGATTGTTTTGATCTTGTTTGTAGCTAATATTTCTCATTGCATCTGTTAAGTTTATTGTGGTTGATGAAATTTTCATTTATCAGCATAAATATATATATATATATATATATATATATATACTATATACTATATATAGTAGTTAGAGTTTTATTTTTATTTATTAAAAAAAATAAAAAATAAAAACTTCTATTCCCATGCTCAATTCTCTGCTTGATATTCATATGCCAATATACAATTGCATTCCAGTTTTTCTAGGCAATTTCAAACATCAATCTAAAGCACCGGTGCCTTTCTCGTTTGACCTGACCATATAAAACCATACCTCCTATAAATGACATATATAAACCCTTTCTCCTTTCTTGCTGTTGTTGCAAATCCAAGATCAAGTCAAGTCGTCTCCAGTTGTCTAAATTTGGATGTGCTGTGATTTAGGTTAGTTTGTGTTAGTGTTTGTTACCGACCTTAATTTTAAGGGTCTTGGAGTTTGATTTGTGTTAATCAGTCGTGCGGTTATATTGTTATAATCGATATTTTTTATTGTGAATTTTGTTTGGTGTTACCCATGAATAATAATGTATTGGCATGAAATTGACTGGACCACGTTAAATGTTAGTTGAAGTCTTGTGTGAATAGGCTTCCACTAAATAGATTTCAACATAAATATCTTGATTAAATAACACCAATGAGAACATAAATCTTAAAAGTTAGTCAACGCAAAGAAGATTTCACCAAATACTCTAAGAAAGATGTAATTAAGATAAGGATAGAGTTGTTGTCCCAATTACTTTTTGGAGGAAAGTAATTGGCTTCCTTGGGTCATATTTGAAATTTATATTTTATTTATTTTAATTGTACAAGATTAATAGCTTTGCATTTAATTTTATCACTATTTACTTAATAGTATTTTTTTTTTTTCAAGAATTATGCTTTTACATCAATAAATATGAATATAAAATTTGTAAATTTATGTTAAAAATGATTTTATTTTAAATTAAAATGCTTTTTATTTGAAAGATTAATAAACACAACTTTTAACGCTTGTTTATATTTATTATTTTCTATTCACTTTATAAAATAATAATGAAAATTCACTTGAAAGTTGTTTTTATTGCTTTATATTTTTTTTAAGGGTAAATTTTCATATTTTTACACATTTAATATATTTATTTGTATTTTAAATAATATTAAATTAATTTTGATGTCATTACAGTTCGACCTCGATTGAACCTCGATCCGACCTTAAAAACCTTAAACCTCTCTCTTCTCTAGTTCTTTGAATGGTCCAAGTCTAAAACTCAAGTCTTTCCTTCTTCAAGTCGCATGTAGTTGTGTGCAAAAAAGTGAATATATGTGATGAGTCCAGAAAAATCATTAAGGACGTCCACCTTAATGGACGAACTTGTGTCATTAGTAGACCATCAAAGAAAAAGATGCAACCGTTCAAGCACATTTAACATATTAAATAATGACCATTACTTATTGGCCTTAAACTCTCATCAAGACAGAGACCGTTACACTCAGGAAAATAACCACCTGCAATTATGTAAAGGAAGACATTTATGTGTACAACAGCTACCCAAGCCACATATAAAAGCGACAATCCATCTCATTTGCTTGGGTATGAGTAAAAAACCACAAAATATTATCTACATACAAAATACAGTGATTGATACTAACTTAAACATATGAGGCTCCCCACTGGGAACAACTCAGTGGTCTCTTCGATCAGCTTTCTTTTTCTCACAGAATCCTAAAAGACCTTCCCGAGCTCCTGATCTGGACGAGTAACTCAATTAGTGATTTTTGGCATCAATAGTATGTACTTTATGTATAATAATGTGTGAAATAAACACCACTCTATAAAGGAATTAGTGGTTCCGCCACTTATCTAAGTTCCAATGCCCGATCGAAAAGTTTTCATGATTTCATTTTCTGAAATGTGAAACTGCCTGTTTTTCAATTTCACTTTTGGCCACATAAAAGTGCTTTTACTAACTGTTTTGTCCTGTGTGGGATTTTTATTTAACTGTTAATGTGAATACGCTTTCACTAACCCGATATTCCTGAAGAAAAACTAAGTATGATACAATTTACTTATTAAAGCAAGAAAGTAATAGTATCACAAGAACTGACTGTGAAGCAGTGAAGCTAAGAAAGAAGAAGAAGAAGAAGTCTGTGAGAGAGAGAGCAAAGATTGTAACTGTGTAATTCTGCTTAATTAATTTCAGTAGTGTACAAGAGTATATATAGTACAAAGATCAGTCTTAATCTCATAACCATCTTTCCACATTATGCGGATCAAGCCCGTGATTCAATTCAACAGAACGTAACTGAATTACGGGCCAAACTCTAACAGACTTGGAACAGTAAAATACGACACCGTTTCGTACTTAAGCATCAGACACATACAAGGGAAGTGATACGGTGCGTATTGGTAAATAGGAGTAAGTGAAACGGTGCGTTTCATTGTAATTCAAATACTTCAACGGTCTCCAACGGTAACTCCCAAAAGGTCGTCTTCAACCTCTGGCACTGCAATCCCTAAATCCAGTCTTATCATGCTTCAGTCTTGGCTTGGGTCTGGAGTCATTATTTTTACCATTCTCAACATTCCAACATAAATATTCTGATTAACAAGGGCTTGAGTCTTAACGGTTCTTGATAATGGTTGGATTTTTTGTCCCAACAAACCAAGTTTGTCCACATAAAAATGATTTAGAATCATATCTCAACGAGATCTAAGTATATTCTTATTCAATGAATCCCATATTAAAATCAATTCAGTCTTATACTCTACTAAATTACTACACTTACTGTAGTTGGCTGCAAGAACAACTATAACTAACTAAGAAGTACAACACATTACAACACTGAAGCCTAATTAACACTATACAACACCCTAATGCATGTCCTATCCAACTAACAATTAACTTTGTACAAGTATCCACCGCACACAGTGATCATAGCGAATGTTGCATTGTACTGGAGCCTTAACAAACAATGATATGCTTTTTTGGTATAAGCAGAGTTCAAATCACAAATCTTTTATTCGTCATCAAGAAACTTTACTAGTTGAAGTAACTAGAATTCACGTGATTAATTACACATTAGGTTGTAATGTGTATGTAATAAAATTTGTAATATCCTTAGCATCACTTTTTAGTTTCCAAAGTGTCCTATCCATTTCCTTAGTCTTAGTTGGTCACATTGTTAGTTGTGTTTTGAATATTTAATTTTAATTAGATGTTTATGTCTAGAAAATGTAAGTTGTCAATGTCATTACTCATGCTTAAGAGATTGTTCCAAATCAGTCTTATACAAGTTCACGTATGAAATGAGATTAGCGAGTGTTGTTCAGAATTTTTTATTTCTTTTTTTAGCCTTTTGGTGGATTCCAATAGTTATCAAGTTTCTTGCTTTGTATCTTTTAGGTGTATTTTCAGAGTGGTGAACATTTTGTATCTGTTACATTTATGTTTCTTTTGGTTAACGAAATTTAATTTCATTTTTATATCAGTATATATAACTATGTTACTATAGATACAATGGTAGTTTTAGAGTTCCAATATTTTAAATTTATAGTGCCATGCTCAGTTGTCAAAGTTTGATATGCACGTGCAAATATAAAATTGAATTCGAGTTTCTGTAGGCAATTTCAGACATCAATCATAAGCACAGCATTGGGGGGCCTTGTGGACAGAACGTGTCTACGACACGTTTTCATGATTTCATTTTGTGATGACTGATGAAATGTGAAAGTATAGCTTTTGTCATTTTCATTTTTCACTTTTGACTATATAGAAAGAACGGTTCCTAGAAAGGATAGAAACATAGACTCTCGACGTCGTTTCAAATCCAAATTATAAGTCAAGTCGTCTCCAGTTGTGGAAATTTAGAGGTGTTGTGATTTGGTTAGATTTAGTTGTGTTTATGTTTGCTGGGGTATTATCGATATGTATTAAGGGTCCGTTTGGAAATAATTTATTTAGTTAAAACTGAAAATTTTTTGCTAAAAGTATTGTAAATAAAGGTAAAAACTAGTTGAATATCCAAGAATAGTACCAAAAAATATAATGAAATCTCATAAATAGTAATAAAAATAAGCTAAATAGTAAAATAAACTGGTTTTATAACCTGTTCCCAAACGCAACCTAAGAGGTTATGGAAAGTTAGTTACCTGTTTTCTTTTTCTTTTTTTCTTTTTCTTTTTTTTTTTTGAGAAAGAGTTACCTGTTTTCTGAATGCTATAAACTATCCATATTTTTACTTGACATTATTTCAAACAATTAAATAACTGAGGGTATAAAAGTTATTTAGAAAATTTTGTATAAAAATTAAAATAAAAAATTCACACTATTTTCTTAATATTTTCATTTATCTCAATTTATTAAGGTCTACACATTTGTTCAAAAATATTATGCATTTGCAAACTACTGATATAATCAGGAATGTCATGAAGTTAGCTCCAAAAAATAAACACCAAAATAGCAAATCATATGTTTGTGTGTGGATGTTGATTTTTTTGAAGTTAGCATCTTGACACTCATGTCTGTATCAGTAATTCACAAATGTATAATATTATTTGATAAACACGTAAATCTCTAATTAGGATATATAAATATATATATATATATATAAAATAAAATAAAATAAAAGAAGGAATGCATTTGGCAGTTGGCACAATCATAATGTATGTAACATAAAGTTGATAATATAGTAAATACATTGAGATGATATAGTTTAATACTAATACTTCCCAACCCAAAATACATAAAGAACAATACGAAAATGAGGAAGAAACAAATTAAAACAGAAGAAGAAGAAGAAGGTGAAGTTGCGTCTCAGTTTCTATATGTTCCCTTCTCAAGTTCCATTATTGTACTAGTTGTGCTTTGCGTCATTTCAAAGGCTTTCATCAACCAATCATCTTTCCTTGTTGTGGCGATGTTGCCAATTATAACTCCAACAACGAATCCAAATCCATACCCAACCAAAAGTATTTTCCATCCAAATTCAAAGAGAAACCCAGGTGAGTCCAGAGTTCGATCGAAAACTGCAGGTGAAGAATCAAAATCCCAACATTTCTTTGATAATGGATTTCCACACAAACCTAAATTTCCCTCAAAGGAACTAGTTTCAAATGTGTTGAACTGCTTGCCTTCTGGAATTGAGCCAGTGAGATAGTTATGAGAAACATTGAACCATTCGAGGAAAGTAAGTTGTGTTAACTGTGGTGGAATCTCCCCTGAGAGCCTATTTTGAGAAAGGTCTAATGATTCTAATTGTGTAAGATTCCCCAAAGATACAGGGATGCGTCCAGTGAGAATGTTATTGGAAAGATTGAGCATATTAAGGTCCTTCAAATCTCCTATAGATTCTGGAATCTCTCCAACAAACCTATTGCTAGACATATCGATGGCTCTAAAAAAGTCTTGGACCTTGTTGTATACTGTATCCACACCTTTATTTGTTATTTTCATTGAATAATCATAATAGTAATACAAATGGTGTGTCCCCACATTGAAACATTGTTTTTCATGAATATATGTCAAAGGGTGATCGTGTTTGTCCAATTTCAATGCATTCCAATTTCTAAAGGAATTTAATGGCAAATTTCCAGTAAACATATTGTAAGAGAGATCAAGGATTTGCAAGTTTGGGAACTCATAATTGGTTTCAGGACTCTCTAATATTTTACCATAGAATTGGTTTGACCGCAAGATGAGAATCTCTAAATTTGGAAGATTTTCCAACCAAGATGGAAAAGTATCACTGAATTGGTTATTACTAACATCAAAGGCCTCTAGCATCATACAATTGGCCAATGATCTTGGTAACAAGCCTTGGAATTTGTTTCCTCTCAAACTAATCATCCTCAATTTGCTTCCATAGAACATATTGTGCAAGCATTCAGGAAGTGAACCATTAAAGTTGTTATTAGACACATCAAGGACATGAAGAAAAGTCATGTTGCAAATCCATTTAATACCACTAAGGTAATTATTAGAAATATCAAGAAAGTTAAGATTCCTTAGGTTGAAGATAAAGATTGGAAACTTGCCTTCAAACTCATTGCCTGCAAGACCTAATTCATTTAATAGTGTTAGCTTCCTAAGCCCTAAAGGAATTAGACCAGTTAATTGATTGTAACTCATGTCAAGGATAATCAATTGTGTTAGGTTAGCAAGCCTAGAAGGGACTAGACCAGACAAATGATTATTGTGGAGGCATAGAAGACCAAGTTGGATGAGATTTCCAATTGAAGATGGAATGTTACCCACTAAAATGTTATTTGAAAGGTCAAGGTAAATGAGATTTGTGAGGTTACCGATTGAAGATGGAATGGACCCTGACAAGCTGCAACTGGGCATTTCCAAAGCAATCAAGGAGCTAAGGTTTCCCATTGAAGAGGGCAGCTCACTAGAGAAATTGACGCGTGCGAGGCTCATTTGCTCCAGGGGGCTGTGCCAATATTGAAAGTCAGGCCAAGAACCATTGAGATCTTCGTTGTGATTTACGTCAAGAATCCGTAAATTCGGTAGCATAAAAATGCCTTTTGGAAAATCCCCATACATTCCACAGTCAAAGAGATAGAGGCTCCTTAAATTAGACATGTTTGCAAAGATATTAGGCACGGTGGAGGATATGCTCACTCTACTCAGATCAAGATCTTCTAGAAGGGTAAGATTTCCAACTAGGCTCCTTAGGCTCAACCTTCCCAATTTTAATAGGTTTTTCTTTGAATCGTGGTTCCAACCCAGATCCAGAGATGACAATTGGGACAACTTTGAAACTTCTAATGGGATTTGACCAGAAAACATAGAATGAGCTAGATTGAGATGTGTCAGTCTCGAAAGATTGCCTACTTGGGATGGGATTTGAGAGTAGTTGAAGTAATTGTCAGCAAGGTTAAGCTTTTGTAAGTGAACAAGATGAAAAAGAGTGCTGTTAGAGTTGATTGAACCATAGAGACAACTGCTATTGAGGTCAAGACCAATCACATGGCCTGTGTCCTCATCGCAGTCAACACCATCCCACGAGCAACAATCAGTGCTGTTTTCTCCTAGTGTCCAAGATATGACCCTAGAACATGCAATAGGAAAACTGGAAGCAGACTCTTCTATGGTAAAGCTTTGCTTGAATTGCAACAAGGCTGACCTCTCATCATCATGGCATAGTGGATGCATGGAAGGAGAGGAATGTATATGATAAAACAAAGGGAGAATGTAAAGCAAGCGCAACAACATGGTGTAACAAAATGAAAACCCCATGATGATGATGATGTCCTGAACTCCAAATTATATATGTTTAGCAGTAGTTGAATACAAATTGGACTGCAAGTATATTAATATTTATAGACAACCAATATGAAGTGCTCATCGAGTTGTCGGAAATATTCTATGTTATGTCAAAAGCGAACTTCAATTGGCTACCGTAATGCACGACTTTATCCTTGACGTGCACAATTATATTGACAATGGGGTCAAGGTGGTGTCATATCACCAAATAAATAACTCGGCAAAATTTGAACATCAAATTGGTGGGTTTTTTTTTTTTTTTTTTTTTTGGGATAAACTCACATGTCATTATCAAAATTGCAGGCAAAAGTTGGTAACACGAAATTGGTGGGGTCATAGCATATATAACATCTATCAGTATTTTAGGTAATTTTCAAAATTATTTTTGGAATTATAACAGAAGAATTAGTGAGAAAGTCATATATCAATGGAAAACTCTATTTTCGTCTAGTATCACACAATTGTTTGATAGCTTTTTTTTTTTTTTTTTTTTTGAAAAATAATTACAACATGCTACTAACCCCGTGACTCGAACCCTTTCTCTCCTAAACCTCCAAGCACTTTGTGCATGGGAGAGGTGCCAACTCAGCAACAAGGCTTTTGGCAGTTGTTTGATAGCTTATTTGCTAAATATAAGACAAAATATATCATTTTGGTAACTTTTATACTAAAGGTGTTACAGAAAGATCAATAAAGGTTAACTTTTTGTTTAAATAAAAAAAAAAATTGTGTTAAATTGAAATATATATATATATATATATATATATATATATAAACTCAGAAAAACAAAAACAAAAAGCTTTTTGCCAAATGGTGTACAATATCTAGTTTTCAATGTACCAAACGGTGTGCAATATGAAGTCTTTTAGAATGAGAATAGTTATTTTACTACTATCTAGGTGATAGAATGAACTCCAAAAATAGATATTTAAAATAAAATTCCTTTCATATGTCTACTTGGTTTCTAAAGTATTATTTCCATTTCCCTTGTCTTGTTGGTCATGTTAGTTGTATTTTTTGAATATTTCAACAATTCTTTGATTTTAATTAAGCGTTTATGTCTTGAAAATGTAAGTTGTCATTTCTATGATTTACTCTGTATCCCTTGAATCTTGGGTGTGGATTCCTTTAGGTGTGAGCTTATCGATCTATTCATTATGGTATTGTATTTGCATTTCTTCCACAGCCTAAAAAAATATGGTATTAAACAGATCTCCCAGAAAGAGCTTGGCTACTGGCTACCATTCTAAATTCCAAAAACATACATACCAGGTTGTTAGGTTCTAAAGATTTAGGATTAAATGTTTAGAATTTCAACTTCTATGTGTTGGCAAACTGAAAACAGAAACATGTCTAGAATAGGTGTTAGACACTGCCCAATGTTGTATAGGTCAAAACTCAAGAATGTACAAACTGCAGGAAAAATGTTTATTTTTCTGTGAAGCTCGACCGATCGAATGGGGAAGCTCAATCAATTGAAAATCGCAGAAAAATAATTTCTGCAGAATTTTAAACAGGCCCAAGCTCGTGAAAACGTTTAGGGTTTCATTCCAACACTCCTACGTATAAAAGAAAAAACCCTAGCTATGTTTTGAAGACTCTTGGAAGATTTGTGAGTTACTCCTATGTGATCTAAGAGGTTTTGTACCTTCTAACAAGCATCTACCAGAACAAGATCTACAATCAAGTGCTAGTGGAATCTAATTGCTACTACAAGATCAACTACTAATGGTGATTTGAAACCTTTGAGTGGGATCTCAAAGTCACAAGTGTGGGTGCTTGTGTGCTGCAAATCCAAGAGAGAAGGAGTCCGTGGATTCGGAGCTTGCACGTGGACGTGTCCGTAAGTTACTACTGAAGGTAGCAATAAATTTAGGGTTAAATTTGATTGTAAAAACTTCAATTTTCTATAGAGGATTTGTTTTACCTTGAGGAAAGCTAAGTCAAATTCTCCCCAGGTTTTAATCTTGAAACTGTTGGTTTCATTAGTTTTCCTAGGTCATCATATCGTTGTGTTCCTTATTTTCCGCTGCTTTGCATGATATGATTTATTATTGTTTACCCTAGATTTGAATAATTAACCTAAGTAACTACTTGGCTAATGTATTAGGTTAAACAATTTGCTTTAAGGGGTCTAAACAAACAAAAAAGTGATATCAAAGCAGGTTAGCTCTTGTTTGGGTAGTTTACCCTGAGTTGATCCTTGACCCCTACTGTCATGGAACACGGTCACTTTCTTGTGATCCCTCCCCATTTTGATGAGAATAACTATGCTTACTGGAAGGTTAGGATGAACACCTTTTTGAAATCTCTAGATGAGAGAGTATGGCTCTCTATTGAGAATGGTTGGGAGAGACCTACCACTCCAGTCAGTGAATGGAACACTACACAAAAGGATGTAGCAAGCTTTAATAGCAATGCTATGAATGCTATATTCAATGTTGTTTCTATGGAAGAATTTAAAAGAATCTCTACTGTAGAGGTTGCTCATCTTGCCTAGAATATTTTGCAAACTGTGCATGAAGGCACTAAGGCAGTAAAAATCAATAAACTGTAGCAGTTGACCCCTAGGTTTGAAATCATCAGGATGTCTGATGATGAGACTTTAGATGAGTTCTATGTCAAACTGTATGACATACTGAACTCTGCTTTTAATTTGAGTGAAGTATATGATTAACCTAAAATACTTAGGAAGATTCTTAGATCCTTAACTGAGGATTTTACACCCAAAGTCACTATTATAAAAGAAAGCAAGGATGTGGACACTATCCCTGTTGATGAACTTGTAGGATCTCTAAGTCCTATGAGTATGGCCTACCCAAAACCAACAAATCCAAATCCATGGCTCTAAAATCTATTGATGATATGGATAATGGTGGATTTGATGATGAAATCTCTACATAGATAGTTTATCTTGCCAATAAATTTAGAAACTTTTTGAGGAACAATAACAGAAGGGCAAGAAATCAAAACAATGCTGACACTAGGAATGAAACAATGAAAAATAACAATTTTGAAAAATCAAAATATAAGGTTGTTCAATCCTCTAACAATTCTTTAGGTCAACAGTGTTTTGGTTGTCAAGGTTATAGTCACCTTAGGTCAGAATGCCCTATTTAGTTGTTACATTTAATGATGATGAAGTTTCTGATCACGAGTTTAAAAGTGATCAAGAAGGAAATTCCATGGCTTTCACTGCTATGGTTGAAGTAAGTGAGCTTGAAATTGTTAAGGAGAACCCTTCTGATGGGGAACTCTCTGAGAATACTGACTTACAAGAGGCTTACAACAAACTTTACAAGATTGCAGCAAAGAATGCCATGAATGTTGACATAGGTTTGAAGAAGATAAACACTCTTGAACAAGAAAAGAAAAATCTATTGCTTAAACTGTTTGATGCTAATGAACTCATAACCTCTATTGAGATTGAGAACATGTCTTTGATTGAAAAAGTTTAGAATTTGAATTATCTATTGCTAGAGAACAACTTGATAGGACGACGGGGTTCTAATTCAGATAGCTGTAATGTACTGCTGGTTTGACCTTTTATACTTCTAAACTAGGTGATATGTTAAATGTTCAAAAATATTTTTCTGATAAGATAGGGTTAGGGTTTGTAGAGAGTGTTTCTACTTTTGTTGTTCATCCTCCTAAGTTTGTACCTGCGCTATCTATTTCTTCTCCTGAAGTTAAGGTACCTAAAGAAGAAATTCTAGCTACTAGGAGAACTAGGGTAGATCTAAGTGAGTCAAAACCCAAGAAACCCAATCATCTTGGAAGCAAGAAACAACACAAATCTCAATGGTTTTGTCATTTTTTTGGTGAAGCTGGGCATACATGCCCAAATTGTTTTAAGTTGCAAGCTTCAAAGCAAGCAACCAAACAAAAAGTGTCTGTGCCAAAAGAACAAGATCCTATGACACTTATTCATGAATTGGTGAAAGTTCTTAACCTTTATGTCAATACATGAGCTGAATTTAGGTCTAATTCATCTAGAAACTCCAATTCCAAGTTTGCATCTAAGAGAGAGTGGATGCAAAAGACTCAGTCTTAGTGAGTCTGTTTGACATGATTCTTGTGCTAATTCTTTCAATCTCTTGTGACCAAAATGTTTTTAATTAGTATTTTCATTTGCATTACATTCATGCATTTCATTCTAGGTTTGTTTATGATGTTTTTAAGTTTTTTTTTTTTTTTTTTTAACAAAAAACAAAAAACAAAAATAAAAATTTGTGTGCGTGTTACACATCTTTTACACATCTTCAAGTGTGTAATTGAGGTTGACCTATGAAATTTGCATTTCATGACTGTGTACCTTGTTTAGCTTTGATGAGCTTTATTTTTCTGCACTTTGCTAGTTTGTGCTATGTAGTGCTTATATTGTGTGAGTTGTTTATGGTTTTTAAACACATGCTCTTGATTTTGAAATCACATTCTTTTAATTGTAAGGACTAAAAAATCCTAGGAGAAAAGCATAAATAACCATCTCAACACTGTTACTCGCCAATCATGAACACCTGTGTGCAAATTATAAAAGCAGTGCTCGGTAAGGTGTAGCACTTGCACAGCAAGATCAAACGAGGTGTTAATTGTGAAAAGAATGTAAAAAACAAAAGAAATATCAAAAGATTATTCAAAAGAAAAAGAATAAAAAAAAGCTTTGATTATTCAAAAGAAAAAAAATAAAAAAAAATGTTTTTACATGATTACAAGCGAGTTTTCTAAGAGATGTAGGAGTTATATAATGTAACTCTTTAGGTGATAATCACTTTCAAACTTATGTGATTGATAATGTAGAAATTTTGTTTAATTTCTATCTACATATCACCTTTTTAGGTATCTCATACACTTACTAGTTACACACACCACAAGCAAATCTTTGTTAAAGTTTGTACATGTGATTGTGTGTTAATTTTTGTGGCCATCCAAAATTTTGCTTCTTGAAATATTTAATACTTTTTGGGGTTTTGAGATAAAATTTTGTGAGGAAAATTTTTGAAGCCTGATAAAAAAAAACAATTTGATTGAAGGGAAAGAGTTTTTGAAAACATTTGAAATCATTAACATGCATCTCATATCATAAAAACTGTTTTAAAAATATTTTTGTAGAAAATTTCCAGGTTTTAAAAAATTCAGGATTCGATCGATTGAACCTGTTTTCCGACCGATCAAAAAATTCAGTTTTGAATGCTAAAACTCTCGGGCTGACTCGATTCCTCCTTCGATTCCTTCCAATCAATCGAACTTGTTTTTAAATTATTTTCAATTCGTGGCTCGATTTCTCCCGACCGATCGAAAATCATTTTTGAAAAAGAAATAAGAGGAATCTGAACTTTTTTCTTCATTCTTTTGTCTCCCTCTTCGATCCCTTTCTCGATTCCTCTTAGTCAAAAAATTTTTTGTCTTTTTCTGAGTCAAAGTTTCAAAGGTTTTTCTCTTAAACATCTGGTAAGACTCTTTGGACCCTCCTTTTTGTTTATATTACATGCATTCATGCATTTTCATCAAAAAATTTCAAAATTTCGAACCAAAAGGATTTTGGGGTTTTTGATGATTTTGGTTGTTTTGATCCAATTTGTTGGATGAGTTTTTGTTCATGCATCATATAAACATAATTCACATGCATTAATTTCACAATTTTCATAATTTGTGCAAACTTTTGAAATTAGAGTTTATGTGTTCTTGAGGAATTTGGGGATTTTGTTCAATTGGATGAAATTAAGTAAAATTTGCTTATGCTATTTGTTAGGACATATGTGATTCATGTTAGGAACATATGTCAATATTTATGTAGTTGGCAAATCCTTTGACAAAACGCACTTTACTTGTAATTGGGTAGATCTATGTGTTTTTAATACTTCAAGAAACATGTTGTTCAAGTCTAATATTAAAGCCATGAAGATTGGACCAAGAATCAAGTGAGAAAGTGTTGATTTTTAAAGCTCGATAGCTGCTCGACACCTAGGCTATCTATCGAGATTTTCAACTTCTTCTTATCACAATCTCGATAACTTCTCGACAGCTGGTGGATCGATCGAGAAAGCTCATGTCTCCTCGACAGCTCCTCGATAGCTTCTCGATAGCTGTATCTGTCGAAGTTTAAAGCTTGACACCTCTTGACACCTCTCAATCGATCAAGGTTACGGGAATTCAGATTTCCAGATCTAATTTTCGGCCCATGATAACATGTATGTGTATAGTTTCTTTTCTCACAACCCTAGGCCTATATAAGGCTTATTTTAGAGGCCGTCACATAAGAGAATACAAGGAGAACATATGCAAAAGGTGACCGATGCCTTATTCTCTCTGAAAGAAGCTACTGCGTCTTTGCGCCTTAGGGTTTTGTAACCAAGTGCTTCTTGATCTTCATTGTTAATGAAGTGAAGAACTTTACAGCCAACATCTTCTTCAAGTTGGTGATTAAGTCGTGTACTGGGATCCGCGCAATTGGTTAGTCGCATACTAGGATTCGTGCAACAAAAAAGGTGGCATTCATATATTGAAGAGTTCAGAGGTTCTGAAGTGGTAGAAGATTTTTGCTGTGAGTTCATCTACGGGGATTGTAAAGTCTAGGGACAAAGGTTTTGTACTAGATCTGAAACTTCTCTTTACTATAGTGGATTGCTTTTTGGGAAGGTTTCCCCCCAGGTTTTTTACTGTGAAACTAGTTTATTTCATTGGTTTTCCTAGGTCATCATATCTTGTCTTATTTATTTGTCTGCTGCATGATTTTGACATGATATTGATGTTTGTTTATTTTAACAAGTTTTATTCATAATAAATTTAATTAACAACTTTGACTTAAAACTTGTTAATTCTATCAACTAGGGCCTAAATTTTCTAACAAGTGGTATCAGAGCGGGTTCACTCTGATTGGATTAATTTCCTGAGTGTGATCCTTGACCCCTGTTGTCATGGATCGTGGACAATCTCTTCTGATTCCTCCTTTATTTGATGGCACTAATTATACGTACTGGAAAGTTCATATGAAAGTCTTTTTGCAGGCTCTAGGTGAACAGGTATGGCAAGCTATTGAAGTTGGCTGGATTAAGCCAAAGGAAGCGCCCGTGGATTGGGATGAAGAAACAATCAAAGCGGCAAATTTCAACAGTAGGGCCTTGAATGCTTTGTTTTTTGGGGTGACCAATGAGGAATTCAAGAAAATATCATCCACAGAAGTTGCCAAGGAAGCATGGACCATTCTTAAGACCACCTATGAAGGTACCAAGGCAGTAAAGACTGTAAAGCTTCAAAGACTCACTAGCAATTTTGAAGAAATAAGGATGGAAGAGGATGAGACCTTTGATGAGTTCTATACTAAACTCAAGGATATTGTGAATTCTGCTTTCAACCTTGGAGAATATATAGCAAAATCCAAAATTGTTAGGAAAATCCTTAGGTCCTTACCTGAAAGATTCCATGCCAAGATCACTGCCATTGAAGAAGCAAAGGACATTGATCAAATTCCTTTGACTGAGCTTGTCAAGAACCTTCAAACCTATAAGATGGGATTAGGCTCAATGGGAAAAGGTGGAAAGAGTAAAAACTTGGCTCTTAAAGGTATAGAGGAAAAGATTGAGGTCTCTGAAGATGAAGATGAGGATGAGGATCTAACTTTCATAATTGATGGGATTATCAAGCTTCTTCAATTTAGGAAAAAGGATAAGGGCAAACCTCCTAGGAAATCTAAATCCTTAAGGAATGGCAAGAATGAGAAACCCCTCATCCAATGCCATGAGTGCAAAGGTTTTGGTCATATGAGGATAGAGTGTCCAAACTACCTCATGAAGGAAAAGACCAAGGAGACAAAAGATAAAGGGTTGGTTGCTACTTGGAGTGATACTGAGGATGACTCTTCTGATGAGTATGCGGATGAATGTAGTCATGTTATGGTCTTTGCTGCCTCAACCGATAAGGTGATTATGGAGAGTGTTAATGACAGTAAGGATTCTTCTGATGATGAAGTACCCAAGAAGTTGACCTTTCAGGAAGCCTATGATAAGCTATGCACTGAATTTATAAAATCTGAAAAGACTTCTCATCTTTGTAGAAAAGAGCTTAATGAGGTAAAAACTAAAAAAGCTGATCTGTTAGTCAAACTTGATGAGACTACTAGGTTAGTTGAGACTCTTATTGTAGAGAACACCTCATTGGAAGAGAAGATCAAGAATCTTGAGGTAAAGCTTAGTCAAGCTAGAACTCAAATAGAGAGGAAGTCTAGTGCAAAGCTTGCTGAGGTATTGAATGCTCAAAAGCCTAGTTCTGATAAGACTGGCTTAGGATATGCTATTTCCTCCGGACCCTCCTCTTCCATGGCTTTTGGATCAAGGATTGTCTTTGTGCCCCAATCTAAGAAATGTGATAAAGGTATGAAATCCATAAATCATTTGTCTAATTCTAAATCCTTTGTTAGACCTCACGTTTGTCACAATTGTGGTGTTTCTGGACACATTCATCCTAATTGCTTTAAGTTGTATCCTCATAAGCAATTGTCCAAACGGTCACAGGTTTCCTCTCAAGGACCTACACCTTTGTTTGGAGAGTTATTAAAAGCCTTAAGCTTTTTAACTCAATTTTACAAGAATTTTAATTCTTCTATGTCCTTTAGTAGACATACTAGGACACGTGTCTTTTCATCTTCACGGCCAAAGACTCGTGCTGTGTGGGTGAGAAAGGAGTCTAAGACTTAATTATCTTTTCTGTTTGTCATCTGCTTTAATTCTTTCTATCTAAAGTAGGACTCTTTTTACTTGATTTCTTATTTGTTTTTGGAATCATGCTTTCATGCATCTGCATTTTTCTATCATGCCTTCATGCATATGCATCTTTCCTTTTGCTTTCATGTTGTTTTTTCTTTTTTTGTTTGGTTGTTTAGTTTTTATTTTATTTTGTTTTCAAAATAAAAATAAAAAGGAAAAATCAGAAAAATAGAAAAACAGTGTGTGTTTGTGTACATTGGTACTTGTGTACCTTGGATGGCCATTGAAACAAAGTTTTCTAAACTTTGTATCTCTTGTAGCTTAGATGAGCATCTCTATGCACAACTAAGCAATTGAGCTTTGTGGCTCTTGTTTATGATGAGTAAGATTAAGTTATCTCTTGTACTTAACACTCTTATCACTCTTTTTGACGGGAAGGACTAAAAAATCCTAAGAGAAATGCATAAATAACCATCTCACCACTGTTGCCCACCAATCATGAATAATATCTGTATGCATCAGCATAGCAAAAGTGTGATGTCAATGACATTTGTGTGTTTTGGCATAGCAAAATTGGAATGTCAATTATCATTGGGTATTTCTTTTCTTTCTCTTATATGCCCATGCACGATATGCTAAATAAAAGAAAAAATATGCAAAGAAAACTAAAAAGCAAAAAGATCAAAAATGCTTTAAATATGATTGCAATCGTGTATTCTAGGAGATGTGGGAGTTATATGATGTACCTCAAAGGTGATAGTCCCCATCAAACAGTTATGATTGTGTGTAAGTTAAAGTGATTTTCTCATATCTCAAATTGTCATAACATGTATACACTTATGCAACCTTGCGATGTTTTTCACACATAACACGCAATATTCTTTGCTACTCTTAATACATGTGCAGGTACAATGTGATTTGGTCATCACAAGGTTTACATGTGTTAATGCATACTCACTAAACTGTCTTGACTTGTTTTTGAAATATAAAATTGGTTAGACTTGTTTAATATGTGTGTGTGTTTTGAATCTATGTGCTTAACATTTTTCTTGTTGAGAGATTTGTTTTTCACATGTTTTGTATCTTTCTTTTATCTTATCATCCATAGTATCTTGTTTCATTACATTCATGCATTTTTATGGATTTCTTGTGCCCCCTTGATCATCCTTGATCATCTTTATGTTTCTCGGGTGAAGCTTTTTAGCTTCTTGTACCCTTTGTCAATCATGACAAAAAGAGGGAGAAATTGTGGAGAATATATGGTTTCTTTTTAAGATTCTACATATTAGGGTGAGTACTACATGCCCTTGTAAGGGGGAGATGTATTTCATCTTGTTAGGGGGAGTGTTTACCTCTTTCTTCTTGTACACCGATCTTGTGACCATGTTTACATACATTGTGCTTATCGTTGATATATATATATATATATATATATATAATGATTATATGTCTTCTTCACCTATTTTTACATGTGTTGTTTCTTTTCTATCTCTATACACATGTTTCTTATTACTTGTATGCAATCTATTATTTCTGTTTCACACTAAGATGCCTTGATGAGTTTTGTTTAAAGTGTTTCAGAAATACAGGTTGTCAAAGTCTACTTGCCATAAACTCTCTTCTTGCAAAGTTTTTCAAGAGTTTGTGTTAAGATAGATTTTATTGTATTCAACAAGTGAATATGAGTTGAGTGATTTATGACTTCTATCATATGATCATTTGTTTATTGTGGTTTTGTCACGGATTGTCAAAGGGGGAGATTGTTAGGACATATGTGATTCATGTTAGGAACATATGTCAATATTTATGTAGTTGGCTAATCCTTTGACAAAATGCACTTTACTTGTAATTAGGTAGATCTAGGTGCTTTTAATACTTCAAGAAACATGTTATTCAAGTCTAGTATCAAAGCCATGAAGATTGGACCAAGAATCAAGTGAGAAAGTGTTGATTTTTAAAGCTCGATAGCTGCTCGACACCTAGGCTATCTATCGAGATTTTCAACTTCTTCTTATCGCAATCTCGATAGCTTCTTGACAGCTGGGGAATTGATCGGGAAAACTCCTATCTCCTCGATAGCTCCTCAATAGCTTCTCGATAGCTGTATTTGTCGAAGTTTAAAGTTTGACACCTCCTCGACACCTCTCGATCGATCGAGGTTACGGGAATTCAGATTTCCAGATCTGATTTTCAGCCCATGATGACATGTATGTGTAGGGTTTCTTTTCTCACAACTCTAGACCTATATAAAGCTTATTTTAGAGGCCGTCACATAAGAGAATACAAGGAGAACATATGCAAAAGGTGACCGATGCCTTATTCTCTCTGAAAAAAGCTACTGCGTCTTTGCACCTTAGGGTTTTGTAACCAAGTACTTTTTGTTCTTCATTGTTGATAAAGTAAAGAACTTTGCAGCCAACATCTTCTTCAAGTTGGTGATTAAGTCGTGTACAGGGATCCGCGCAATTGGTTAGTCACGTACTGGGATTTGTGCAACAAAAAGGGTGGCGTTCATATATTGAAGAGTTCAAAGGTTCTGAAGCGGTAGAAGGTTTCTGCTGTGAGTTCATCTATGGAGATTGTAAAGTCTAGGGACAAAGGTATTGTATTAGATCTGAAACTTCTCTTTACTATAGTGGATTTCTTTTCGGGAAGGTTTTCCCCCAAGTTTTTTTACTGTGAAACTAGTTTGCTTCATTAGTTTTCCTAGGTCATCATATCTTGTCTTATTTATTTTTCCACTGTATGATTTTGACATGATATTAATGTTTGTTTGTTTTAACAAGTTTTATTCATAATAAATTTAAATAACAACTTTGACTTAAAACTTGTTAATTCTATCAACCGAGGTCTAAATTTCCCAACACTATTGTTTAACTGAGTAATTATAACATGTTTTATACTTGTGTTGTTCAATTGATCAATATAAGAATTTTTGGAAAATTAGGGTTTCAAAATTGGGGATTTTGCTAAATTTCTAATTTTCTTGGACAATTTTTAAAATTAAGATAAATTGAATTGTTTTTTAGCATTAGATCATGCATCATATGTGTCCTTGCATCATGCATCATATAGTTTTTCAAATTTCATGTTATTCTGTGCTCTAACTCTATTTGATGCAGTCTGCCCTTGGTTTTTATTTTGTATTGGTTTTTCTTCTTTTTTTAACCTTTAGACATGGCTCCTAAGGTTGGTAGAAAGTTTAAAACCAAAGCCAATAGGAACATAGCATCCTCATCCTCTTCTTTGGTTAATAGGTTTAGGTTTCCTTCAACCAAAACTGAGAAAAATTTTGAGATCTTGACTAAGTGTAGGTCAATCTAGGGGGAAAGACAACTAGTTCTAGATGAGTTAGATCCTTCCATTCGTAGGAATCTAGTGTCTAGGAAATGGGGTCCTTTGTGTGAAGTTTCTCATCCCCCACCTGCTACCTTGATCAGAGAATTCTACTTGAATCTCTCTATATATTCTGAGGATACAGGTGGTCATTATTTGACTTCCTGGATTAGAGGCACAGAGTATAAGATAACTAAACATGTAGTTTCTGAAGCTCTAAGTGTACCACTAGTTCGTAGACCCACTTTGCCAAACACTGAGTCTCCTCCTCTTGATGATGTGATGTCTTTACTTTGTGGTAGATCAGTCTCTTGGGGATCTAAACCAAGAATACACTCAAGTGATTTGACTGAGATTAACTACTTTTCTTTAGGATAGCTTGTCATAACATTTTTCCTATTTCTCACATTCACACCATCCCTTTAGATTGATGTGCTTTTCTGTATGCCTTTTATCACAGATGGGTCCATGTGTTTTCCTTCTCCTTTTATCCAGACCATTGTTGAGGTGTATGGAAGTAAGTCTAAGTTACATAATTTGTTCTTTCCAATTTTTATCTATAGAGTTTTACTCTTTTTAGGATTAGATAGCTTTCCTATCCTTGAGTTAGTACATATCACTGACCCATAGGAGCCACCTTTCTTAGATTTTGTATTCAGGAGGAGTAGTTGTAGGATAAATAGATGTTTGTATCACATACAAAACATACGCATCGAAAAATTAACGGATCTACTTTATTCGCAATTGATAACATGTACTATGTAAATTTCAGAATATAAGAATAAGATAGTGTACCTTGGTGCGGTGAAATTCAAAACCAAATATTAGAAGTACTTGGGAACACTTTTAATCTTCACTCCAATTCCACTTATGCCCAAGAAGTGTGGTCTCTCAATCAGTTTATATGAATGTATTCGAGGGAGAATAAGAGAGTGTCCAATACTCACACACAAACCATTTCATTCTATTTTTAAAATTCTGTATGTTTCTCCCTTTATAACTGATTATCTAATTGAGCCAGCCTTTTGGGCCATTCCAATTGGGCTTTGGTATGTGGCTTGGAGTAGGATCAAAAGGGAACAAATAAGACACTAACTCCAATGGACCTTGGGCTTTTCTGTCAACTCTTGACAAGTCTAAAGTTACTATTAATTATATTTAATATCACTATATAAATATAATTGCATTCTAGGCCTTATTAATAAATTATATCCCAAGACTTTATTGTACATGCAACCCCTTCATAAAATATTCGTAGTAAAACAAAGTCATAGAAGTAGACTACCACTTTGAAGATTACTACATCTTAATCCTTGAGTATCCAGTTTAATCCTTTAAGTTTTTTATCATATATTTATGAAATCCAATTTCATAAATATATAATTTAGTAATTCTTTACTAAAGTGGTTAGGCCTAACACTCTGAATAACTGAACCCATTAAACTTATCTTAAAGGAATATTGTATATCTTTGTTAGGAGATTATGAATTCCATCTTGAGAATATATGTTCCATCAACACTAAATGTAGCTGCACAACATACTGAGGTTTTGATCGTGACTTTAGATCTCACTCCTGATATATCAAAGCAACTTACACTTCATGATCAAGTCCATTAGTATCTCAAGATTAAGAGTTCATGTAAATAGAAGTCGTGAGATTTATTATTCATTTGACAGTCACTAAGAGAATAATGAATCTCACAGCGATCCAGTTCAATATGTCTTAACTCTTAAAACATATCAACTAGAAGTCTTCACTTCCATGATCAAGACAAATCATCTTAGTTGATATGTTGTAGTCTTCACAGATGAAATGCTCAATTTCATCACCAACTACGAACTAAAATTCTGAATTTACAAAGAACTTGTGACTTATATTTTCTGTGACTAAATCACATAAATCACATACTATGCATCTCATAAACTAAATGATAATGTCCAAATATTCATGTTACCATTATTTTAGATAATAATAAAATAATTTTATTAATCATAACATAATGTCATACATAGTGTCATACATAACATCATACAATAGTGTTAAGGACATATTTTATATAGTTGGCTAATCCTTTGACAAAACGCATTTTACTTGTATTTGGATAGATTTAGGATGTGTTTAATACTTCAAAGAACATGTTGTTCAAGTCTAGTACTAAAGCCATGAAGATTGGACCAAGAAACAAGTGAAGAAAAGGTGTTCATTAAAGCTGGCTATCTATCGAGCTTTTTAAGCTTTTTCCTTATCGCAATCTCGACACCTCCTGGACACTTGGTGGATCGATCGAGAAAGTTTCTGTCTCCTCGACACCTTCTTGACACCTGCTTGATAGCTGTATCTGTTGAGGTTTAAATCTCGACACCTCCTCGACACCTGCTATCTATCGAGGTTACGAAAATCAGAATTTTCAGATCTGATTTTTGGGCCAGGCTTTTGTATTTGTGTAGGGTTTCTTTTCTCACAACCCTAGACCTATATAAGGCTTATTTTAGAGGCCGTCACATAAGAGAATACAAGGAGAACATATGCAAAAGGTGATCGATGCCTTATTCTCTCTAAAAGAAGTTACTGCGTCTTTACGCCTTAGGGTTTTGTAACCAAGTGCTTCTTGATCTTCATTGTTGATGAAGTGAAGAACTTTGCAGCCAACAATCTTCTTCTAGTTGGTGATTGAAGTCGCGTACTGGGATCCGTGCAATTGATTAGTCACGTACTGGGATTCGTGCATCATCAAAGGGTGGCGTTCATATATTGAAGAGTTCAGAGGTTCTGAAGCGGTAGAAGGTTTCTGCTGTGAGTTCATCTACGGGGATTGTAGAGTCTAAGGACAAAAGTTTTGTACTAGATCTGAAACTTCTCTTTACTATAGTGGATTGCTTTTCGGGAAGGTTTCCCCCCAGGTTTTTTACTGTGAAACTGGTTGGTTTCATTGGTTTTCCTGGGTCATCATATCTTGTCTTATTTATTTTTTCCGCTGCATGATTTTGACATGATATTGATGTTTGTTTGTTTTAACAAGTTTTATTCATAATAAATCTAATTAACAACTTGGATTTAAAACTTGTTAATTCTATCAACCGGGGTCTAAATTTCCTAACAAATAGGATTTAAGAGCACTAATCTTAACAGTAGTTGAGTAGTTTAGATTCTGTTGATGAGAGTTTTTTATGTATATTTTTTCACATTGATGTTATTTTTATTGCTCTTGTTTCACAAACATTGTTGGTTCATTGACTATGATAGTTTATTTGATATTTATTCATTTGATATTCTATCTCTCTTATGTTTTGTGAATTCAAGTTCAGTTTTTATATTTTGGATTTATACTGTAATTGCCACACATGCGTTTATGGTTTTTTTTGTGTTAGGACATATGTGATTCAATGTTAAGAACATATGTTACTATTTTATGTAATTAGCTAATCCTTGGACAAAACACACTTTACTTGTAATTGGGTAGATTTAGGATATGTTTAATATTTCAAGTTCAAGTGTTAAAGCCATACAAGTCTGTCCAAGAATCAAGTAATAAAGTGCTGAATTTTAAAACTCGACAGTTAGCTTCTATCGAAGTTTAAAAGCTGTTGAAGCCCGTGGCTTGACAGCTAGCTCGATAGATGGCTATCTATCGAGGTTTATGAAACTCAGTTTTTTAAAGCTGTTTTTCATCCAATCTGTGAGTGTATGTTTGGGCTTTCTTTTCTCACAATCCTAAACATATATAAGGATTATTTTAAGGGCCGTAAAAGGTTGCATAGTTGCACAAGTATAGAGAAAAGTCTTGTTCATGCAAATTGTGACCAGAGACAGAATTTGCTCTAATTCATCTTTCTCTTGAAGAAGCTGTTGTGTTTGTACACCATAGGGTTTTTTGACCAAGGAGCTTCTTGATTTTCATCGTCTAGATGAACTGAAGAACTCTGCATCCAACATCCTTCTAAAGTTGGTGATTAAGTCACGTACTGGGATCCACGAATTTATTAGTTAGTCTTGTACTGGGAGCCGTGCATTAAAAATGAAATATTGTCACTACAAAACAAGTCCAATTGGGTATTTCGGTAAAGGTTCAACTGTAGGTTGGTATAAGGTATTGGAATTCCTTTACTTGTAACTGCTTGTTGTGATAATAGTGGATTCTCGGGAGTGGTGACCTTAAAATCACCCGGTAGGGTTTTTGTCGTGTAGGTTTTCCCCATTCGTAAACAAATCACCATGTCAATTTATTTTTCGCTGCATACTTTAGAAAATTAGTGATTTGTTTGTTCTACCACACACTTTGCATGTTAATTTGATTAATTAATAAACTTGGCTAATTAATCAATTAATATATCACAAGGGGTCAATATATTCTTGGCCTATCATTTTGAGTGTTTCAAGAATTTACAAGTTAATTCTTTCTCATCTGCTACCTATTCTAGCAACTAATAGTTAGTGGATTGTGATGGAATTGAATTTGGGCAACAATGTGTAAGTTGGGCTAATTCTTGAGTTGAGCAATTCTTTTTTTTAAGTGTATTTTGTCACGAATTGCCAAAAGGGGAGATTGTTAGGTTCTAAAGATTTAGGATTAAATATTTAGAATTTCAACTTGTATGTGTTGCCGAGAACAAAAACATGTCTAGAATAGGTGTTAGACATTTCTCAATGTTAGGTTCTAAGACTTTAGAAACTAATGTATTAGAACTTCAATTTGTATTTGTTGGCAAACCATTATCAAAACATTTAGTCTAGGTTTAGACTTGCTCAAAGTGTGGTTTGATGTAAGTTTGGAATCGAGTAATTACAGGAAATTACTATTCAATTTCTGCAAGGCTCGATTAATCGAAAATTAGACTCGATCGATCGAGAATCGTGGATCAGCAATTTTCTACAGAATTCTCAAACCAGCCCAAGCCCACATGACATGTAGGGTTAAGTGTTTCACTCCAAGTATAAAAGGAAAAACCCTACCTACATTTTAGTAGTCTTTATTGAGTTATGTGTTGAATCTTTTGTGAGATTTGAGATGTGTTTACCTTCATACACACACATAGATCTATCAAGATTCACATCAAGAACTTAATGGTTGTTTCAGTTGCTGCACAAAGAACTTTCAAGAAGATCTAAAACCTTTGAGTGAAGTCTCAAAGTCACAAGTAGGAGAACTTGTGGTTGCTACAAATCAAAGAAAGAAGTAGTCTGTGGACTCGGAGCTGTCACGTGGTCATGATAGTAAGTTTTCTACACGAGGTAGCAATAGGATGTTAGTGGTCTAAATCTTATTATACAAACTTTAATTCTTTCATAATGGATCTGTTTTTACCTTGAAGATAGCTAGGTTAAATCCTCCCCAGGTTTTTTACCGGTTTGAGGATAGCTAGGTGATCAGATCTGTGTGTTCTTTACTTTCCGCATTATATTTGTTTTACACATATTGGTTCAACCTAGATTTAATTAACAAACTTGTTAATCAACTTAGCTTAATATTAGGTTAAACACATTGTGTTAAGGGGTCTAAAACCTAACACTCAAAGTTGTATAGGTCAAAACTCAAGAATGTACAAAATGCAGGAAAAAGATTTATTTTTTTGTGAAGCTCGATCAATCAAAAATCGCAGAAAAATAATTTCTGCAGAATTTTGAACAGGCCCAAGCCCATAAAAACGTTTAGGATTTCAGTCCAACACTCCTACATATAAAAGGAAAACCCTAGCCACGTTTTGAAGACTCTTGGAAGACTTGTGAGTTACTCCTATGAGATCTGAGAGGTTTTGTGCCTTCTAACTCTACAAGTATCTACCGGAACAAAATCTACAATCAAGTGCTAGTGGAATCTAGTTGTTGCTACAAGATCAACTATTGGTGGTGATCTGAAACCTTTGAGTGGGATCTCAAAGTCACAAGCATGGGTGCTTGTCTACTACAAATCCAAGAGAGAACGAGTCCATGGATTCGAAGTTTGCATGTGGTCGTGTTAGTAAGTTACTACTGGAGGTAGCAATAGATTTAGGGTTAAATCTGATTGTACAAACTTCGATTCTCTATAGTGGATTTGTTTTACCTTGAGGATAGTTAAGTCAAATCCTCCCCAGATTTTTACCTTGAAACTATTGGTTTCATTGGTTTTCCTAGATCATCATATCGTTGTGTTCTTTATTTTCCACTACTTTGCATGATATGATTTATTATTGTTTAACCTAAATCTGAATAATTAACCTAAGTAATGATTTGGGTAATATATTAGGTTAAATAATCTGCTTTAAGGAGTCTAAACAAACAAACACATGTAAAGAAAAACATGGTTGATCTGAGTTTGATCTCTCAACTCTACTGTAAATGATGTTAGAAGTAGTGTGGCTAGGGGCAGAAATGTTAAGAATTTATATATTATTTGGAAATTAATTAAGAGGGTTTTTTTTTTAAATTTTATTAAGCATTTATATATTATTTTTATTAATTAAGAATTTATATTACTCGATTTGATATGCACATGCCAATATACAATTGCATTCCAGTTTCTCTAGGCAATTTCAAACATCAATCTTGAGTAGTGAAATTTTGACTGGTATTACCCATGTATTGGCATGAAACTGTCTGAACCAAATTAAACGTTAGTTGTCCTCTCAATTTCTTTGTGAGAACATGAAAGTCTTAAAGTTACTCAACGCAGAGAATATTTCATATTTTCATCAAATACTTTTTAGCAAGATATGAGATATTGGATAGAGTTGTCCTCTCAATTTCTTTGTGAGGAAAGGTATGGGCATTTGCACACCATTCTATTCGTTAAAGTCAAATTGTGGAAGGGAAAAATATTATTTAAATCGGTTATTAAGCGGCATACGCATGTCCACATTGATAGGAGAATGTATGTTCACATTTTAACATATAAAACTAGATGTGAAATAGTGGATTTGAGATAATCAAAACCCTTGTAGATATAAACACCGACAAATTTTGTTTTTTTTTTTTCTTTCAAAATCCCATTACTTTCCAATCTCTTAAAAATAAGCTACATTGACTCGACACCACAAACAAGTCATTGTAGCATCTCTCATCTTATCTTTTATATTTTCTACTCTCTCTTGGCTCTTTGATTGGGAGTATATAAGGGGTGGTCATTGGCGGCATGTGGGGTCAATATTGCTTTTGACGTCAATAGGGTTTGAGCGGATTGAGTAATGCTATGAACACAATAATTGGAAGTTCAAAAAAATTGTTTCTCAGAAAAATAAAAATAAAAATAAAAAAAATTAGAAGTTATGATAGCTCATGTATGAGTTGACATGCTAATTTAAAAATATTGTGAAATTGTTATGAATTTTATTGTGTCTTTAGCATTACTCACATGGATTTTTTATGGTCGTTGTCCCTAGCATTACTCACATGGATTTTATGGTCCTTGTTGACAGTGGCCGTGTGGTTGAAGTGGCCGTGTGGTTGAAGCTAATTTGGAAGAATATAAAATATAATATTTTACGAAAATGATCCTCTCTGTTTTCTATTCAAATGACTACAATATTCAAATGACGTAGTCTTGAGGATAGAATATAAAGCCTGATGGAAGTCCATGTCAAAAATTAACTAATTGAAATATATTTTTGCATCAGATACTAAAAACATAAGAAAAAAAAAAGTGAATTTCTTAAATACAACATGCATCGCGGAATGGGTTGGCGCAGAGTTGCTTGCGTCAAATAAGACCAATGTCAAATTTGAAGGTACCTTATGTGACTAGGAAGCACAGACATGAATACAATTACAGGTACGAGTATAACACAGCAACACAATAATTTTTAAAAAAATAGGACAAGACTCAGCGACAATAAGTGTACTAATTAATTATTAAATGTATTTTTATTTATATTTTTAAATATTGTTAAGTATTTATTCTTTTATATATTGTTAAACATATATTAATTTAAGAGCAATAATAAATAATAAAGTGAATTCATGACTAATAAATAATGTTTAGAATTCAAAATAGATATAAAAATTAAGAACCATAAGAGTAAATAAAAGATAACTATATAAGCATTCAAGATTGAAATTAAAAAGAAATAAAAGATAAGTACCCTTCCATGTCCCTAATGTGTCCCGCAACTTTTCAACAAAAAAAAAAAAAAAAAAAAAGGGACATGGTTGGGACATGTGTGTAGTTGTGTTTTAGACCTATTTTGTGTCCAACAGTGGTATAATACATCAAATAAAGTGTTTGTGCTTTCTAGATTATGTCATACTATTAAAAAATTATTTGCTACCAATGACTTTAATGGTTTAATGGCACCTAGCACCTCCAGGTCTCAGGTTCGACCTTAACGGTTCTAGAATATCATATATTTATATTAATCTTTTAACTTCATATATCAATGATCATTTATTTATTGTATTATGTTTTACTTATTTGAAATATATATTGAGAAATGCTAACGAGTGCCCTTAGGGCATTGGTTAACAATCCATTTTATGAAAGTTTTGACATCACTTTTATGGGAAATGAAAAAATCTGTCAAAACATTAATTGTTTTTTTTTTTTTTTTTTCCATAAAAACTTTCTTTAACTGGATTTTTAACCAATTCCCTAAGGGCACTCGTTAGCATGACCCATATATATTTATAGTTAACTTAATTTATGAGTAACCTTAAGTGCAACAATGATGGTACTAACTCCAATACTAGGTTCAAAAAAATAAATTGAAACCAGGCACACCAAAAAATATATATATATTATAACTTACGTTTACATCATTTTTTTATGTTATTGAAATATTTTGTTTACTAAATTAAGTATTTTTTTTTTTCTTCTATTAATAAAAAACGCATTTACACTTTCCCCCTTAACTATTGGGTCATTTGCATTCCTCCTATCAGAGTCCTAGTAATTTCAATGCGGAACGGTCCAAGAATAAAAAAATTTCATCATGTGTTAACACCGAGTAGGAGGTTTTTTCTTATTTAACCCTTTCAATAATTTAATGTGATCAGCACTTTTGAGTTTTTTAATTGCCAAACTCTTGTAGTTAACTAATAGAGTTTGGTTAAGGCTTTGACTAAATTAGCTTGGTGCGATGCAGTGAGAAGGATCATGTTGAATTGTAGAAATTCTATGGGGCGGTGAAGTGGAGGTTTAGGTAGTAGAGAAATCCCCAGCAATTAATTTTTCTTGGAAGCATGGGGTGAATAGAACTATGTTTTTACTGTATCCAAGAATCAAAAGTAAAAGTTATGTTAAGTTATTGAAGATATTTAAATAATGAATTTTTTTTATTAAAAAAAATGTTGTACCCATGGCAGAAAGCTCCCACTTATGTGAGGTCTGGGAGAGATCATAATATGCATTCTTAGAAAATTTAGTATCCGGAGTTGTAAAACTCCGGATATCCTATTTTTTAGCACCAAATCACAAAAAACCACAAAATACATGCATTATCCGGATGTCTATATGCTATAATTTTTACAATACTGTTACAGTACACTTCTACATATACACTTTACTATTCACGGATTGTAAACATAAATTTCATTTTTTTATTACTCTGACTGTATCTTTCTCTATCTCTCACTCACTTTCCTCTCTTTCTCCCTCTTCTCTATCATCTCTCCGTTTCTCCCTCATACCACTGCCATAGTCCAAACTCCAAATTCGCTCTACAATCAACGGAGCTCCACCATGATCATCAACCTAGTCTCAAACCCATATCAAAACTATAGTCCACAAATCCACCATATCGTTGCTAAAGTGGTGTTGTTCTCAACAGTCGCTAATACCCAAAAGAATTGCAAAGAATAGCCACCGTCTTTGCCACATAGAACCCAGATTTGTTTTCCAATTCCACCGGTGGAGATCGGCGTGGTGGCGCGGTTGAGTTGGAGATTGGTGTGGTGGGTTTCTAGATCGGCGGTGGAAGGTTTTTGGGTTCAGCGTTGTGGTTGTTGTCGACGAGATCAGCGGTGGTGGCTATTTGTTGTGATTATTGTTAGTGGTTTTTGGTGGTTTCTTTGTGTTTTATTTTTTTCTCTTAGTGGTTTTTGTGGTGGCTATTTCTTGTGGTGGTTGTTGTTGGTGGTGGGTTTGGTGGTTTTTTTAATGGGTTTTGGTGGTTGGCATGGTGGTGGTGTGGTGGTGGCTATTGTGGTTGTGGTGGTGGTTGCTAGCTAGTGGCGTGGTGGGTTTGCTGAGATGTGAGTGACAGTGATTGTTAGTTTTTTTTTTCTTGGTGGTGGCTGGATTTTTAAAATATATTTAACGGTGGTGGTGATCTTTTAAACACAGAAAAATGAAGAGGAAGAGAGACTGAGAAGGAAAAGAGAGAGAGAGGAGAGGAAGAGAGAGAAAGAGGTTGTGAAATTAATATTTTAATGAATATATGATGTAAATAAGAAATGAGATGTTGGATGTATTGTAAAATGCTATGGTATAATAATAGATAAAGTAGCTTTTGAGATGGTAAAATATGATATTTGATAAATACCGGATGTGAATGCTCTTACTCTCAATTTATTAGAGATGCTAAAAATACAGAATTCTTTTTAATTTTTTCAAATTTTTAGTAATAAAATTTAATCGAAATAGTTTTTTTTTTTTTAATTATTTTTATATGACTCAATAGTTGGAGGGGGAATTTGAATTCTAAATATCTCCTTTAAAAAAGCATAAAAACCTGTCAAATATGAACTTAAAACATTACTTACTAATTTAGTGAATATATATACTGTAATGATAATCTCCAAACAGTACATTGGTATTGACCAATACCAAAACATATCGTTCATTTGACCGAACTGAAAAGGTTTCTAGTAAGAAATTGATACCTTTGGTTTTTTTAATCTTTAATATGGATATTACAATGTTCGTGCAATATTGCACGGGAATAGAGCTATAATATGTAAATATTAAAAACTTTTTGATTAGGGATGAGTCGTTTTATTGGGATAAAAAGTCTTAAGTGTATATAAAATAAAGCAAAAGGATGCTCCACCTGATATAAGTACTAAAAAAAAATAAAAATAAAAAGGGAGAAAGTATGTACTTTTCTCTATCAGAACATGTAGAACACAATTTTTAAAAAATTATATAGTAAGTATATGCTCATGATATTGTAACATTCTAAACATATTTTATTATATCTTCACAAGGTACAAGCTCAGTTTCAAAAAAAACTTAGTTCCTATGCTCCCTTCTCACGTTTCTTTGTGTCCGTTGCCATATTCCAAAGGTCTTCATCAACCAATCAAGTTTTTTTGTAGCCACAACGTTGCCAATTATCACTCCGACTATTAGCCCAAATCCATACCCAACCAAAACTATTTTCCAACCAAATTCAAAGGGAGACACAGCAGAATCTTGAATTTATTTAGAAGTTGAAGGTAAAGGTATTGAAGAATCAGAAACCCAACATTTCTTTGATAATGGATTACCACACAAGCCTAAATTCCCACACAAATGTATCAAATTGTTTCCCATGTGGTATAGAGCCAGTGAGTTGGTTATGAGAAACATTGAACTATTCGAGAAAAGTAAGTTGTGTTAGTTGTGATGGTATCTCCCCTGAGAGTCTATTTTGAAAAAGGTCCAATGATTCTAACGTGGTAAGATTTCCTATAGATGGTGGAATGTGTCCAATGAGAATGTTGTTGGAAAGATTCAGCTTACGAAGCCTTTTAAAATCTCCAATGTAACTTGGAATCTCTCCAACAAATCTATTACTTGACATATCAATGGCTCTAAAGAATTCTTGGACCTTGTCGTATGCTATATCCAGACCTTTGTTTGTTAGTTGCATTGTATAATCATAATCGTAATACATATGGTATGTTCCATCACTAGAAGATATTCTGCCTGAATATATGTCAAGTGGAATTCATTGTCCAATTTCAAGGTGTTCCAATTTCTAAAGGACTTTAATGCCAACCTTCCGATAAAACTATTGTAAGAAAGATCAATGATTCGCAAGTTGGGGAACTGATAATTGGTTTCAGGACTTTCTAATATTTGCCCATAGAATTTGTTGGACCGCAGGAGGAGAAACTTTAAGTTTGGAAGATTTCCCAACCAAGAGTGAAAAGTGTCATTGACCTCTAACATGGTGCAATTGGACAATGATCTTGGTAATAATCCTTGGAGTTTGTTTCCTCTCAAACTAATCATCCTCAATTCGAAGATATTGTGCAAGCATGGAAGAAGTGAACCACTAAAGTAGTTGTCAGACACATCAAGGATATGAAGACAAGTCATGTTGCAAATAAACAAAGTTCCACCAAGGTAATTAGCAGAAATATCAAGAAAATAAAGATTATTTTGGTTAAAGATGGAGATTGGAAACTGACCTTCAAACTTGTTCTTCCAAAGACCCAAGACATTTAATTTTGTGAGGTTCATAAGCCCAAAAGGAATTGGACCAGTTAAATTATTGCCACCCAAGTTAAGGACAACCAGTTGTGTCAGGTTTGTACACCCGAAAGAGATTGGACCAGATAATTGATTGTCATAGAGGTCTAGAAAAGCAAGCGGGATAAGATTTCCAATTGAAGATGGGATGTTACCCACCAAAGTGTTATTTGAAAGTTTTAAGGTAAATGAGATTTGTGAGGTTACCGACTGTAGAAGGAATGGATCCTGAGAAGTTGCAACCCCAGATATTCAAAGCAATCAGGGAGCCGAAGTTTCCCATAGAAATGGGTAGCTCACCTGTGAAACTGGTGCCTCCAAGGTCAATTTCCTCCAGGCGACTACTCAAATATTGAAAGTCAGGCCAAGAACCGGTGAGATCTTGGTTGTACTTCACGTCAAGAACCCGCAAATTTGGTAGCTTAAAGATGCCTATTGGAAATTTCCCATGCATTCCACAGTCATGGAGATAAAGGGACCTTAAATTAGACAAGTTTGCAAAGAAATTAGGCACCGTGGAGAATATATTCACCCCACTTAGATCAAGGTTTTCTATACGCGTTAGGTTTCCAACTAGGCTTGTTAGACTCAACTGTTTGAATTGTAAGAAGTATTTTCCCGAAGACAAATCATAGTTGCAACATAGATCCAAAGATGACAATTGGGAAAGTTTTGAAACTTCAAATGGGATTTGACCAAAAAACGCAGAATATGAGAGATTGAGATATGTGAGTCTTCAAAGATTTCCAACCTGGGATGGGATTTGAGAGTAGTTAAAGTGATTGTCTGCAAGGTTAAGCCTTTGTAAGTGAACAAGACGAAAGAGAGTGCTGTTGGAGTTGATTGAACCGTAGAGCCAACTGCTACTGAGGTCAAGGCCAATCACATGACCTGTGTCCTCATTGCAGTCTACACCATCCCAAGAGCAGCAATCACTGTTTTCTCCTTCTAATGTCCAAGATTCAACCCTATGATTTGCAATCGGATCATACAAAGAGACAGACTTGTTTATGATAAAGCTATTCTTGAATTGCAACAAGGCTGAGCTCTCATCATCATGGCATAGTGGCTGCTTGGAAGGAAACGAATGTATAAGATGAAACAGAGGGAGTATGTAAAGAAAGCGCATCAACATGAACATGGTGTAGTAAAATGATGATGATGTACTAAACCACTAATTATGTATGTTTAGCACCCTTAGCTGTGTAGTTGAATACAAATTGGATTGAAAGTATTTACTATATATAGACACAACCTATATGAAGTGCTCAACTACTGCCCGTTGTCATAAATCCCTCTTACGTCAAAAGCTTAAGCTTGAAAAACATTAATTGGCAAGCTTAATGCACGTCCTTATCTTTGACGAGCACAGAAATTAAATATTGACACGGGTGTCTCGATCATTACCAAATAAATAACTTCAGAAAATTTGATCATCAAATTGGTGTAGTTATAACATTAACATATGTAACTCCAATCAGTATTTTTAGGTAATTTTCAAAATTAATTATGGAATTATCCCAAAAGAATTAGCAAGAAAGTCATATATCAATGGGAAATTTTATTTCTGTTTAGTATCACGCAGTTGTTTGATAGCTTATTTGCTAAATATAAAACAAAATATATAATATATAGTTTTTGTTAGCTTTGATGGTAAAAGTTTAACAAAAAAATTTAAACAAAAAATAGTTTTGTTAAATTTAAAAACAAAAAACAAAAAACTAAAACTAAACAAAAAAATTTTTGCCAAATGGTGTGCAATATCTAGTTTTCAATGTAACGAACCGTGTGCAATATTATAATTGTTTTACAACTATCTAGGTTGATAGAATACACTCTCAAAATGGCGAATTTTTAAATTTTGTTTTCCTTTCCTATTTGGTTTCCAAATTATCATTTCCATTTCCCTTGTCTTGTTGGTCGTGTTAGTTGCATTTTGAATATTTGATCAATTAATTCTTTGATTTCAATTAAACGTTCAGGTCTTGAAATTGTAAGTTGTATTACTCATGATGCTTGGAGGGTTGCTCCAATTGCAAGACTAGTGAGTGTTGTTTTGAATTAATCGGTCTGTGACTTTTGAGAATTAGGAAAAACAAAATTTGTTTAAATCTCTCAGTGGATTCCAATAGATGGAAACTTTCTTGCTTTTTATCTTTTAGTGGGATTCCTTTAGGTTAGGTATGAGCTTATCTATTCATTATGATTTTGTATTTGCATTTCCTCCATAGCCCAGAAAAATATGGTATCAAACGGATCTCCCAGAAAGAGCTTGACTAGTTGCAGCTGCTGAAATGTTTAGAATTTTGTCTTAAATAGAGTTCTTTGTGGCTTATAGAGGATCACTTTTGTCTATTTTTTTATCCTGTTTAAGGACCTTTGTTTAGTTTTGTTCCTTTTATGTCGTTTGGATTGTTTTGAATTTTTGATCTTGTTTGCAGATAATATTTCTCATTGCATCTGTTCAGGGGCGGCGCTATAGCCAACCCAGGGGGTTCAAATGAACCCCCTGAACTGTCCAATTTTTTTTAATATATATAATTTTTTTTTTTTGTTTTACCTCCAAAAATAAAAATTTGAACATCCTGGATTTAAATTTTGTTTAAACCCTGCTAGAATGAACTTGAATATGATCATCTTAGTGCTACTTTCACAATATTTTTCACAATAAATTTACAATAAAGGTTAAGTGGCAAGCTGTAACTGGTTTTTATCTAGACCCACAACTTACATCATTTTTTTACATAACTTTAACAACTTGCTACCTACATTTTGCTATGAAAGTGTTGTGTTAGTAACACTACTCTTAAAATTGCTCATTCATTAAAAATAAATAATTAAATAAACATTCTCTCTAGAAAATAAAAAAATACATTTCAAAAGCAAAAACTTGTATCAATTATTATTTTTTCTTAGTTTCATGTTTACTCCCAATTCTACTTCCAGGTGTTTTACTATTCTTTTTTATCATATATTTTTATACAATTGATATTAAATATAATAAATTATTATTAACTTGACAAAAATATATGATTAGTTAGTTAATTATATTTATTTATGCATTCTATGGTAGTTATCTTACCAATTTTTAAACTATTAATAATTTTGTTAGACTATATTGTATATAATATTTAGAATACTATTTTAGATTATTGTATATATGAAAGTTGTATATACAAAAAAAAAAAATCAATTTATTTTTTACTCCCACAACAAATTTCTAGTTCCAACACTATTGACCCCTCTAGAAAATAATCCTGGAGCCGCCCGTGCATCTGTTGCATTTATGTTTATTTTTGTTGATGAAATTTTCATTTATCTGCATAAATATATATACTGTGGTATCAAACGGATCTCCCAAGCTCAATTCTCTGTTTGATATGCACTTGCCAATAATATACAATTGCATTCCAGTTTCTCCAGTTAATTTCAAACATCAATCTTAAGCACTGGGGCCTTGTGGACAGTCCCTTTGCTAAATGTGTCTTCGAAACACTTTCATGATCTCATTTTCTGAAATGTGGAAGTGTATTTTTATCATTTTCGCGTTTGACCTGACCATATAAAACCACACTTCCTAGAGATGACATATATAAACCCTTTCTCCTTTCTTGCTGTTGTTGCAAATCCAAGATCAGGTCAAGTAGTCTCCAGTTGTCTAAATTTGGATGTGTTGTGATTTTTGGTTTGTAATTTTGTTCATTTAAAAAGGGTAAATTGGGGAATTCATTTGGTTAATAATTTATCTACTCCACTCTCCCTCCAAATCTCTCCAATTTGGGGAATTAAAAATGAGGGGTTAGAGGTAGTTGAAACCCCTCCAAATTAACCCCTCCCCCTCCTTCCTTAAAAAATTTCCAAACATGGTAATTGAATTACTCTCCCTCCCTTTACTCTACTCCCCTTTTTTTTTTTAACATCCAAACATAGCATTAAAGTTGCAAACGCTTGCAAGCCATGTCATTTTAAAACCAATTAAGATCAATTAATGTTTGGCTGTCCTATACTTAAATGTTTAATGTATCGTCCACTTGGGAAACATGTTATATGATATATACGGGACTTATTAAGGCAACTAGGTGTTGAGTTCCAAATAATATTATCAACAATATTAGTAATCCAAAATAACAATCACACATCGGAACACAAATATTTATGTGAAAAATATTTTCTTTTTTAAGGGAAAATCACGGGACAAATCCAAATAATTTCACTATTATCATATCAATTACAAATTCTTATGTATGTCTCATGGTTAAGAAAAAAATCTCTCTTATTTTCTTTGCTCTCACACACACTAATTGTCTTTCTCAAAAGTGGCAACATTTTGCTCTCTCATTTTTATTTTCTTCTCCATGCACAACTCTCTTTTTTGGCTGTCTTTTTTCCCTAAGCGACTCTCTCTTAGCTTTTTTTTTTCCTCTTATGCGGCACATTTTTCTTTTTTCTTCACTATAATATGCGGCACACAAAACCTAATAAACAATATTTATATAAAATTTTGTTGCCTCACACTCCTAGGAACATATGGATTCCTAAATCAACTCATATAAAGACTTCTCATAGAAATAGAATTCTATTTGTGTCCAACAAGCTCATTACATGGGCTATTATAAAATTTATGGGCTGGATTTAATTGGTGCCGTGCACCTAAAAATCTCCCCCTCCAGCCCACCAATGGGAGGAGATTTTCAATCTATTTCTTCAATTCAATTCCATGTTGGTCAAGTCGACTCCAAGCTTGACCTTCTTCATTATATTCATCAACATTGAGAACACCTCATCAATGTCAATCCCTTTCATTCTCAAATAATTAATCTCATTTTGGATAACCTTAATCCAATCACTTGGCTCCCCCTCATCAGAAGCCCAATTATTCTTAAAGCTAACAGTTCAATGTTCTCTAGCAATCCTCTTCTCTTGAGGTTCAGCAATCTCTGGTGGAGGATATTGCTCCCCTTGCTCAAGACCTCTAAGGTCTTTCACTTCATCATCATCCAATGTAGCCTTAGCATCTTCATATTCTTCATCACCTATCACTTCCTCTTTTGAAGCACTATTAGGCAATGAGAATTTCACCCTCTTTACATCATCACCAATCTTAACTCTCAACCGTGCTTCTCAAAATCTTTAATCTCATTGAACTTCTTCTTACAGGTTTTCACATGAGTCCTGTACATACCGCAACATGCATGTCCTCTTGCAACATGCATGTCCTCTGTGACAAAATCTTGATCTTGTGCATTGTCTATATTTGCATCTCTCCTGCGATTCTCTTCACTTAAAATCAAATCTCGAATATCATCATATTTTAGTTTGCTTTTCCTTGCAGAATTACTCACCACATTCTCATGGCTTCCCAACTGTTTGGTAAAGAAGCCAAAAGAATTAATGCACGAACCTCATTATCAAATTCAATTTTTGTCGTGGATAATTGATTTGTGATTGTATCGAACTCATTTAGATGTTGCGCTACAGGATTGCCTTCTGCCTTCTTCAAATTAAATAACTTCTTCATCAGATACACCTTGTTGTTAGTTGACGGCTTTTCATTCATGCTAGACAAAGCCTTCATCAAATATACCGTGATCTTTTTTTTTACAACATTGTGTGCAACTGATCTTGACAGAGTTAATCGAATAACTCCCAATACCTATCGATCAAGAAGGCTCCAATCTTCATCTTTCATAGTTTCAAGTTCCGTCCCCAAAAGAGGTAGATGCAATTTCTTCCCATATAATCCTCAATTTGCATCCTCTAATACCCGAAGTTTGTTCCATCAAATTTCTTAATTCTTGAAGCCTTGCCTTCTTCTTCGACCATCGCTTTCACTCTAACCTTAGCAATTCAAAATAACAATCACACACAAGAATACAAATATTTAAGTGAAAAACCCTTTCTTTTTGAAGGGAAAACCATGAGACAAATTTTGAATAATTTCACTATTATCAAATCAATTACAATAATTCTTGTGTATGTCTCAGGGTTAAAGAAAAAAAATCTTTCTTATTTTCTTTACTCTCACACACACTAATTATATTTCTCAAAAGGTGGCAATACTTTGCTCTCTCCTTTTTATTTTCTTCTCCATGCACATCTCTCTTTCTTGGTTGTCTTCTTTCTCTAAGTGGCTAATTTTTTTAATTTTTTGCGGCACCTTTTTCTTTTTTCTTCACTATATGCGGCACACAAAACCTAATAAACCTTATTTATATAAAATTCTGCCGCCTCACACTCCTAGGAACATATGGATTCCTAAATCAACTTATATAAAAGACTTCTTATAGAAATAGAATTCTATTCGTGTCCAACAAGCTCATTACATGGGCTATTATAAAACTTGTGGGCTGGATTTAATTGGTGCATTGCACCTAACACTAGGCACTCCACAACAATGTGTTGGTTTAATTTATTCATTATTTCCTTGATGTATGACAGATAGAGTCATCAGACTCATGACACACTTGTTAAATATCAGCCATATATAATTTCAATCTAATTTTCACATTTTTTCGACGCATGCCATGTCCTTTCAAGTCAATTAAGATCAATGTGTGGCTTGCAAAGGCTATCTTATTATGCTCCAAAAATATTTTTCCATTTTTAGGTGTTTGTTTGCAGGTAAAATATAGCTAAACTCTTGTAAAATATTTTTTGTTAACAGTAAAATCTTTTATAAAAAGCTGTAAAATGTTTTACTTTAAACAATTTGGTAAAATATTTTTCAAAAACACAAAGTGGCTCCCCCTCTCCCATCTAATCGATAGGTCATCGGTTTGGTAGTAGAAGACATTACTCCAATGACTGGTGCTGACGCTCCGGTGGCTGGAGACTCCCCTACAGCAACCGGTGCATTTGCATGTAATTTCTATCTTTATTATGTGACTAAAGTATAAAAGTCAAAATGTTGTCATTTTTCTCTAAACCGTAACTAGGAGAAAAGCAATTAAACTTTTATTGTCTATTACAATGTAATTTGGTTTTTATTCTAATAAAATGTTTTATTTTTTTTTATATATTATATTAAATTGTAGTTTTTTCATTTTCTCCATAAGTAAGTGATTCCAATATAAAGCCATCGATCAAAGGGCTAGTAAACACAGTCAATTGAGTATCCATTTTGATACCCATATTCTGAGCTAGCAGTCTTGCCCCAGACCATGATTCTCACAGTGGAGAGTCCATTGAGAATGTTGAGGGCTGAGCTTTAATTAGGTATAAATGATCAAGTTATATTATGTGAGATGCACTTGTTTCTTATATGCTTTCCACAAATGTCATCCTTCGTATATATGCTCATGCATGGATGCGCATGCTTTATCATTTGGTTTGAATCGTTTGATTGGCCAGAAACTCAATAATAGTAGATGTAAAAGAGTTGGGCATCGATAGGTTGGCACATATTGAAATTTTGTACCGAGTTGACAAGGTCGATATTCCAGATTCTGGAACTGAGGCACACTACTACAAGGGCTTGTCCAGAAAAATAATATTGTGAGACTTGGTACCTGGCACACTAGAGAACAAAGTTGAAAGCGGATTTTTATTGTTCTGACGGGAAGCGGAAAGATTGATCTAGTTTTCATTACAGGCCCAATACCCTGCGTTTTGTAGTGATTGCTCACATCAGATCTGGACAGGCTACATGGAGTGTAAAATAGACCCA